>PEKF01000005.1:0-354079 GCA_003073195.1 Ramalina intermedia
TACGTATAATAAATTTTATTATTTTTTATTTATAATTATATTTTTCCTTAAATAAAAAGCTCGTATAAACTATATATTAACTTAATATTAATATTCGAAGCTATTATTATATATTAGGATAATAAAAGATTTATTATACGTATATTTTCCGGTATATTAAAACCTAAAAATGCGGGGTATAACTCGTAAATTAATAAAAAATGCAATAAAAGGAAGGAGCGTTTTGCAAATTTTGAACTTTTGATTTATTTTCTAGTCTAATTTTCAAATGGCCACTTTCACCCTATGGACTGCCCTACTAGCTGAGTTCACCGCACCTCGCTTGGCCCACACCCCCACATACATATGCCTGATCCAAACCGATTCGAGCATCTGTGAAAACTTCGAAAGGAGCAAGCATGCTCCCCAATATCAACAAATCCTCCCAGCGCCAGGGACGGAAGAGGAAATGGATCGCCACGAGAGTTACATGCGGAAAGCGCTAAATTTGGTATCTGAACCTCGAGCCCCCGAATGATTCAAACTCATCAAATCATCAGGCGGAGAAGGCTCTGTCATCTGATGAAGTGCCAGTTGGTTGCGTTTTCGTTCTCCAAGACCAAGTCATTGGAGAGGGAATGAACGATACCAATCGGTCACTTAATGTACTTAGCTCATGACTGATGTCACGCCCGGATGACTGCGCTTTGCTGAAACACTCAGGGGACGCGGCATGCAGAATTCATCGCGATCAACAAAATTCTCCAAAAATATCCCATAAGCATATTGGAACATACGGATTTATATGTGACCGTTGAGCCATGCATCATGTGTGCATCCGCTCTCCGTCAGTACAAGATTGGAAAAGTGTTTTACGGATGCTCCAACGATCGTTTTGGAGGCACTGGCGGAGTGCTCTCCATACATTCGAAGTATGATTACTATCTCAAAATTTGACTTTTGCTCACGCCTTTCAGTCCTGGCGTGGATAGGCCTTATCCTGTTATGGGTGGGATTTACCGGGAAGAGGCGATCATGTTGCTGAGACGTTTCTACGTACAGGAAAATGAGAAAGGTAGACTTTTCTGTTCCAGTATGTCACGCGAACCTTGCAAGGTGACTGTTTCCCAGCCCCTGAGCCGAAGCCGAAAAAGGATAGACAGCTCAACACCACGATTAGACCAGCTTTGGACGGTCTTGCTCGCGTATGAGTTTCCCTGCAGGATTGATATTTCCGGTTTGTACAGGAGTACTTCAAGCGAGACGGGTCGACTGCGTAGGCATTTCACGCTTGTGCTCATGCTTCAAGGCGATGAACAATGATCTAATTTATGAGCTGCTCCCTTTGGCCTCGTCCTCGGCCGCTAATTCACGCTCAGCTGCTCTGTAATATTTGGCCGTATCCACACCATGCTGTGGAGCGTTAGTTGGGCCTATCCGAAGCTTTGGAGGCATTACCTGGTTGTGGTTCACAAAATTGAACCAGGGTATAACGTGCAAGAAGACGCCACTGTATCTCGAGTTTCGCGAGGCCACGCCCTGCAGATATGGGCTCAAGCTTGATTTGCCATACAAAGGCTCCCCTTTTTTGACCTTATCCACCATCTCTCGCATGTCCATTTCTCTTTCCCTCTGATTTTCTGTTGCGCCGTAGAATCGATCTGTAGTCATGAGCAATAACACCCAGAATTGGGTCCGGCCGACATACTGATGGAGTTTGAGTAGAAATAGAGGAAACCGCCTCCAGCGCTGATGACGAAGTTGAGTCGCATGACTGATGCGAAGCCTCCCTTCCCACTGTAGGACGGGGCGAATCTTTCCCACGCTCCCATCAAGGCGGGGCCAATGGCGAAGACACCCAAACCCTGCCAGTAGTCTTTCGGCCGAGCATATTGGATCACGCGCTTGAAATGACTGTTGATGGGTTAACTGATTTCTCTCTTCTCTCCTGGAGCACAAGGTGTGGTACGGATCATTATCAATGAGCTGCGGCGTATATTAGCTAAGAGCTCAGAAGGGCCATTGAGAGCTGCTTACAGGATAGTCTGTATTCGGTAAAGCGGCAGGTAAGTACTCGTATTCCTGTGAAGGTGCCTTTGTCTCCGACATGACGATTCAGAGGCAATTGCCTGTCCAAAGGATGAGCAGCTTGGGGAGGGTGGGTTGAATAGCTTAAAGGTTGTCGCAGAGTGGGCATATCATTGAGTACCATTCTTAGTCTAGTCGTGTGTTGGGGTAGCGGCACGCCCTTGACATCCGAGGTTTGTAGGAACGCGACGGGCAAGGCAATCACTTCAATACATTATGGAATTGAATTGCGGGACCTAACCTCCTGATTGCAATGGCAGCGGTTGATGTTGGAGCAAGCAATGCTCCGCCTGTCAATGATGACCTTGATGACATATTCAACAACTATGAAGTCGATCCCGCCCTTTTCCAAAATGTTGACACCAACATGGACGTTGCACCAAAGCAACCGGCAACCCACAAACCCAGGGACAATGTCTTCGATGGCGGCCTGGGTTTGGACGAGGAGGTCAGAGTCACCAAGAAACGCGCTCCGATTGCCAAACTTGATGAAGCAAGGTCAGTCTCACCGCACCTATCATAGATTCTTACTCACAATCGCAGGCTTCTCTCCGAGGCCGGTATACCTAAATTACGTAGGAGTGCAAAGGAAAAGTTGAAGTTTAAAGGAAAGGGGCATGAGGTTAGTGGAAGACTGCAAATCAAGCGCGTGGACTGACCGTTATGCCAAAGTACTCTGATGTTACCCGACTTCTCACATTCTACCAATTGTGGCTAGATGACCTTTACCCGAGGGCAAAATTCGGTGATGGCCTTGCCATGATCGAGAAGCTCGGACACTCGAAACGGATGCAAGTGATGCGGAAGGAATGGATCAATGAATGCAAGGCGAAGGATATACGACTTGAGGACGGAGAGAAGGCGAGACCAAGCGCATCGGTCCCCGAAAGACTTGAAGAACCTGCGCCTAGAAGTTCAAGCGATCACCAGGGGCAGTCGTCAGAGAAGGGCGGTTCACAGGACCAATCTCCAGCGCTGGCTGCTGGTTCTGGTGGAAGCAACGTCAAGCAAAGGGGGTTTGAGACGTCTGCGGATGACAGCCTATTTCTTTCCGACGATGAGGATACCGCGAAGACTGCGATGGGAAACGTCATAAAGGATTCAGTGAGGGAGGATCCGGTTGAGGATGATCTTGACGCTCTGCTTGCAGAAGAAGATGCTCGCCGTGATCCTACAGAACTTGTCCGGCAGCAAGCAAGCCTTTCTGTCCCTAAAGTGGATGATTTTGACGACGAAGAAGAGGCCATGGCAGACATGGATGGTTTTTGGTGAAGCTTTGTTACTTGAGTATCAGGCCTTCAAGCGAGCTCGATTGCTCGGATATATCTCAATGTTGTTTAGCGTGGCGTCGGGTGTTAAAATCCAGCACCAGGAATGATTCTGACAAAAACTCATCCTATGGAACAAATGATTAGGCGCATAGAAGCTTTGCCCCTTATATGGCCATACAAACCTTATCTAATATTCAACTTTGCTCTCGAATAATTGTATACTGACGTAACGAACACGAACGCACCACAAGGCACAGAGTAATAGCAATCTCTGCTTCTCGACACCGTCAGCTGGCGACAGAGTGAATGCCGGATTTTTGATATACTCTGTTTAATCGGTCTGCGATGCTGGAAACGAATTCGATCCTTTGGTGTGCTTTCTTTGTCCTCTGAGGGTTGACTCTTGCACTACGCGCAAAATTTTTGTACCTTTGCTCCACCATTCTCTTTAGATCTCGGAAACGTCTGAATCTTAGAAGTGATGGATACTAGGCTTCTAGAAGCTGTTGGGAAGCTGCATATCAAATCCGAAAATGGCGGCGAGTGCATCGATGCTCATTTGCACGAACATCGGCCCCAAAAGCGGAGACGCCCAACCCGAGAAGGACTGAAGAAGCAACTCGAAGATGACTTTCTGACGCCACCAAGAGCTTTCAGTCTAGAATGGCTAAACAGGCTCCAAGAGTGGGTCTCCCAATTTAACTCAATGAATCGTTGCTCAATGTAGTCTAGGCGGTGGGATTCGCCAGTGGACTATCACGACGTATACGAAATGGCACCGAGCCAGACCAGAACGGTCACTCGCTTCACCCGTGAAGGTCTTGAAGGCAAGGTCACAGGCTACAAAGAAGTTACTGTGCCGGCCAGCAGCGCGACCGCCAAGAATTCCAGATCAATGCTTAGAAAGCCAGCCAATCGCGCAGATTACGTCCGTGGAGCTGCTGGCTTTCTCCCTTTCGCTTCTGTTGGACTCGATGGAGTCACCGCCGTCGCTGAATTGGAGGATCAGGCTATCTACGACAGCGAACGTCCAGATGATCGGAAGATCAACAGGCTCGACCGAGTCATCGATTTTCACTCTCCAAACGGGCTCTTGTCCATTCCTCCAGGATTTTCTCGAGGACTTGACTTCTCGAGAGATAAGCCGAAGTCCGATCGAACTGCAGAGAAACAAGTCGAGGAAACCCTAGGAGAGCCATCTGGCCGGCAGGAATTCCCAGGAGGACTTGAGGCCACTGATGGGGGTGGCACCCCACAAGTAGACGGCGAGTCGGGAGACGAAAGTGGAGATGATGCTGAGGACATTGATGCTTTCCTCCCCATAGAATTTCCCGCTTTAGAGCCTCATGGCCTACTGGCGGCTTCCTCTGCTAAGCGAGGTGGCCGTGAGTGGGCGCACATGGTCGACGTTAAACGCGAAATCACCAACTTCACTGAACTAGTACCCGACATGGCCCGCACATGGCCGTTCGAACTTGACACCTTCCAGAAGGAAGCTGTCTATCATCTTGAGAATGGAGACTCAGTATTTGTGGCCGCTCATACCTCTGCTGGCAAAACTGTCGTCGCGGAGTATGGTATTGCATTGGCTGCCAAACACATGACCAAGGCCATATACACATCTCCCATCAAAGCCTTGAGCAATCAGAAGTTCAGGGACTTCCGGCAGGAATTTGACGACGTTGGAATCCTTACTGGAGACGTCCAGATCAATGCAGAAGCTAGCTGCCTGATCATGACGACTGAGATTTTGCGAAGCATGCTCTATCGTGGAGCCGACCTTTTGAGGGATGTGGAGTTTGTCATCTTCGACGAGGTTCACTACGTCAACGATACGGAGCGCGGCGTTGTATGGGAAGAGGTGATCATCATGCTACCGGAACATGTTACTTTCATCCTTCTCTCGGCGACTGTACCAAATACATATGAATTTGCGTCATGGGTTGGTCGAACCAAGGAGAAGGACATTTACGTGATCTCCACTCCAAAGCGGCCTGTTCCATTGGAGCACTACTTGTGGGCAGACAAGGACATGTACATGATTGTGGATGCTGAGAAGCGTTTCTTGGATAAGGGATGGAAAGATGCGAACATGGCGATGTCCGGTAGGAAAAACGAAAAAGCAGCTCTTTCAGCTACCAGCAGCAACGACGCGAGAGGATTGAGTACCGGCGGGCGCGGCGGGCGAGGTCAGCAACAGCGCGGTGGCCCGCAACGCGGCGGAGGACAGCAACAAAGGGGCAGAGCAAATGCCAACAGGGGCACAGGTAACATCGCTCGCACTGGACGTGGAGGCGGCAGGACTTCTGCTGCCCAAGATCGCAACGTCTGGGTCCACTTGGTCCACTATCTGAAGAAGCGCGACCTTCTGCCGGCTGTCATCTTTGTATTCTCAAAGGCTCGATGCGACCAGAATGCAGAGGCTTTATCAAAGATTGATTTTTGTACCGCCGCCGAGAAAAGCGCGACTCACATGATCATTGAGCGATCGCTAGCCCGTCTCAAGCCAGACGACCGACAACTGCCGCAAATTCGGAGGCTTAGGGAGCTGCTAAGTCGCGGCATTGCGGTGCACCATGGTGGACTGCTTCCGATAGTCAAAGAAATGGTTGAGATTCTATTCGCGAAAACGCTGGTCAAGGTGCTTTTCGCCACCGAGACGTTCGCAATGGGACTCAACCTTCCCACTCGCACGGTAGCCTTTTCTGGATTTCGCAAGTTCGACACGGGAGGTTTCCGTGACCTTTACCCAGGCGAATACACACAGATGGCAGGGAGAGCGGGCAGAAGAGGTATAGATACAGTTGGCAGTGTGATCATTGTAACACCCAACAGCGATGAGGCACCACCCGCGGCAGCCTTACGGCAAATGACTCTAGGAGACCCGCAAAAGTTAAAGTCTCAATTCAGATTGACGTACACCATGATGCTGAACCTGCTAAGGGTAGAAGCTTTAAAAATTGAGGAGATGATCAAGCGAAGCTTCAGTGAAAATGCTACTCAAGCACTGCTTCCTGAGCAAGAAATGCAGGTCAAAGTATCGGAAGCCGATCTGGCAAAAATCAAGAGGGAACCTTGCATTATTTGCGATAACGACCTCGAAAAAGTCCACCAAGCGGCCATGGAGTATCAGGCAGCGACTGTGGGTCTTCACCAAGCTCTGGCCAACTCGATTGTGGGTAAGCATATGTTTTCGACAAAACGCTTGGTTGTCTTCCGAAAGGATGGTATACGCACAGTGGGTATGATTACCCGCGATGGTGTCAGCAAGGGTCTTGCTCCAACAGTCGAAGTTCTTATCATGGGGGCGAGGAACCCAACTAGACATTCCAGCGATATGCTACCATATCTGCCCCGATATCGGTCAATGTTTGCAGTGTTGCCAACTGACCCGGCAGAGATGGAGCTCAGACAACTTCGGATACCGCTGGCCGATATCGAGGCTATTCTGTCCCACGTTGTCAAAGATAATGGACCTCCATGGCACATGAAGATGCACAAAGGTATAAAAACTATCGCTAGACCGAACGCAAGCGAACAGCTGACGTTGTGATTAGAAGTGACGAGGATGGTCAAGAAGAGCATGACAGATATCTTGAAGGATCGGACCCACCCAGCTTGGGATGAGTTGGATTGGGCACGAATAAAGGACCTGCAAACAAGAGACTTGCTAGATCACAGGCACTCACAAGCTGAAAACGCGCAATTAGGTGTCTGCTTTGACTGCCCTGAGTTCCTGAAGCACGTGCGTACATCGACAAGGATGAGGTGTCTGATGTCGAGCTAATGTAGAGCAGTTTACGATGCTTCACGATGAATGGTTGATCAAGGAAAATATCTTACAGCTACGGAGACTCATGTCTGATCAAAATCTGCGACTCTTACCTGACTATGACCAGCGCTTGGAAGTGTTGAAGGACCTTGGATTTATCGATGCAGGCAATCGCGTTGAGCTGAAGGGCAAAGTGGCGTGTGAGATTCATTCAGCAGACGAACTGGTTCTTACCGAACTCATCCTTGAAAACGCTCTTGCAGACTATGAGCCAGAAGAGATTGTGGCTTTACTTTCTGCCTTCGTATTCCAGGAGAAGACCGAGGCTGAGCCAGCACTGACGGCTCATCTGCAAAAGGGACAAAACCTAATAATTGCCATTTCCGAAAAGGTCAACGAGTTTCAGATCCAGCACCAAGTGATCCTATCAAGCGACGATGCAAATGATTTCGTGAGTAGGCCTCGCTTTGGCCTGGTCGAAGTCGTGTATGAATGGGCCAGAGGCATGTCGTTCAACCGGATCACAGACTTGACGGATGTCCTGGAGGGGACCATTGTCAGAGTGATCACCAGGCTCGATGAGACCTGCAGAGAGGTGAGGAATGCCGCGAGGATCATAGGCGACCCGGAGCTTTATTCCAAGATGCAGACCGCGCAAGAACTCATCAAGAGGGATGTTACTGCTGTTGCAAGTCTCTATATGTGAGGGAGCAGCCAGGGACTTAGACAGTGATGCCGCCATGCGTTAGGGACAACACATTCTCCTATCTCTAGACCGAAATCTCCATGTCTTCATTCATCTAAGAGCATTAGGAGGACTCCATCTTGCTCCAGATGAAGCAAAGTTTTCCTACATTGATAAACATGGGGAAACGCCGAATGCTACGTCAGGATCCAGGTTCGAATGCGAAAGTAGTATTGCCTTGAACGATCCAAACTCTGTACGGATCCGTAGATACTGGTGCTATTGAAGCGAACGCCACCGTGTTTTCATTATGCTAAAGCTGCCGAAGTACAAGGCTTGCAACAAATTCCATTAATGGGATGAACTGCAATTCGTCTCTATGATCATCTTGATGATTGCAGGTATGTCAAAGATGAGTACTGGTATGCTTTTACCCCTGAGGACCATGTTGTCACGTCGTTCCTGCATTTTTTGAACCGAAGTTTACCCGGTGTAGACTTCAGCTCTGCCGCCGATCCTATGATTTTCCTCCCATCCACAAATATCATGCGTATTCGCACGGGTCGCATCCAATTGCCTTTGCCTGTACAGATGATGAGTTGGAATCTCCATGAAGGTGTTGAAAGAGCTACATGCCCAAGGTCATACAAGCTAGATCTCATGCACCTCAATTGATCTTTGCTAATTCGAATCCTACCCTTTGGGCGCTTTGCGCCAACACCATTCCAGCATGGACGTCGCAGCTTTGCGAGACCGCATACATTGGACGGTGGAGAATGATGCGGACTTGCGAAGACAGGCGGAGCTTGACCTGCGACATGTGAGCGACTGCTTGTGACTCGTGAGCTCAATTCTGTTGCTAAGGAATCAGTAGGCTGAAGACCAGCCGGGCTTTATTAATGCATTGCTCGAAATATTGCACGCCGAGCAAGATCCCAGTATACGACAGTCAAGTGTGTAGACCTTCCAGGTCAATTGCTCTCGGCTGACCCCCCCAGCTGTCGTCTATCTAAAGAATCGAACGAGCAGAGGCTGGAGTTCGAGTGAAGAAATCCCTCAGAACAAGCAGATACCCGAAGATGAAAAGATCAACCTTCGGAACCAGATACTGCCTCTCATCTCGAATTCGCCGCCGCAGATCCGCCTTCAGCTTATACCCATGCTCCAGAAAATACTCAACACCGACTTTCCCTCCAAATGGCGAGATTTCTTCGACCGCACCATGCAATTGTTGACTACGAATGATGCCAACTCGGTTTATGCTGGTCTGCAATGTCTGGTGGCCTTGTGTCGTATGTACAGATTCAGGAGCGGTGATAGGGCCGAGTTCCACCACATAGTCGATGTATCCTTTCCGCAGCTTCTAGCTATTTCCAATGGCCTTGTGCAGGAGACAAGCTTGGAAGCATGGGAAATGCTACATGCTGTCATGAAAGCCTTTAAACACGCTATATACGTAGGTGCCAGTCTGAAACGTCTGCGTTCAGTCATATTTCTCATGGCTCGAAATCTCCACAACATACATGGCTGATTGGTCACACAGTTTGAACTACCACCGCAACTCATGCAACAAGATAAGATGGTGGGTTGGTGCACCCTCTTCCTGGCCGTCATCGCAAAAGACGCCCCCGAGTACGCTCTTGGGGAAGATCTGGACGAGCGAGAGAGGAATCACTTCTGGAAGGCAAAGAAATGGGCGTACGCAAATCTCAACCGGTTATTCGTCAGGTACCACCCCATCACCTCTATACCTTTTGCCTACTGATCTAGCATTAGATATGGTCACCCTACGAACAATCAAAAGAATGCAACTTCAGAAGTAGTGGAATTCTCCAAAACCTTTGTTACCAATTTTGCCCCAGAAATTTTGACCGGCTACCTGCAACAGATTGAGAAATGGGCTTCGAAGACGATGTGGCTAAGTAGGGCGTCGCTCTCTTATACTTTGATGTACCTGGACGAGTGCATCAAGCCTAAACAAATGTGGAAGCTTCTGAAACCGCACTTGGACACCCTCAACTCTCATGTGATTTTTCCAATTCTCTGTCAGTCGGATGAAGACATTGAGCTGTTCGATTCGGATCCATCAGAGTATCTGCATAGGAAACTAAATTTCTACGAGGAAGTTTCGTCGCCCGACGTGGCAGCCACTAACTTCTTGGTCTCATTGACGAAAAGCCGAAAGGAGCAGACCTTCTCCATCCTCAATTTCGTCAATGGAGTTGTCAACAAATATGAAACCTCCCCGGACGAGCAGAAGAATCCGAGAGAGAAAGAGGGCGCTTTGCGCATGATAGGCACCTTGGCCTCGGTCATCCTGGGTAAAAAGAGTCCCATTGCTGATCAAGTAGAATACTTCTTCGTTCGGCACGTTTTCCCAGAATTCCGCAGTCCCCATGGGTATCTGCGAGCTCGAGCTTGCGACACGTTGGGCAAATTTGAGCAGCTCGATTTCAAGGAACCAAGCAATTTGCTCACCATTTACAGAAACATTCTAGAGTCAATGGCAGATCCATGTTTACCGGTGCGTGTGGAGGCTGCCCTAGCCCTGCAAAACCTCATCAGACACGATGTAATCAAAACCTCGATGCAGCAAAATATCCCACAGATCATGCAGCAACTGCTGAAGCTAGCCAACGAGGTAGACGTTGATGCACTGGCCAACGTTATGGAAGACTTTGTCGAGGAATTCGCAGCAGAGCTCACCCCTTTTGCCGTTGCTCTGAGTGAGCAGCTGCGGGATACTTACCTCCGAATAGTGAGGGAGGTAGTTGAGAGGAACAGCACCAAGGACGGTGACGAGACTTACGGAGATTATCTGGACGAGAAGAGCATTACTGCGCTCGGTGTCCTCCAAACTATCGGCACTCTCATCCTAACATTGGAGGCAACGCCAGACGTCCTTATGCACCTTGAAACCATCCTCATGCCAGTTATCCATATCACGTTGGACAACAAATTGTTTGACCTGTACAACGAGATCTTCGAGATCATCGACAGCTGCACCTTCTCTGCCAAGGTGATCTCACCTGCCATGTGGCAGGCGTTTGAGCTCATACACAAGGCGTTCAAAGCAGGCGCCGAGCTCTACCTGGAGGACATGCTGCCCGCTTTAGATAATTTCGTCACGTACGGTTCGGAAAGAATGATCAACACGCCCGCATACCTCGAAGCTCTCATTGGCATGGTGTCCGACATCTTTCAAGATGAAAAGGTTGGAGGCATGGATCGCATATGTGGCTGCAAGCTTGCCGAGTCAATGATGTTGAATCTTCGCGGCTCCATTGACTCCCATATTCCATCATTCGTGGAGCTTGGTATGACTGCATTGCTTAGTACAGAGCCCAAGGTGAGGTCGTATCGGGTTCATCTGATGGAGATGATAATCAATGCAATTTACTACAATCCCCTCATCGCCTTACAGACATTGGAGACCAATGGCTGGACGAACAAGTTCTTCAGCTCCTGGTTTTCCAGCATTGACGCCTTCTCTAGAGTACATGATAAGAAGCTATCGATTGTGGCCATCGGCGCTCTGCTAACGCTGGATGCTTCGCAAGTACCTCCGAGCGTACAGCTGGGTTGGCCAAGGCTAATGCAAGGAGCTGTGCGTCTATTCCAAACGCTGCCCGCGGCACTCAAACACCGAGAAGAAGCAACTAGGGAGAATGACTTCCAGCTGAACGACGAGGACGACGAGGAGGATGAGCTCGACACAGAAAGCTGGACCGAGAATGGAGAGGAGTGGACGAATGATGATGCTGACGAAAGGGAAGATGTCAAAGACGAAAGCGCTGCCTATCTCGAATTCCTTACTCAAGAGGCACGTCTGCATTATCGCTGCCTGGAAGCAGGTTGACTGACGTGTTTGCAGGCTCAGAAATTTGGGGCAGGAGCAAATGAGACTGATGACACGCTTGAGGAAGAGAGCATGCTGGAGACGCCCTTGGACAACATTGAACCTTATGGATACTTCAAAGATACCCTTATGAGTGAGTCAATCACATGATTGCAGTAATGCTGTCAAATCAGTGCCTGCTGAAGATTCGTATCTGGACGCTGACACTGCAATTTGGCAGAACTTCAAACCACCCAACCTCAACTCTATGAAACGCTTACCAAAGTTCTGAACCCGAACGATCAACAGATTATTCAGGGTGTGATCGCGCAAGCCGACGCAAACGCGGTTCAGGCTCAGGCGGTCGCTGCTGCTCAAGCTTCGCAGTCAGTCGCCGTTCAGCAGCAACAGACAATGAACGGAGGCCCACCGCCCTGATATCATCCATTTCTTGTTGATATAATTTATTTTCGCCCCCTTCTCCAGGCAATGGCGCTCAATGCGATATTGGCAAACTTCTGGCATCTCGAGTGACTCAGCGATTTTTGCGGATAGTGTCCAGTCCTGAGTCGTGTTGACTGACGTTTGAAATTGCAAGCGGGCATGGTTCATTCGTGGTATGACTCATGCTGAAGTTGACGTGGGCGGACGTTGAAGGGTCGTTCGTGTATCAGAGTAGGTAGAACAACGCTGGAAGGCCGTATGCCACAACCAAAAAATTCGAAAATTCTATGTTGCTCTTCGAAAGCCGTGACTTCATCTTGTGTGTCGCGCCTGCTGCCGATTTCCAGCATACTGTCCAGCATACTGTATCCGCAAAGGAGAGCTCGTGGTTGCTGAAGGCCCGATTCCTTGCAGATGGTAAGCCACCATGTATGGCTGACGTCTGTAGTAGCCGACGTAGGTTTTACATTGAAAGCGCCCAAGTCTATCTTTGCAAGACATCAGGACCGTCCGGCTGCTTTCATTCTTCGTCCATGCAACGATCCTTGCAAATGACTCCTCCCTGCTAGAAGGCCTCCAAGAGTTGGTGACCCTACCCAACCTGTTCATGACCCACTTCGCTCTTCCAGCGATCCTGCCAACTCAGCCCAGCCCAGTCCCTCATCTCCTGATCTGTCCATCCATCATACTTTGCCATCCGTCTCGCCCTCCAACCTCCCCACCCGCTTCTGCTCCCAACTATCCAAATCCTTACTCGCCAACCGATAATACTCCTCGCTGATATCGACCTTCCTCCTATCCTTCCCCAGCCCCATCGCCTCCTCCTGCGTCAGCTGCTTGACTTTCCGATCGTGCTTCTCGTATCGTAACGCCGTTGCTGGTGTGAGGAAGAATGAGCCGGCGACCATGGTGACGATGAAGGGGAGGCCGAAGAGGGCGAAGGGGTGGTGGGTAAGGGAGCGGCGGTACCAGGCGCCGATGGCGTTGGCGGGGGAGGAAGCTGGGGAGGCGGATGAAGGGCGGTATTTTTTGGAGGTGAAGGTGGAGCTGACTGGGGACATGGTGGGTTGGTAGAGATTCTATACGTGGGGAGGAGAAGTAGCTGCTAGAAGTGGCGCTGGAAGTGGGTGCAAGTTTGAGCGAAACCTAGAGGCTGAGATGGGGGCGGATAGTCCCAGGTTTCTTGCGGCCCCGGGGTGCCCGGGCTGCCTAAGATCAGGGGCTCTGTTAGCCGCCTCCGCCGCAAAAGCCACACACATTTCGTAAACCACTCTCATTAACCTACACGCCGTGTTTTAGATCTCAAGGAACGAAAGATCAAAACTTCCCGTCTCTGCGCCTCACTTCAGTCTCTCCTCAGGATTTGTCTCAGCCTTGCAGATCAGCTAGCTACTCATATGCAAGATCGCAAGCGCCTTCACGTCACGCCCCTGAACCCCGAGCTGCTCCCAGCCGTGCTACCTCAACAGCTCCTCGCAAAGGCATCCGACATCTCCTTTCACACCATCCAAACTTTTCCAGAGAGGAACTTCGCATACATCAATCTGCCCTCGGAGGACGCTGACAAGTTGCGCAAGAAATTGAACGGCTGTCTGTTTCGTGGTCAGAGGATGAAGGTTGAGGAGGCACGGCCCACTCGGTCTTCTACAAGAAAAGAATCGGGTCGCAAGGATGAAGCGTCTCCGTCAAGGAGCTCTAAGAGGAGTCACAAGAAGACGAAGGAGGATGGTGACGCAATCAGCGCCATCCAATTATCCAAGGATCGCAAAGTAAAGCGAGGCTGGACCGAGCCGGACAGCGTGGATGCTTCGGAGAAGAGGAAGAGTAAGAAGGAGAAGAAAAGAAAGTCAAAGGAAGCATCCATTACTGGAGGCACAGAGTGTCTCTTCAAAACAAAGCTGCCATCTACAGCCTCCACCAGCCCGGGGGCGCATGAGAAAAGCGAGAAGAGCAAGAAGAGGAAACGCACAGGGCACGATTCGGAAATCATTGTCCATGAGTACAAGAATACAACGAGACATAATGAAAATTACAAAAATGGCAAAAATCCAGACGGTGGGAAACAGGCTACAGAGTACGTGGACGGTAAAGGCTGGGTTGATGATGAGGGGAACATTGTTGAACAGGCCACCAAACGGAGAAAGAGTGGTCCTCGGAGTACAGAAAAGGGCTCATCTAAGAGAGAAGCTAGCACTGCAGTTCGACCCGCTCTTGCGAAATTGAATGCGCCTGAAGACGCCGAGGAAGTTGGATCAGATGCAACGTCGTCGAGCGGGACCTCCAACCCCGACGGTGAAGGCGAAGAAGAGTCTGAGGAGAGTGGAGGCCACGACGTGAGTACGGCCAATGTCACCCCGCACACCACCGCAGGGCTAGGCATTAGCTCGACGGATGGCAACGAGATGCAGAGCGTCGAAGTCGAGCGGTTGTCCATCAGTCGATCTTCGGGCTCACCCATTCCCCACGTCGATACCCATCCAGCTTCGCAGTCAACCTCACATCCCTCTGTGGAGGTGTTTCCTCCTCAAGATCTATTCAAACGTCCTAGTATTGCAGCCTCCCAGTCACAGACACCCAAGAAGCCGCACTTGGAAGTCTCGACATCATTCAGCTTCTTTGATCCGGATGACCACGCAGAGGCGCAAGGTGGCACCTCCAGCATGCTTATGCCGCAGACCCCGTTTACTCAGCAAGACATCCGACATCGCCGTCAGCGTAGCGCAGCCCCAACGCCTGATACAGCAGCGGTTGGCAAAACGTTCGGGGATGTCTGGGGAGGAGGCAAGGTCGCGGATGAGGACGAAGAAGAAGACGAAGAAGAGGGCGAAGGTGGTGATGAGCATGAGCAAGCTGATGGTAAGGAGGACGCAAAAAAGCTTGAAAAGGGCGAGGACACCAAGGAAGAAAGCGAGTTCGCTAAATTCTTCTGGGACCAGCGAGGCCCCAATAATCGAGCATGGAAGCGAGGGCGGAGAGAGGCTGCCAAGGAGAAACGAAAGCAGTACAGAAAAGAAAGGAGAGCGTGAGTAATTGCTAGAATTGTATGCCCAGGATTCGCTCCTCCGTTGTGTCCATGAAACAGGGGTGCTTAGGTATGATACCGTAGACCTCGGATAGACACAGATGGTACCTAATCAATATTGCGTGGACAAAAGCCGAGCGAGCCGTGGTTTGACGGGGAACCGTTCATCGAGATCTGTACTGTTATCAATGGTGACAGGACAGCTGCCTCGCATGAGACATGTACGCAGTTCAATGAGGATACTGTCATGCGTACAGACGAGAGGGAGTGGTGCTCCAAGTCGGACCCAAGACGCGCGCGCTCTCGGTTCGGAAGCAGCTAAGTTTTCAGGCAGCCTACCAGGAAGGTTTCACGATCTGCCCGCCTTACCTGCGTTAATGATGCAACGCTGGGCGCCCATGAGCCCTTGGAATGCAACGTCAAGCTTCAGAAACACGAGAAGCACATTCGACATTCCCTTCTGGTGCATCTGGAACTCCTTTTAACCTCAGATCGACCGGCATTGGAGCCCGTCCGCGCAGTCCTTCTAGCACGACATCAGTGACTGCATGGAGCTGGATCTCTAGTCCAATTTTCCTACCTTCTGTCGTTCTCTCTGCTGTGTGTAAGATGCATCCGAGACTTTGAGGATTATCAAGATTGCCACCAACTGCCATGACGCCAGTATCAGAAAGCTTCGCAAGTCCTCCACAGGATTGAAGCCTGTCATACGGCCCATCCTGGACTTGTTAGCTGTGCTTACCCTTCCTTCCCGCCATCTGTTACCTTAATCTATCCCACCTTCTGTCCCTGTCCGACGTTTGACATATCACGCGTTGCCCCTTGCACGACCAGAACGGCAACTCCTTTTCTCAAGAAAAAGCTATATATTGCAGATCAACCATGCACATCACCTACTCTTTGACATCATTGTGTCACCCAATCCCCAATCGAGATCGACCTTGACACTCCGCTCGGCTCTTCCCTCAGCAATTCGATCTCGCTAGCCCCTGACTGTCAGCATGATCCTCACAAGAACACTGCATGCGACCACGCCAGCTGTTGATATGCCTGTCAAGAACCAGCCCGTCATGACTGCTCCAACCTCCATGGCTTTTGACTTGCCCGACTTGCTGAGCGAGGTCCAGGAAGCATTTGAGGCTCAATTGGATGTTGACTCCTTGCTCGCCATCTCCACCGGACTGCAGGCTGAACTGCGCCAGCATATGGTCGCCAGTGAGCAATGCATGCTCCCGTCATTCAATTATGATCTGCCCACCGGTCAAGAGCAAGGCGTATACCTGGCAGTGGAAGTTGGGGGGTCCAATCTGCGGATGGCGCTGGTCGACCTCTATGGGCGGCATCGGGGCGTGGATTGCTTGAAAATACGGAGACAGACCGCCTCACCCATTGCCCGAGAGATAAGGCATTCCACAGGGTACACCTTTTTCGATTGGATGGCCAGGCAGATACGTGAAATGCTGGCCTCTGAAGGTGAGGTGAGACCGGAAGGGGACGTAGTACGCATGGGCGTTGCCTGGTCTTTCCCCATCGAGTATGTACCTTTCTCGCGTATGTCCTGCTGGCCAGACGATTGATGAAATATAGTCAAACCTCAATACGTAGTGGGAATGTCCTGGGTATGGGCAAAGGCTTCCGCTGCTCTGATAGCATCAAGAACCAGGACTTGAGTGATATCATACATGCAGCCTGTCAACGTCAGGTGGGCAGAATCACAATCTTGGAGTGAATCCTTACTGAACGCATCGCAGCAAGTCAATGTCCGCCTTGATGCCATCGTCAACGACACCTCCTCTACCCTACTGGCTCGCGCATACCTTGACCCTGCAACCCGACTGGCTGTGGTCCTTGGTACGGGCATGAACGCTGCCATACATCTCCCCATCGCCGCCTTTCATCCTTCCAAATTCGACCTCCGGGCTGAAAAGCCGGGCCCCAGCATTACTCATGTCTTGACCAACACCGAGCTGAGCATGTTCGGAAAGGACATCTTCCCCAGATCACGGTGGGACGAAGCCTTGAACAGGGCGCACATCATGCCAAATTACCAGCCTTTCGAGTACCTGGTTGCTGGAGGGTATATGAGCGAAATTGTAAGACGGATTATGGTGGACGCCGCGGAAAATGACGGCCTCTATGTCCACGGTTTCCCCAAGACCCTGCTGGTGCCATATTCTCTGGACACCCACACCCTCGCTCGAATACAGCTTGACAAGTCAGCTGGTCTGATAGCAACCCGCAATTTACTGCACGAGAAGCACCAATCCTCTGTCCGACCGTCCTTTCAAGACGCAGCGTTCATCCAGAAAGTCGTAGTATCCGTTTCCCGACGCTCGATCGCTTACTTTGCCGCCGGCGTGCATGCCTTGACCTCCCTCTTGCAGGACCTAGAGACTGAAGCGGGCGTGGAGAGCGGTCTCGATCACGTCAGCATCGGCTGCGACGGAAGCGTCATCAACAAGTACCCCGGCTACATGGAGACCGCCCAGGAGACCCTGGATCAGCTGCAGGCCACCGAGGCAAAGGGCCGGAAGCGGGTCTTGCTGGAGAAGACGCAGGACAGCGCCGTGCTGGGGGCAGGTGTTGCGGGGGCACTAGCTGCCTCCTCGCCTCCTGGCTAACTAAAGCAAAGGGATGGCAAGGCGATGTTGCATTGGGGAGCCATGAGAGTTGCCTGACTCGGCCTCCCGGTCTTTTTGTCTTTTTTTTTTTGACTTGTCATCTTTTAGCGTTGCATATGGGGAGGACCCTCATGCATGACGTGGCATATGCGCACTATGGGCGGTGTTTCTGTTGGGAAGACCGGGATTGGCATGCTTGGACGGGGTTTGAAGTCTGGGGGGATTTTTTTTATTCTTTTTTTGGATGGCAACGCTGTCACGAGATCGAATGTGGAGCTGAACAGCGACGTGGTTCTTGTTTGAAGTACTACGCTGCGAGTAGGTAAAGAGGAGAGAGAGCATGCAGTCGTCCCAAGTCCATTCCGAAATATCAATACGATTCGAGAGGGGGAAACAAAAACAAACCCTTCCCTTGCATTGCCTGCTTAGCTATATCTACTTTCTCGTCTCCCCCGAGCAGGCTCATCAGGTTCATGTGCGGAGTTCGTAGGGAATTCTGCCTCGTTAATACAACCCTCGTCCAGTTTTGCCCTGCGGGGAGGAAACAAGGCACTCTCCAGATAGGGCCATCTGAGCCTCGCCATACCTCTTCCAGCTTACCTCCCAACCCCCAAAGCACCGACATTTCATCTTCTGCTCGAGAGTATCGAAGCACGATGCAGATATGGGCAAGAAGAATAAAGCAAAGGGACTGCTATGTCATAAAGATGTGAAGTAGGTCCTATTGTGGTTGGATATCAATTTTTTTTTTGTGCACATGGTCCCAGCAGAAAGCATGATCGGAAAGGGCGGGTTTTCGTTGAGGGGATTGATGTATTAAGGGAGGATATGGCCCAATTCCCCGTTTTTCGTTTGGTTGAAACGTGTGCTAGCGATGTCAATATGGACGCAAGCAGGGCAGAGGAGGAAGGGGCCAGAGGCAAAGCTTTGCTGAAATTCTGAATTGCATCCGTTCTTAATGTTGAGCCAGTAGAACGCTCATCCGAGACCAGGCTCGAGCTGATGAATAACACTGCTGTCTTCATAGCTGCTTGGTCGCTCTCAGAGAATCACATTCGAGCCAGATTGTCATTCTGGAAATCAAGGGGTAATAGCACAACTCGCCACGCCAGCCACAGATAAGCTCTACCGGGGAAAAGAAAAACGACGAAAAAACGCCAAGCTACCCTGCCATTCGTCTTCAGCTGCTGTCTCATTTCAGACTGCCGATTTCTCAGCATCCCTCCCGACCACGTCCGGGCCAGAGGACGCCGCAGGCTCGACATCAACAAGGGGCTTGACATCCTCGTAGGTCTCATCAGAGAATTGCAGATCCTCTTCCACCGATACGGTATCCTTTACCTTGGTGAGGACGAAGGGTCCGGCAAGGATCAGACTGGCTCCCAGGAGCACCCAATTGCTGATGAAGATGTTCATGTAGGGCACCTTGAGCGCATCGATACGGTAGGCGATGGCCGCTCCGGCGGACTGTAGACCCTTGTAGAAGCCCGCGAAGTTGGCGAGCTTGCGGCCGTTGTTCGTCATCGCTCCCATGTACCAGTACACGGTGACCTGCCACACAGCTGCAATGGATTAGCGGGCCTTTTTGAACGAGGGGGATCAATGGATGGTGGGCTCACAGTCATAGAAACCATAGAACATGTAAAGAAACATGGGGCCGACATAGCCGCTAGTAGTCCAATCCTCCTTGACGTACGTCTTCGGCGAGGTTTCGGCGCGGGTGTAGGTTTCCTGCCATGCAAGACCTCCCCCCCAGATGGCCATTGTCAGAATGAAGAGCACCACCCACACGACCCTTGCCTTGGTCGTACGCCGAACGCCCTTCAGGTCCAGGGCGAATCCGAAGATGTAAGCTCCGACAATCTGGCTCAGGTAGTAGAGGACGCTGTTGAGCGCCCTGGTTCGGATGTTGAATTTGGCGCCGTTGACACCGTTGAAATGGTAGGTGTAGAACCAGTTGCTGGAGAAGAACATGGGGAAAAGAAAGACGATCCAGATGTCGGTCCGGAGGACTTCCAACAGACCTAGAATCTCCGATTGCCAGGTGGGGTGTTTCATGAGGATCACGCGAGACCCATCAGGTCGGACAACATTGCGGGCATCGATCAGGGTCCAAGCAAGGCAAGCACCCAAAAAGGTCAGGACCATGAAGCCGATGTAGGTTCCATCGGAAACATTGCCAGCGTTTGAGTGGAAATTCTCGCCCAGCGGAATGCTTCGAGGATCAGTGAGCTGGGGAGACTTTGGGGGACATTGGGGCTGGAAGACTTACAGTCCGCCAATGACGGCGCCCAGATTGAAGATCATCCAGAACCAGGAGATGTACTTGCCTTTACTCTCCTCGTGGGGATAGCTCATCATGATGGCGCCTTGAGCGGCCCACAACATACCGGCACAGACACCAAGCAAGGCTCCGGCGAAGATGACAAACCCCTCATTGGCGTTGTGGTTGTAGCTGAGATAGCTCGCAACGTAGAGGAAGTAGCCCATTCCCCCCAAGCTGAGGGTCAACTTGATGCCCAAGCGATTGGCAATGGTTCCTGCGAAGAAGCCTACGACGCTGAAGGTGCTGTAAACGGCAACGTTGGCATTGTCGGCCGTCGAAGCATCGAATTGACCTCCACCACCGACACCGTTGACGGCATTGAACATGCCCGGGCACAAGAAACAGACGAAGGCCACAAGTACCAGTTGAACTTGTGGGCTGGCATAGTAAGGAATGGTGATGGGTCCGAAGCGGCGTGGGGTGTATTTCCAGCCGGAGAAGTGGGTAGCGACGACATCGTGGTTCACTGGCGGATCCATGCTGGGACTGTATGGGGTGACTTGCGGTTCGCTGGCCGTAGCAGCTTTCTCGTCCTGCACAGACGCCATGATCAGAGCGCTTGATTGCAGTGGACGAACGCTATCAAAGGCAGGCGACTATGAAGATTGATGAAGGAGTTTTTGGATACAGCATAGAGAAAGGTAAATCGATGACAGAAGAATGGCACGAGTGAAAAGAAGGGGTCAAAGTAAAGTCGAAGAGAATACTGTTCCAATGGATTAAGTACTCGGAGATCAGGGAGGACAAGAAGCATTGAGCAGGGATGGGTAGCAGCTTGTCAATCACTGGTCACAAGAGCTCGGATTACTGTGTGGGGCTGACTGCGGTCAAAGAGTCTCGCCCTTGCAAGAGCCTCGTTTCTGCATGAAGCATTTGACTGTTACATGCTGGTGCATGCTCGTGAGACGGATAAAGTGGTGCAGTGCGATGACTGAGCTGCGAAGAAAAAAAGGCTTGAAAGGGTGATTTCTCCGTCTGTACCAAACCTACCAGACCATACGAGGTCCCGATCAGCAACGGCCTTCCCCACCAAGCTTAGCCGTATGGAGATGGGATCTTGGCCCATAGCTTTTATTCACCTTTCTTAGGGTACCCGAAGCCTCGGTCACGGGACCCCGCTGAGTTTGAGTATGAATGCCAGCAACAAACAATATCTCAAGCAAAACACGACTTTCTCAATCCTAGTCCAAGACGTCTGACGTTTCTCAAGATCTGGCTTGATGATTGGTTGTCGTTTACCTGGGCCCACACTGCGTCAGAATCTTGCAGCTGCAGTGTCCCCGTCAATACGAACCGGCGACGGGTCAGCCTCTCCTATGCACGAACAATGAGGTCGATCGAGCACAAGAAAATCAACGTCAGAGCCATTCATCTCGTGCGAATTTCCGGGAGGGTGGACTTCAAGTGGTTCGATCTCGTTCTAAGTCCCTCATGCCTTGATTAGGGAACGCGTGCTGCGGGGCGGAATCCCATTTCACCGCCTCAGCCTCACATGCTCCACTCTGGATTCTGGGCTGAGCCAACAGACTCTGGCGAGAACTTACGACCTGTTGTGATGACTTCTCATTCATGATGCTTCCATCTACCATCTGCCTACCTCTCGCCCAGCGCACGACTTTCTGTAGCCGATTGTAATCGGACGTCAGACTGAGATATATATATCAACTCACTCCAGCAATGGGCCTCCACTGGCTCACCAACGGCCTGCCTAGCCTTCAGCTTGACATTGTCGGCTTGTTCGTCTCCCTCCTTTGGGCCTCGAAACATATCTCAAAAAGATTATGCTAACATTGTCTGTAGCCTCGCTATCCTGGGAGAGGCTTCCGTCAGCGAGCACGCCCAAGTCTCCCTTCTCTCGCAATGGTCCCTCCTACCTCGCCTACTACCCGCCCCTCAAGCCTTGATACGTACAACGCGGCCACATGACCTTAAATCAAGCAAAGGGAAAGTCATGGGGGTTCGCAGTGGCAGTTCAAAAGACTCCGTCAACCACATCGCCCATCTTCTACACAGCCAAAAATCCATGGAGCCTTACTCGGTCAGATGTGAAGAAATCTCAAAGCCGGACCCTGACAAAAACGTGTCAGCGGCCAAGTGGGGACCTTTGGTCCAGGTTGAAATCGTTGGCTTCTGCATGAGTGTCGCTCTCTTCGTGCTGTCAATAGTGAGGAGAGATGGCTTTGCTCTCTTAGCTACCCTGCTCCTGTCGGGCCTTTCCAGCCTTATCGGTGTGGGCAGCCAGTACGAAATTGTCTTCATGGGTCGAAGGTCGAAAAGGGAGGTGCCAAGAGACTCCATCGTGATCCAGTACCCCCATGGCGCCTTTCGAATCATCCAATGTGAGGAAGAGATTGCAAGAGGCCTCTACTGGCATCCAGAGGAGTGCAAATATAGATTTGGCGATACCACTTATCGTCTGATCTCTCTGGTCGGCACCCTTGCTCTTATGGTCGGCGTCGTGTGTCTTGCGAACAGTACGTCGCTCCTGCAGGTCGTCTTTGCCGTATCGTATCTGGCCCTTAATGCTTTATACTGGGTCGTGGCCGCCTTACCTCCAAGCTCGAATTGGGACCTCGATTGCTACAAAGTGGACCACGTCAAGTACCATGATGGGGAAAAGAATATCTCTTTCACCCAAGCACTATGGAAGGCCATTGCCATAACAGAAAGCGTTGAATGGGTCAAGACCGGAAAAGTAGCACCTGCCAGCAAGGGCTTTGACCTTTGGGTTGATAAGGCCATGGACGCCGTAGCAAGACACCGAGATCTGAGGAAAACCTGCGACGACATGGCCGAGAAAAGCACAGGAGCGAAGTCTTTACCAGACTTTGACTGGGACGGAGAATTGACCAAGTGCTTGCTTGAATAGTCCCTCGTTATAGGGTTGAAAGCAAGTCCAATGGTGTCATCCCGGGCCTTGGACTCACGATTCACGGACCAGCGGAACGCGATCATAGAGCGAGCGAGCAATTTTGAGCGATTTTTTGATACAGCGCGGTTGATCCAATCAAATCTCTTCGATGTACATCTTGAATTTCTCCTGCATGATTTACGAAGAAAATGACCTTTATACGATGGGAAAGCCGTTTGCAAAGATCGCCAGGAGGTTGTAGCAATGCTATTCCGGGATAGCCAGTCGACGACCCCGAATTCCAGACGGAGGCAAATGCTACATGCGAATTACAGGTAACGCTCCCAAGGATGCTGGTGATGGGAGAGAAGGAGCACTCACAGCCTCGCCTTCCCTCGAATCTGTCCCTGCCGTATCCAACCTGCTTCCTCCGCAATGATCTCTGCACATATCTCTCCTATCCCCAACACTGTCAACATCGGATTGACGCTGACCATTTCGGGGAACACGCCCGCATCTGCGATTCGGACACCTTTCAGGTCCCTGATCCGTAGCTCTGCATCTACGACCGCCATCTCATCAGTCTCCAGGTTGCCCATCTTCGTTGTGCCGGCAGGATGGTAGACAGTATGGGCCGCTTTGCGGGCATATTCAGACAGCGCCTTGTCACTCTGGATTCCGGGACCTGGCGCAACTTCTCGCTTCAGCCAGGACTTGAAAGGCTCCTGCTCCGCGACTTTTCGGGCCGCTCTCAAGCCGGCAACCAACACAGCTGCATCATGGCCCTCTGGATCTGTGAAATATCGGAAATCCAAGGCAGGCTTTATGGCAGGATCGGCCGACTCGAGATACAGGATACCTTTGCTTCTTGGCCTTGGAATGTTGGGTGTCATGCAAAAGGCGTCAACAGGAGTATCATAGCCCAAGCGGGCGGTGTTGAGACAGAACGGGATCTGGTAGCAGTGCATCATCATGTCTGCTGCGTGCGTCTGTTCATGATTCGGCCCGCTGGGATCGGCGGCAGGACCTCGATGCAGGAAAAGACCAGCGTCACTATCCATGGTTGTCTGATTGGCAGGTACAGAGCGGTTGAGCTCCCAGAGGATAATTGTCTCAGGATGATCAAGCAGATTGGATCCTATCCCTGGAATCGCCTTCACCAATGGGATGCCCACTCGGGAGAGTTGGCCAGGTGGTCCAATTCCGGAGAGTAATAGGAGACGCGGAGTGTCAATGGCCCCCGCACATAATATTGTCTCCTTTTTCGCCACCAGGGTCAGCCGTTCTCCAGATTCAAGGTTCAGGTCCACCCCGGTTGCCATGGATGACCGCAGATCTATATTCAGGCGGCTGACCCATGCTTCCGTCAGAATCGTTAGGTTCCGTCGGCTCTCATCACCGCGAAGAATGGGGTGAATGTAGGCCACCGATGCCGAGCTGCGATGCCCAGTATCTGGACTATAGGCCACGTTGAAGAATCCCACGCCTTCGTGAAGATTACCTTGCTTAACAATCTTGCGATTGAAGTCGCGAACGACGGGGACATTCAATGCAGTAGCACAGGAGCTAACCCAGTCTTTACAGAGTTGGTTCCTGTGTCGGGCGTGCACTGGTTGCACAGTATTACGCAGACCATCCAGGACACGGGTGAATTCTTCGAAAGTCCAGTGTTTGGTTCCTGACTGCTGCCCCATGAGGCGGGCCCACTGTTCAAGATCATACGCCAAAGGTCGAAAAGAAATGAGTGTATTGTGGGAAGAGCAACCTCCAAGGACTTTGGCTCGAGAATGCCGGATGTGCGAGTTCCCCATCGGCTGCTCTGTCGTGCCATAGTCATAATCCAGCTCTCCGCCAAGGAGGTTCAGCCAGTCTTTGAGCTTCAGGACCTTGTCATTCATGAAATCACTTGGCCCAGCCTCGATCAAAAGGACTTTCTTGTGCGGCAAATACTCTGACAGTCTGCTGGCAATGACACATCCTGCAGTCCCGCCACCGACAATAATGTAATCGAAGGCCGTGGCTTCGCCTGCGGGCAGATGATTGGTCGTCATGGTCAAGGTCCTGCTTGGGAAGATGACGGCCTCGCGCAGAGCTTTGCTCTCGCACACTCAGGGAATTCTGACTCCTGGGAGATTTCTTCGAACGGGTGAAACGTTCTAGGGTCTTGTAGTGCAGAAATATGATTCGGCCTAAAAAAAAAGTGCAAAGGTTGGTGGCAACGGGGGATAGCAGTTGGATGGTTGGACGAGCTCTGAAATGATTGAAATTTATGTACAAGAACGCAAAATGGGGATTCTACGAACGCCGCGACGCCATCATGAAGGGGTGCAAACTTACAGCGATCTCGGTGTTACATATCCACTGGTGTGCAGGAGACAAGCAAGTCATAAATCGCCTGCTGTCAGCCGTCGACCTTGAGGAATGCCATTCCCCACATACCCTAAACTCGAAGTGGAAAGGCAGTCCGCGAATGATTGTCCTCACACACGTGATGATAGAGACGAAAAATTTTTAGAGGCACGCCATTGAGCTCAGCCAGCTCACCGCAAAGGCTTCATCTTAGTCAATGTCCCAAGACGTCAGCCGGGAGAAGCCGAACACTCAATTTCAGCCATCATAAGGCCAAGAGAGCATCATCATCACCAGCCAAGCCGCTACGATATCGCTCGTGACATTGCTACACGTATTTTGCTGCTCCAAACAACAAACTTTCTCACGGACTTTGAGATTCAAAGGTTTGCTAGTAATCAATCCCAGATGTAGCGTTAGAATTCAACGACCCCTTGAAATGGTCCAAACTCGCCAGCTTTACTACGATGGAAGAAGCCAAGCAGCATCGTCAGGCCATTCTTTCCAGTCCGTAAACCCAGCAAATGCTCATCCCATTGCCGAGGTTTCCTCTGCGTCTGCGTCCGATGTTGATGCTGCTGTCAAGTCAGCAGCATCAGCCTTCCCCGCATGGTGCAGAACGCCAGCCATTGCTCGATCACGCATCTTGCTCAAGGCCGTCTCATTATTGCGGGAGCGTAACGATGAGCTAGCGACTCAGGAGACACAAGACACAGGCAAACCCATCTCCGAGACCAGTACTGTGGATATTGTCACCGGAGCTGATGTGCTGGAGTTCTTTGCCAACCTTGTGGGTGGCGGAGGCCTGAATGGAGAAACTGCGCAACTCCGTGAGGACGCTTGGGTATATACCAACAAAGAGCCATTGGGTGTCTGTGCGGGTATCGGTGCGTGGAACTATCCCATTCAGATTGCTCTCTGGAAATCGGCGCCTTGTCTGGCTGCTGGCAATACCATGGTGTATAAGCCCAGTGAGTTCACTCCGTTACATGCCCAGAGCTTGGCAGAGATCTATAGCGCAGCAGGCGTACCTCCTGGAGTCTTCAACGTGGTTCAGGGTGCTGGAGATGTCGGGGCCTATTTGACATCTCACCCAACAGTTGCGAAGGTTTCTTTTACAGGCCAGGTCAGCACCGGCAAGAAAGTCGCTTCGACTGCGGCGGGAGGCATGAAGTACACCACCATGGAGCTCGGTGGAAAAAGCCCGGTGTTGATCATGCCAGACGCAGACGTTGAGCAAGCGGTTGATGGCGCAATGATGGCAAATTTCTTCTCCACAGGTCAAGTGTGCACCAACGGGACCCGAGTTCTCCTTCCCAAGAGAATGAAAGCAGCGTTCGAAAAGGCTTTGCTTGCAAAGATGGAATTTATTCGCGCCGGGGACACACTGGATATGGAGACAAACTTTGGGCCTTTGGTGAGCGAAGTCCATTATCGGAAGGTACTTGGATACATCCATCACGGCGTCGAGGTTGATGGGGCTCGTTTACTGGCTGGTGGAGCTGAGAGACCTGCTCCGGTCAAAGACATGGAGGCTGGCTTCTGGGTCCGCCCGACAGTCTTCACAGACTGCACCGACCAAATGAAGATTGTGCAAGAGGAGATATTTGGACCAGTGATGGCCATCCTCACCTACGATCATATCGACGAAGCAATCAGCAGAGCGAATGCAACACCGCTTGGTCTTGCAGCTGGCGTGTTTACCAGAGATCTGAACCTAGCCCACAAGGCGATTGCCCAATTGGAGGCAGGAATAACATGGGTGAACACGTGGGGAGAAAGTCCGGCAGAGATGAGTGTAGGTGGATGGAAGCAGAGTGGGCTCGGGGTCGAGAATGGAAGGAAGGGATTGGAAGCTTGGGTGAGGAACAAAAGCACACTTGTCGATATGAGCGGTGTGGTTCCAACCGTCTTTTCTAAATTATGACCATGAATCTATGAATGGCAACATCGTTGATCCCATTTTTGGCACGCTGGGACATGAAGTTGTTGGAGTAATACGAGGTTGTAGAACGGAGGAGGGAAGCGGCAAGCCCGTTGAACGAACAGAATGGACGTCCCAATCAGAGGCGGGAACGTCCCCTGACGATCGAGCGTTGACAGCCTTCAGATTTGCTGACGGACTAGTTTTTGAGCAAACACGAAGTGATACATGAGTTTTGTATGCAAGATAGCCCGAGGGGCCCTTCAGTGTGGAGCTGAAACGGAGCTGAAATTAAGAACCATAGGGGCGGAACCAGTGAAGTGCGTGGGCTCCACAGCCGGTCCCGGGTGCGGAACCCACCTTAAACGCTTTGGTTGGGCCTGGCGGGTCTCGACTGGAGGACGGTAGCTGCGCTGAGCTTCCAAAATCAGAGGTACATCGTCATGTCAAATATCGAACGCACGACCTGTCCTCCTTCCTCAACGCTGAACGGCAGATTCTTTGCGCGAACCTCCTCACAGGCCGTCAGATACCGTATCCCATCTAAAACTTTGCCTCGCGGATGACAGTACACGGTCGATTACCAATCGGAATCCTGCTCTCCTCGCTTGCGACTGTGCCCATTGTACGAAAAGAGACTGGGAGTTGCTCGGTAATGGACCTGCAAGACTTCCTCGCGCCTGATGGACGACATCTATCGTGCACCCGTGCATCGTGAATCAGGAAACAACCACCAACATGGAGGCTGCTTCCGTGTTCAACAAGATGGACTGGAAGCTGGGCCAGCTCATGATGATGGGCTTTGACGGTACAGAGGTGACGCCACAGATCAGGAGGCTCATCGCAAACTATCATCTGGGAACAGTCCTGTTGACCGCAAAGAACCTCCGAAATGTCGAGCAGACTGCTAAGTTGGTGCTCGATCTTCAGACAATAGCCCATGCCGCCAATCATCCTGTCCCCTTAGCCATCGCGGTAGACCAAGAGAATGGCGGAGTAAACAGCCTCTTCGACGCGGATTATGTCCAGCAGTTCCCCAGCGCAATGGGCGTCGCAGCCACTGGCTCCACTGAAATGGCCTTTTCCATTGCCAAAGCCACTGCTGAGGAATTGGCCGCGGTCGGCATCAACTGGATCATGGGACCATGTCTTGATGTCTTGACAAACATCAAGAATCAACCGCTAGGGGTCAGATCTTGGGGAGATGACGCAGATGAGGTTTCTCGTTATGGCATCGCTGCCATGGAAGGATATAAAGAGGCTGGCTTGGCCACATGTGGAAAGCACTTCCCGTCGTACGGAAACCTCGAATTCTTGGGATCCGCCTTGGACGTCCCCGTCATCACCGATTCCCTCGATCAGCTGAGTACCACCGCGCTTGGCCCTTTTCGAGACGCCATATCCCAGGGCATCGATGCCATGATGGTCGGTGGCTGTGCCATGTCATCAGCTGGCGTCGAAGCCATGCACGCTTGCCTGTCCGACCAAGTTGTTGACCAGCTTCTGCGAAGGGATATGGGCTTCAAAGGTGTGGTGATATCCGAGTGCCTTGAGATGGAAGCCCTCAGTCAAAATATAGGGGTGGGGGGCGGGACCGTCATGGCCGTCAATGCTGGATGTGACTTGATCTTGGTCTGTCGGTCATTTGCAGGCCAACAGGAGGCATTCAGTGGCCTTAAGGCGGGTATCGAGAATGACTTGATTACCAAAGAGAGGATCGAAGAGTCTCTATCCCGCATTCTTCAGATGAAGTCCAAGTGTATGAGCTGGGACAGAGCGCTTGCACCGGGTGGCATTGCCGCTCTATCACCCCTTCAGTCGCCGCACATCAAACTGTCCGAGAAAGCATACAACTCTTCGATCACTGTAGTCAGGGACAAGGACCGCTTACTGCCCCTTTCCAGTCTGCTCTCACAGGACGAGGAGCTCCTGCTTCTCACCCCCTTGCTTCACCCACTTCCGGCGTCTGCAGCGTCACAAAGAATGCGATCAAATTCGAGTTCACCGGAACCTCCTGCAGTGACCTGGCAAAGGGATCATCCAGGCATGAGCGGTGAGAGTGTCTTCCAAGAGTTTGGAAGGAGCCTAGCACGTCAGCGCGGTGGCCGTTTACTACACACCTCATACACAGCCAGCGGTGTCCGACCAGTGCACGAGAATTTGATCAACAGAGCCTCAGCCGTCATCGTACTTACTGCGGACGCGAATCGAAACTTGTACCAACATGGCTTCACCAAGCACGTCTCCATGATCTGCAAACTGTCGCAGCGTGGCGATCGACGTGGAAAGCCCCTCGTGGTGGTTTCTGTGAGCTCGCCGTACGATTTCGCCATGGAATCGTCGCTCGGTACCTATATATGCACCTTTGATTTCACGGAGACTGCTCTGCAAGCTCTTGTGAGCGTGCTTTATGGGGAGTTCAGACCTACCGGCACTTTGCCCGGCAGCTTGCGACAAAATCAAAAGGTCCATCAGTCAAAACAACATTGGCTCGTTGAGATATATGATCAGGACAGGGATGCCCACGGCGTAGATGCACTCCTCATGAACGTTCACGAGCAAGATCATGAGCAGCTGGCTAATCTCGCAAATTGCAGTCACAAGAGCTTCCGATTGAAAATGGTCCACCAGCAGCACTTCGTGGTGCGCAACACGTCCACCCAAGCCATTTACGGCTTCTGTCCAACATACTATTTCGAGTCGACCCATACAGGTGTGCTCGGCCCCATCCTTGTAGATCCCGAGCGGCGAAACCTGTCCATCGGCCAATCTCTGCATAATCGTGCAGTCAAGACCTTGCTCCAGATGCAGGGGATCAAACGTTTGCAGCTCGGGTCCAGATTACCCAATATCTGCTTTGGCATCCCAAGTAGCGACATTACGGAGCGTAAACGTCTGCGCCAGTGGTTCGATGATATGGGATGGACGGGGTCGCCATCACGGCCGGTTTGCAGCATGGCGCTCTTTAGTCTGCAGTCCTGGACGAAGTCGGAGTGTCTCACTTCGAGCTTACATGATGCGGACGTGGAATTTGATCTTGTACAGGGTGCAGAACACGCAAGGCCGATCTTGGACCTGGTGCGGACGAGCTCTAGGCTAGGCATGGCAGAGATATACGGCTTTGCCCTGGATGACCACGTGCATTCCAGCATTATACGGGCAAAAAGACCCGCAGATGGTACCCTGGTTGGCGCTGTGGTGCTCTATAGTGCCAGCTCTGATTGGGCGGACAGCGTGCCTGCAATTCAAGAAGGTATTCAAGCAATGGGTGGTATATCAAGTCCAGTCATCTCCCCAAGCGCGGGCGACTTCTCGACCTTGCTACAAGGATTGATTGTGCTGGGTATCAAGCAACATCAGAAGCAAGGTGCGACAGCAGTACTTTTGGATTATGTGAGCGGTCTCCACCCGACACTTGGAAAATCTACTAAGCCATGACAGGTTGATGACGATGGGAACGTGGACAGCCTTGCTGCGATGGGCTTCAGTGTTTTGAATTCGTTTGACGAGATATCCTGCGATTCCAAAGCATTTACATGATTCGTGGGCACATGCTGGTAAGGTAGATCACGACAAGCAAGCAACTTAGCAAGCGATTGGTGTTAGGCGTCGCGATCCTCCCGGGAGAATGTGATTCTCCGTAGAGGGATGGGGGTCAGGAACTGGCGCAGTGACGATTGGACGGCAAAGGCCGAAAATGTCATGTCGAGGCGAGAAGATTAGATGGCTGGCCGGGAATACAAGGCTCGATGGGGTCAACGCCGTAAGATCCGGACATGAACCACACGTGGGTTTGCCCAAGTGGAGGGGGTCGCTCGCGTGGTGCGGCAAAAAAGATAGAAAACCCATGTGGCATTTGGCTGTACCTGCATGGGGATATGAGAAAAGTGTGGCAGATCGTTTCCCGGATCAAATGGCTGAAACGTGTACCAACTGACGATCGCGCTCCGATTGCGCAATTACCGTCAAGTCAAGATCAGCAGAGACAAGATCTATCCGACCTGTTGAACCGGCGGACGCCTTTCCGGATGGCTATTGTCATGGAAGCAAGCCAAGCACAGCTGGGGGGGTGCGGAATTGTTGAGTTGTTGACTTCTTTTCCGGCAGTTGAGGGGCTGAAAGCCTGAAACCAGTATCAGACAAGCATCTGGATAATCGATCCAGAAACATACAAAGATCTGATCTCTTGAAACACTCCAAACTCCACGTTTCACCATCGACTCGGTCTTCGAACGAGCGTCGAGCAGTGCGGTGCAAATGCGGCGTGCATGCACTGATTGATTTTTCAGCGACTAGCACCGTCCACCGCATCCAGGGACCCTGATCTGCATCGCCGACTGCTTAGCTCTACCTTAGAGTCGCTGTTCTTGCCTCTTCCGGGGTTAGAGGCGTTGATAGCAGCTTGCAATTGGGCGGCTAGAAAGTACAAGGCTCGCTCGGCATTTTACCGAGGGAGGCTAAGATCTTCGTCATCAAGTCATCCTGACTTGCTGAGTACTTTCGCGCAAGGCTAAGCAGAAGAAAATGACTCTCAGGCATCTTAAGTTGGATTAAGTAAAGCACTCCGAGCACTCTAACTGGCGGAACCTGACCGCACCGTGCGCCTCCCGTACTCGCGCTCCAGGATTCTTTGCTTTTCACCGCCACTAAGTCACCACTAAGTACTCTAGAGCTCTTCAACGCCCTATCAAACTTATCAGACGTCCTTCACACGCATATTCCTCAGGCTCAGCTCTTGTGCATGTGTACCTCTGGCTCGTCCGGTACCTCTGGGTAGCTCTGAGTTCTTCTCGCTTCCAACGCAGGTACTTCGCAAATGCCAAACAGGCCTGAGACTGACTCACTCTCATTACGTTCCTCATCCTGCAAAAGCCTGCGCAACCGCTGATCACTTCCCCATCGTCTTCGGCGGATTTTCGAAGAACGTGGCAGACAGGGATGACAACGTGCTTTGCTTGCGGCCGGATGATCTTTTGATTATTGTGCCTGTTTGAGTTTTGCTCGTCATCCCCTCCATGCTTTGCTGTTCTCCACACCATCACAGCCTCTTCTTGTCTGAAAAGCTCGCCGACAGGCCTGATCTCGGAAGATCTTCCTCGACACTTGTTTCAGGCTTGCCTCGAGCTCTACATACTTTGGTACCTGACATGCTCAAAGGTCGGTCGATTATGTATCAGATCCTTCCATTGATCGGATAGACCTGCAGGACCGCTGGTCAGCTAGGCGCCAACCTCCATCTAATCACTTTCTCATAATATACTCAAACCCTCTTCACTTTTCTTTCTTTCCTACCTTGAAATCATCTGACTTCCTGTCGATACACTTTCACTTAGTTCTGAGGACGCTCCTCCATACTGCAACATACCGCAACTGGCGCTGGTAGCTTGGTTGCTCCACGGTCACTTACGGAACATATTGTATTCATCACCTTCTGGTTCTGACCAGCTGATCTCGGCGTAATGGACGGCTTCAACCCATTGGATCCCAACGATTACCTGTCCAACGCCCTTCCCATACACGGGGCCGTGACGACCGATGATTACAGCAATTACATGCCTTCCTTGGGCATGACAGACCCGTCTAATAATTATGGCATGACCTATACTAGGTGAGGCTACCAAACCCCCCCCCCCGTTCATGTGCGCTTGGCTGAGATTGTAACAGTAATGATCTGAGCTCCATGAACCTGGCCCCGTTGCCGGTCGAAACGGATCGGGTGTTCAATTCTGGCCTGGACGACTTCCACCCTGAGCCAGCCAACCTGGCTGAGGCTCTCAATGATGATCAACAGGGGGAGGGAGACAAGCAAATTAGCCGAGACAACGAATTGCTGGGGTTCCGGCCACCGAGCTACAGCTACACACTCCTCGACGTCTCGCTCCGGAGGATTACCTTGAACATCAATGCTCGGCTCCACGGCATGTTCTTCGTCGCCGACCCTCCGCCAACCCCAACACTCAACTCTCACCCCACTTTCCCCGAGCTCACATGCTACCGCCGCAATCTGTTCCAGGTGACTGGCTCCATCACATTACCGCGCAATCTCCGTTACATCCTTACAGAAATGGGTGACAGGGTACCGATCCTGGGGCAAGAGTTGCAAATATCAGCCACCGAGTCGGTGGAGAACGGAGCCGTCAAGTTAATATCCGTACCCTGGAAGACTCCTGTCAACACCGCTGGACCCACACCTGAAGAGAAAGTGGAGAGGGAACCCAACTCATTACCTCTGGACATCATGTCGAACCAAGACATGGACGCCGAATTCGCCACATTTCCAATCGCTTGGAAGCGGCTGCAATTCCGGATAGCTACAGCGAACAATGGGAGGCGGCGGGAGTTGCAGCAGCACTTTGTAGTCAGGCTCAAGCTTGTTGTGACCCTGCCCAATGGCGCCAAGATACCTGTCGCCGAAGCCAGGTCGGCAGCTGTCATTGTTCGTGGTCGCAGCCCGAGAAACTTTCAATCCAAGAAGGAGACCCCAGTCAGTGGCGAAAAAGGTGCCAACAGAAAGGCCGCGTCAGCTTCTGCTGCATCTACGGTGGATTCCTCGTCCAAATTACCCATGAAGAGGGAGCACAGTGGCGACAGCGGCAGCCACCACCATCCGAGCGTAAGCTATGACCTGACCAACGAATCGCACAAGTCACAAAGCCCTTTTCACGAGGACTGGAACCGGCAACCATCGGATGCATCAAGCGCGCGAACACTTTCTACTCCAAACCTTCCAACACCAACGCTACCAAGCTCCAAGTCACCTCAGTCCACATCACCACCGTCCGCGCCCCAACCACTCTCCCTCCTGGAAGACGCCGACTTTAAACGGCCAAACTCCCGCTCACTGAAAGCCCCTCGACTCTCCACCAAATCATCCCGTCCTCACCCTTACAAACGCCCATCCCTCCCATCCCTCTCTTCAACCAAAGCCTTCCTATCCAGTCATTCACAACAAAAACTCACATCCGCAAGCCTTGATTCTGCCGACCTCTTGTACGAATACTTCCCGATCGGTCTCGACGATTGGCAGCCGCCTGTGGACGCCGTCTATCGGCCTCACGTGGTGCACCACATCACGAAAGAAGCCGCGGGGCCGAATTCGCGGCCCAGTCTGGGCGGAAGGAACAAGAGATATTTCAGCAGCGAGGGGACTGGTACCGCGGCCAGCTGATGACGAGGCGACCAACGCCAGCAAGATGACTTCACCCTCAAGGCAATCCACCCTTCAACATCCTCCGCTTGTACAACATCATTCTTCTTCCTCGATTGATTGCTACCATCAGCGAGCGCTTATTCCGGGTCACGAAACGAATTTTTTTAATTTTCTTTTGCAAACAAACGCATGAGCAACATAGATAGGGGCTACAGTACTTGGCCATTGTTGGCGCGCGCGCTGCTTCGAAATCTAGCGGGCCATGATTATAATGAAAAAGTCGCGATATGATACTTGTACAATAGCAGTACCTATCAAATGTCAAAACATATTTTGGACGTCTCATTACTTTTTCGCCTATGGATTTCGCTCATGATGTTTCTTCCCCCCCTCTCCCGTGTGCATCAGCCCCTAGCAGCGCTGGCCGCACTCTCCCCCACATTCACCACGTCTGCCCCGTCTCCTCCTCCGTCCTCCCTGCCCCTCCCGCTCCTACCGCTGCCGCTAATGAGACTCACCGTCGACTCCGCTCTCGAAGTGGTGGAGGCGCTCGGCCTCCTGCCGGCCACCTCTCGCTCCAGTTCCCGGATCCGCGCCTTCAGCGCCTCGTTCTCGTTCTTGACCATTTCCAGCTCGGCGCGGGCGTGGACGGCATCGTCGTAGCGTTGGGTGGTGGGGATCCGGGAGCCTTGACCGGGTCCGGTGCTGATGATGGAGGAGGTGGAGGGGCGATGGCTGTGGCTGTGGCTGTGGCTGTGGGAGGGGAAGTAGTGATCAGACTGGTAAAGCGAGGAGGATGTCAGCGAGGGGGAGGAGGCTTCCGAGCGGCGGGAGGCGGCCGAGCTCTGGCGGCTGAGGGCGTATGATTGGGGTTGCGGCTGTTGCTGTTGTTGTTGTTGTTGTTGGTGGTGGAGGGGGTGGTGGTATTGTTGTTGTTGTTGTTGTTGTTGTTGTTGCAGCACATTGTGGGTGGTGGGGGCCGCTGCTGTTGCGGTATCACGCCGAGGAGGAGCGATCCCCGAGGTGGTCGTGCTGCTGCCCGCGATCCCGGCCGTGGTGCTCAAGCTGCTGCTGCTGCTCGCGCTGCCCACCACCCCGCCTGCCGTTGAGCCGAAAGCCAGCAGTGCCGCGGGAGGGCCACCACCGGTTGCGGTGGATGTGTTGGTGCTGCGAGTGCTCAGGCTGGAGGAAGAGCGGTGCCGTCTTCGTGAGGGGGTTGGGTGGCTGGACGAAGGACCTAAGAGGCCGCTGGTAGACAGGGTGTTTGCTCCGGAGCTGTTGGCGGGATCGGCGTTGCCGTCGGTGACGTTGGTGGATGTGGAAGATGTGTTGGAGACGGCGGAGGCGGTCTGCTGCCTCAGGAGGGTGAGCTCGCGCGTGAGCCGATTGACGATGGCTTCTTGTTCCTTCTCCATTTGCATGTGAAGATCTGCCGCCGTGAGAGGTCGTGGGTGTCGCAGCGGGCCAGGACCTGGGTCTGTGCCGGTCTCCTCATGTCGTACTGGTGGCTGGAAAAAAGCTGATGATGGTGTTGTTGCTGCCGTTGCCAAGGTGGGCGAGCGAGGCGGAGGCGTCGAGGAGAAGAGGCTGGCGGATGGGGAGGATACTCGCGAGGATAGACGACGTGTCTCGGACGGGCGTCGTGGGTCGGGGATGGTGGTGGCAGAGCTGCGAAAGGGGGATGGGGGCAGAGAGTTGATATCCGGAGCCATGATCCGGTGGAAAGACTGTGTCGGTATGAATGAAAGATACTGTAGGCCTGCTCTTTCTGATTTTGTTTTGCTGAGGGTTGGAGAAAGCTGTGATGAAGAAAGATGTCGCTATGTCATGAAGGACAATGTGATCGATACGCGGGTGCCTTGAGCTACTCGAATGAATGTATTTTAGGTGGTGGCTCGGTGGGACATGACCGGTGAATTTAGCGGGGTCAGCCAGTGCCCACTTCCGCTTCCGCTGCATTCCCATTCCCGCCAAAGAAATTCCAGTACTCAGATTGATACTTTATGACGAGAGCATGAATGCATGATATCCCCTCATTCGTAGACTCGCATTTGTCACCTTTGTCACCTTTCATCGTCCAACACATCTGACCATCCCGGAAAGAGGGTCAATCTACTTCTTTCAGCCTCCAGCCAATCTCAACAGTCTCCGTGAGCTTCCTAACCCGCTGTATTTGGCTCTGGACGACCACGTGCACTTGTGCAGCTCTGACCCACCACGCCGCGACACATGAGGTCGATCATTCCTGCAGCAACCGGCTTCCTCAAGACTGCATTGAGCTTCGATGGCTGAACACTGAAGGACCAGTGCTACGCCTTTGAACTGCGGCTCTTGTGCCGTCCATGAGATGCACACGTAAATGTCCTTGGGGGCCCATCTCTTGTTACCAGTCGCCTGAGCTTACGCATCCATTCGACAAGCCGGGAGCGGCTCAGGAACATGGGGAACTCTTCCACAAAAGAGCAGAGGTCTTCTCACTCTCATCCTGACTCGGTAGACTCTAGATACTCCGACTCGGTGTCCCCGTCAGCATCGACCTCTCCCACACAATCCCACTACCTTGATCGAAACCTGCCGGGCTCCTCGCGTGGCCAAGATGGTCGGCAAGGTCGCGCCGACTTTCTGGCTTCCATCGGGGTAGCAGCTGCTGATAGAGATTTGACCGGGACCGACTGGCGGAAAGAGACCAAACAGGAACGGGAAGCCCGGAAGCTCGAGAAGGAGCGTGCAGCTCGGGGAAAGGAGCGTGAACGGAGCATGCGGGAGGAGCATGTGGATGGTGGATACCTTGTCACCCAAGGAGTCTATACAGGTACAGAAGACTACAGCAAGCCTGTCGTGCGACAATTGATGATCGAGCGCCGCTTGGCCCCGTTCTGGAAGGGACTCAACGACCATCAGGATTCCTGGACGGAGAACCAACTCGTCGCCGCTGCCAAAGGTCTACCAATCCCTGCTCCCGACGATATTCCTCCTGAAGATGACAAACCATCCACTGGAGCCCCTCAGCCTGGAACCAAACAGGTGCAAGCCAACATCGATCACCTTACAATTCCAATCACCTCCCGAAGCCAGTCCCTCAACTCGGATGCTTCCTCAGCGCCATCATCCTCCTTCCAACCTACACCCACCCTTCCCGCGGCACCTCCATCATCCATGGGCCCTCCGCCGTCCAAACCTCGCTCAAAGACTCTGGCCTCTTTGACTGGTTCTTCAAAGGCCTCGCAGGCGGAGATGGCCCCTCGAGAAATTCAGCTGCCCCAGGATCCGAATGTCAATGGACAGCGTCTCGAAGCACACCTTTACAAGGATGCTGCTGAATGTCCAATCTGTTTTCTCTACTATCCACCCTTCCTGAACAAAACGAGGTGCTGTGATCAGTCAATGTGCTCGGAATGCTTCGTTCAGATCAAGCGCCCTGAACCTCATCCACCAGAACATGCCGATCCTGGTGCTCCACAACCTTCAACGGAGGAGGCTGCTGCGATGGACGGAGAGTTGGTGTCTGAGCCTGCTACATGCCCCTTCTGTAAAGTGCCCGAGTTCGGTATTACCTACGACTCTCCTCCTTTCCGTCGGGGGATCGCATATGCCAATCATCCCTCGAGCCAGCCCGTCGCCCGTGCCACGTCAGGCATGTCTTCCTCTTCGTCCGTGTCTTCGGTCCAAAGCATCGGCGGCTTCCAGTCACCTTTCGCCACCGCCCGGCGGAGGACGATGTCTGTCTCCGCCAACTCGCCCACGGTCATTACGACCGATCAGGTCCGTCCTGATTGGGCTGATAAGCTTGCGACCGCAAGAGCTCACACTGCACGTCGTTCGGCCGCTGCTTCTGCATTACATGCCGCAGCTTATTTGATGGGCAATCGAAACCAGGAGGCCGATGGTCGGGGCTTTGCCGGTCTACGCAGCCGTGGCATCCTTCGACGAACGAGCGGTGGAGATAACCACATGCCATCTGGCGGGACGTCTTCAGCCCAATTAGGTATGCTGGCCATGATGTCCGAACGCAATGCTCATCGAGGTCACTTCGGGGAGGGTGGCCCTTCCATGGCACCAGGCCCTCGCAGCAGCTCTGGCCGAGGGAGGATGGACGATCTCGAGGACATGATGATGATGGAAGCTATCAGGCTCAGTCTTGCCTCGGAAGAAGAGAGGAGGAAACGAGAGGAAAAGGAAGCCAAGAAGGAGGCCAAGAAGAAGGAAAAAGCGGAGAAGAAGGCCGAGAAAGCCGCAAAGAAGTCTGGTGGCTCTTACCCGAGCAGTGCTAATACGAGCACGTTGACTTTCAACGAGTCAGCCCAAAGCTCAGCAAAGGGCAAGTCAGTGGCCCCTCAACCCGAAGCAGCGCCAGATACGGATGAGGGCCAGAGCGATTACTTATCCCCCACCGCGAACCCTCAATCTCATCTGGAGAGAGCCCGTGCCCAGATTCAACACGAAGGAACTCCTTTACCCTCTCCAGGTCTCTACAGCCCCGCGCCTTACAGACCGTCGCATTTACGAACTCAGTCAAACGTGTCCTCATCAGCATCTTCACTGGAAGGTGGTTCCCCTCCAGGCTCCATGGAGCAAGATCCGCGTGAGCCGGGCTCCTCAATGGATGTATCTCCTGCTGGGAGCCGAGTGAACATTCCCACCGCTGGCCTCCCGCAAGAAACCTTCATGTCGGGAACGCCTCCCGCAGGAGGGGCAGGAACTGAGCCGATGTTCAACTTTCGAAGCCTGGCTGCGATGGTGGGGGATGACGATGAGGATAAGCCCAAGGATGAGGATTCTTCCCATATTGAGCACGCTGGCGACGCAACAGATGGAAGTCACACCTATGAGGAGAGCCGTCTGCACGCCGAGTTGCAAGCACACGACGACATACGGCTGCAGATGGATGGCGGTGCAGAAGCTGCCTCGGATAGAAAAGTTTCCGAAATCAAGGTTGCAAATCACCAGACGCAGCAACACGGGGGTACCGGCATGCCTGGTGCGGGCACTGAAGTCTCATGATATCGCGAATTTGTTGTCACCAGTGCTATTGGGACGGGACGGTGTTCGGGAAGACCAAGATGGAGGCCTCATCAGCAGTACAGCTCTGTTTATCGAGGCATGAGCGGGCGTTGGATTGGCATCGAGAGATATTTCCGCATGGTTTGGAAATACAAACACTTTGTATTATCTAATGCCGATTGATAGCTGCTATCAACACCTCTCCTTCCCTCCTCTGCTGATAGATCCCGAACAATCTCAATTTTCCAATGGTGTATCTGCCAGTTTCTCAGCTCCCTCCTCTTTTGTACTTGATAACGTCGTGTCCTAAACTCGAGCCATCAGTTTGATCAGATCCTTGACAACGATGCTCGTGCAGACCGAAGAGCCAAAACTTTGTTGAAAGAAAGGCACGTCTCGCTCCAGATTTCCCATCAGCTTCATTTCGTGCCTGCCTGATGGGGACCAATTCCGTGTGAGTGTTGGCCAAAACATCCTCGCACCATCCCCAAATCCAAGCTGGAGATTATGGATGTGCAACAGACGCTGCTGAGGTCTTCATGGCCTATTGATGCACGAATGCCGTGGACATCTTCGTACGACACTCACAGACGCCCAATATCATCATCCTGACTTGAAGATGATGAAATTGGAGACTACTCCTATAGAGCAGGACGTTGAATGGAGAGATTCGAGAGACCATCCACTTTGCGTTCCAGAAGTGTAAAGGATACTGTGAGGGTCGTTGCAATGTGGCAGGAGAATGATAGTCCACGGACGATTTAAAGAAGAGCTGAAGCGGAGCTGGAATGATTACTCTATATTCAAAACGTTTCTAGATAAGAGTAAGACTCTGTTCGAGGAAAGAAGAGAGGTCTGGAATCGGTAACTACGGGGCCTTTCTCCACGGGCAATGGGGAGAAGAAGGAGGTCTTTCGATAGCCTTTTGATTATCATAATTCAGATAGATTGAAAACGGGCTACCGCGTGGCTTGCCTTCTAAAACCTATGTGAAACGTTCTTGGACCATTGGAAAATTGGATCAATCCGTTTTCGCTCTGTCCGAATCCCTGATGCAAATGCTCTTTCTTGCAGCCACGCACGGCTGGTGACGCGACTTATTTCGACTCAAAAAGTTGAGCAGAGGAATGTGGGTTCCGGCTCTTACGACAAAGGGCAAAGAAACATCGAAAGAGACAGCGACGGCGAATTGAGGATCAGCATCTAGGGAATGGGAGAAGAGGCACCAGACCAGCCTCAATCTTCATCAATCACTTGCAGCGAATTGAGGAAGTGAAGACGAAGACATCTAGAGATGAGAGGAGGTTGGATATCTATGTTGGGGGGATACCGATAACCAAGGAGCAGGGAAAGCACTCGAGGGAGAAGCATTATCAGTCACCCAAGAATATTTAATCCTCAATGCCTCTGAGCAAAACGATAATATGGCTTTTAGTGATCAGGACCAGGAAGCAATTTCAACATTGAGTGAGAATCAAGTATTTCCTGTATGTTCATCCAAGCACATCATCAATAGCATTTTGTTTTATCTTCTGGACCGCTACGAGCTCATATGCCTATGCCACCATCATGATTATCAAGTTCACCAGGTCGTTGATTCGATCGTGGAGCCATGATGACTTTTCTCATGTTCGCAAATCACAAGTGGTGTTGTACGCACAGGCGAGGTGTTGCAGTAGATGCCTCTGGATAGATATATGGATTTGTCACGGAAAAGGTCAGTAGCAATCGAGGATATCGACAGTGAATTGAATCTTGCTTTCTATATGACATGTGAATGAGGCTTGACCGTATGACAAACATCGTGTGTCTGATTGGATGACAAGTCTTTCAGCCAATGAGCAGCTTTCTATTGTTAAGCACCATCTTATCGATAACAAGGGCTGTGACATATATTGATCCTCTCCCCTTCTCTCGTACCAATGTACTCAGCTCAAACACCTGCCTACCACACGCACACCCATAAAGTTCCCAACCACTTCCAAAACTTCCTCATTCTCCAGCCCAAAGGACAACAGAGCCTTGACTCTCCAAATCATCTTTCATCCAAGACCACCACCACCACCATGACCATCCCCTCAACCTGCTGCGGCCGCTCCGGCGCCGCCTGCGTCTGCGCTTCCCAGGCCACCTGCTCGTGCGGGAAGCAGTCCGCGCTGAAATGCAACTGCGACAAGGCCGGGACCGAGAATCGGGTGGAAGGCGCTCGCTGCAGTTGTCGTATGTTCGCCCATTCCCCGGACCCCCTCTTTGCGACCCCTCCCTCCCCCCGCGTCAGAATCCGGATGCAAGGGGGCTGACAAAGTCATGTAGGCGCGCGTCCAGCACAAGAATGCACATGCGAACGAGCGGCGACGGAGAATGCGGCGCCGAGTGGTAGCGCTTGTGCTTGTGGGAAGAGGAGTGCTGGTATGCCCTTTTTCTCCTCTTTTTGAATTTCCAAGCGGTACTGTTGTGAAGTAAAGGTGTGCTATGCTAAGCGGTGTTGTTTGATGGACAGATGCTTGTTCGTGCGAAAAGGCTGCCGATGGCGGGATCTTACCTACGGAGACGGATTTCACTACCCAGGCGGCTGGTGCTTGAGTAGGAGGGCAGGTTGCCTGCGGTTGCACGAATGGCATGGCATTGCTTACATTTACGGAGGGGCAAATGGTGCATTATCAAGGGCGAAGGGCGTTGAAGTGCTGAATATGCTCATTGGCCAATATTGCTATAGCAGGAGTGGTATGGCGCAGGCATTCTGAAGCGTGGCGAGGGCTCTCACAACCGTAGAGCATCAGATTCAAACAACAATTACAACGCGTGAAAGCGATCATGAGAACCTTTTTGATTTATTGCTGTATATGCTCATTGCATTGCCATGTCTTGCCCTTACGCGCCGATTGCCTGTAAGCTCTTCGCAGTGTCCACGATGCTCTCGCTGAGCGATCGGTATTCTACTCCGAGTATCTTCTTACTCCGCGAATTGTCCGCCGAGTACATGCCGTCTGGCGGGAATCCTCCACCCTTGGTGCCTGGCGCAGGCAATCTGTCTTTCAACTGTGGGAAATGGTCTCGCAGGATATCCGCAATCTGTACATGGTTGAAATGACCTGCGGTGACAAGAAACCTCTTATTCGCTGCCTCGTCCAGCTCGGCAGCCCGTACGTGGGCTAGCGCCAAGTCGCGCACATCGACCCAGAGGAAGGTCACTGTGGCTGGGATCTCGTCTTTGGCTTTCCCGGTCAAGATGTCCGCGATGCGCAGGTTCGACGTGTTGAGATTGTCCAGCGTTTGCAGATAGGGCAGGACAGGCCCCAGCACGAGGGGCGGATTCATCGTCGCCAGGGTGAAGCTCGGCTTTTCCTGCTCCACGAAGTCCCACGCCGCCTTCTCAGCCAAGGTCTTGGAGCCCCGGTAGCTGTTGGCCCTGTCCGAGAGCGCTTGCTCCTTGGTGATGGGATCCCAGTCCGCTTCGGTATAGGTGTAGCCGGGCCGGTTTCCCTCGAACGAGTTGATGACGGAGGCGAAGGAAGATGTGACGACCACCCGCTTGACGGTGGGCGCGCTCTTCTTGATGGCTTTGAGGATGCCGGTCGTTCCGATGATGGCCGGGTCCAGCATCTCGGTCTGAGGGTCCTTGAAGTTGTGGTGGAAGGGGGAAGAGGTGTGGATGACGGTGTCGAAGGGAGGGTTGGCCTTGATCACTTCGTCGAAAGCCGTCTCTTGAGCGATGTCCTCCACAATGACATAGTCGAGCTTGTCCTTGCCAACTTGAGGGTGGTTCTTGAGGATGTTCTGGCCCTTGGCTTCGGATCGCACGCTCGTGACGACCGAATGGCCTGCTTTGAGAAGCTCGTCGATGATGTGAGCGGCGATGAAGCCCCTAGATTAAGTGAGTCTCGACAGGCGATTTTGCTTATGCTTGGGGTCAACTTACGTGCCCCCGGTTACGAAAATGCGCGTCATGGCTGCAAAGGTGGGAGGATGGATCTGATAGACGAGCCTTTTCCTTTTGCGCAAACAGTGATCAAGCAAGCAGTACGATCAAGGCTTATCCGGTCAATCCGGTCATTCCGGTACTTGGGGGAATTGGGAGAATTTGAACGAATATTGCCCCTCAACAACCGGCCCATGCGTCATGGCTCACGCACGGTGATAATTTTGTGTTAGGTCCGCTTCGTCCGTTGTTCTTTAGTAGTCTCATACCGACAAAAGACAGACAGACAGACAATATCTCGACCGGCGACCTGGTCGGTGTGGGAATTCCTGGCCACGATAGAGTCTGGGAAAGCAATCGCCTGCTGTGAAAGGCTCATCATGGACTCACGCTGAGGGCAATTCAAGGCATGGTGGAGGCCGGTAGAGGCAGCATCAATAGATTACCATAAATTCGATATTAAGAGCATGCTTCCAGACGCCAGTCGTGCAAGCGATAGTGGCAACTCACACTGTAGGCAAATTATTAGGTGTGATGCTTCATTTACTGTTTATCGTCCCAAGAGCCTCAATCGAATCCCAAGGCGCTGTTGAGCCTCATGGCGCTAAAGCGGCCTGCGGAACAACCCACCTCCCCTGCGGTGGTGCTTCTGATCTTCACTCGCCTGTAAATGTCCTAGACCGCTACACGATGTACGTCTGACTACGGCTTTGGCCACGCAAGTAGGCTCGGACTGACCGTATTACGCAGGCAGGTAGCTTCTGTCTAGGACGACAAAAGCAAAACAGCGGTGACGCTCTTTGACGATGCGCTCGACGCGAAGCTTTAAGCATGCTACTTGAAGCTATGAGGCTTTGCAGAGACATTCCTTGTGACAAATCTGATGCAACCACGATCGTTCAGGTGAACTGAGCCTACCTTTTGTTGCGGCTTGGGGACGCCGAAAGCGCTTCTGGTATTCTACGTCCATGTCACTTCACGTCATCTACCCCCTTGGAAATGCATATCCTACGCTTGGGGAGGTTGAAGATGCCTTAGCAGAGCATATCACAGCCCTCAAAATCTACGAGTCCAGGTGGCTGTTGTTGCAGATTCCATTGTATAAGATAGGGGAGATCCTGTTCTTGCACAGACACAATGCAGATGGAGCATGGTAGGTCGTACCAACAGATGACATTTGATTACGCCAACCTGTATGTGAATAAAGGCCCTTTCTTTCCAGAGCCTCTACAATCTATGACGGTCAGGGTCACCATTATAATAATCGAGCCGCTCGTGCGCGATATTGCTGGATGTTGGGCAAGATCCGTGAGGCATTCGGAGAGCCTATAAAAGCTACAGAGCAACGTGAAAAGGCTTGGACTTTGCGGGAGGCTATCACTGGGCTCAAAGGATCGACGACGGATACAGCCGCAGATTACAATCGATTGTTGTTCTACTGGAGTCACTGACTTCGAATTTACGGATTCTGCATACGAATTGCAGTGGACGAAACTGTTGTTAGGAACGAGCGTCTCGGAGACGAGTCAACACGTAACTTAATGCTCACCGACACATGCTACTGTTTCGTATTGTAGTGCCTTCTATGAAAAGCCCATCATGGAGACATTAATATCAGTCTTTTCGCCGCGAATCATTTGGCTCATCAGCTTTCCGCTGCCCATGCCAAGTAGAATACCATGTGAACCGTGTCCAAAGTTGACGTACACGCTCTTCTTGGTTGTCTCCACAGGCCAAATAGAGCTGTTAGCGGATAGCCTGTCCGCGGGCACACCAGCGATGGCGGGCATTCCAGTCTTGGTTGTAGGTCTATAAGAGCGCCCTTGGCTCAAAACGTGCAATTCGCCCTCGTCACCTTGTCCGTGCTTCAAAAAGACTTCTGCATTAGCATGCAATTTATCAAGGCTGGCTTGATCGGGCTCAGGGATTTGTCCCACTGTGGGGACTGCACCGACGTGACTCTCCTTGCCTGTTGCCCATATCGTATGATCATTGCGGCCAGCGAATTCCATTTTCTCCCCCACGATATCGTCTAGATAGACAGCGCCTATAGTTTTAGCCGACACTGGTTCTGGGTTCTCAAACACAATCCAGTCACCTGCGTCTATGACGGGTTCCAAGTCTATCGAAGAACTGGGGAAGAGCATCTTGAACAGAATCGGCGTCCAGGGCCCAGTCGCTAGAACAAGGTTGTCGAGCCGTACCGTTGTGCGCTTCTGACTCTCGTTCGCAAGGTCCAAGGATAGTAAGTGATTGGAGCTGGAAAGGTGAGCACCTACGGCCTGTGTGCCCATCCGGAACTCAACCCCGTAGCGCAAACACTCCTGGTACAGCCAGTGGCCAAGGGCAATAGGATTGCTATAAGTTTAGCTCCGAGTCCTTCACAAAATGTCCGAGCGCCTCACATTATTGCCAGCTTTCCATGATTTGGGTCCCTCATCGCATCCCACTCTGCTTCGGCTCGCACCCAATCTGGGATCAGGTTTTGCCTAATGCCAGAACCGGGCTTGAGGCTATAATTGACACCCTCTTTATAACCACATGCTTTGCTAAACTCTGTCTCATTTCCCAGAAGTTCCCATTCTTGATACGAGTATCGCGTCAATTCAAGGAGGTCTTTGTTGGTGGAGGAGTCCGCCAAAATGCCTGTATTGGAGCTAGAGGTAGCCGCAAATTCCCAATCTGCTGCCTCGATAACGATCACCTTATGTGAATGGGCGGCATCGAGTCGATGATTCGCTCTTGCTAGATGATAAGCAGTACATAGTCCCACAACGCCAGCGCCAACGATACCTGTAACCGGAGTTGAATCCCTGAGCGGATGGTCATTGGCAGAGGCAAACTTCTGGCGATCGTCCTGGTCTCGCGTTTGAGGGAAAAAGGCAGTGGCAAAAAGGAGTACGGAGAATAAGAAGCCAATGCATAAGGTCACAAGCATCGTGACACTGGGGCTGATATACAGGCACACTTGAGGCTCGCAACTATGAAATCAGGAGAGCAGTCTTGGGGTTATATATCAGAGGGAGAAAGAATCAGAATCCCGGATTAGTTGTCCCATCTTTGCCATCTCCTTTGAAACTCACTAAGCCGCCCCAGCTTTCAGTAAATCCGAGACTCATTGTTGAAAGACGCAGATGATTTCTTCTAGGCATCACCATCAGGCTCGATTCAGGCAATATGCACACGGTGACTGCTTCACTGCTCTGAGCCTTACCAGCCCCAAAGTCTGCCTACAAGACTTGGAACTTCGAAGTTTGAAATTCCCCACAGCGGTTTCAAAAATCCGTTAAAGAGCGCAAAGCAAATATTTATCTCATGATCCGAGAAGGCGTGGTCACTACAACACCGAGTGATATTTCCAGTACCACCGCGTGATTTGGGGTGAATAACCAATCTGAAATCCAGACAAGGTTTTGTATTTCCTCGCCCGCTCACGCGACTTCGTCTTGCTTTTCCGAGAATTCGACACGTCTGCAATTCGTCTTTCATCGCTTCAAGCTGAAAAATTGCCTCGTTGCCTTGCAGTAGTCCCTTCGCTCTGCGAAAAACCATACCTCGGGTCTCTAACATAATCGATATATGACAATTGTAAGACGGCAGAGGGTTTTTGTCTAATCGTGTCACAGAATTGTCACTCAAGTGAATTTTGTTCCTTCCATAAAATGGAGGACGATTCGGTACCCCCGATTGCGAAGACCCAACTGAACACCGCCACCGCAGTAAGAGAGTATCTAAATCAGGATGCATGTCGATCTTCTCTCCAATATTCTACGGCTAAAGATATTGTTTCTTTGCAGGGAGGTGTCAACTACACGTTTAGGGTCTTTTTCGAGGCTTCACTTGCTTGCACGCGGACGGCTGTACTTAAGTATGCAGAGGGAAGCGTGGCATCGACGCCCCATATTCTGTTTGGCTTGGACAGGTAAATCTGTGAATTGCAGGCCTTGATTTATGAAGTCAGCGCCGCAGACTGTGAAGCTTCCACACATTCTCTATCAAGACCTTGACAACAGCGTGTTGATAATGGAAGAGGTCGCGCCACCATCAGGTGAGAAGATGGATGAAGGGGACCATCCACATTCTTTAATGCTCAAGGGAGCTTGCAAACCGGGGAACCCTCATCACCATGATCTACTATTTGCTGAAGAGGTCGGCAGCGGATTGGCTGTTTCATGGTCCAGCTACACGGGTTAAAACTACCTTTTCATGGAATGAGATCAAAGAACTTTCCCCTTGAAAATTTGGGTTCTCGCATTATGTGTGCACAACAGGCATTCGGCGAAGTTTTGCAGAGCATCGAGGATTTTGGTGGTTTGTTGGCACCTGATAGGAGAGACCAAATTCAAGATGTCATGCTTACCATGACAAAACGCGTCCTCCATAGTAAAGAAAGCCTCACAATGGGCGACTTTTGGCAAGTCTTCTCCGTTTTGCATGTACAAAATCATCACACCAACTACTCACTCGTCATCCTAGGGTTAGCAACATCGTCGCAACTCTTCTGCAATCTGGGTCTAACGCAAATTGTTCGCTGCAATCTCTATTCGTCCTCGACTGGGAAGTCTTCACTCACAGTGCGAAATTTGTGGATCTTGGTCATTTTGCGGCTGAAGCCTGGCTTTACGATCATTTCTACCTTGCTGCTGAAGGGAGCCTTACTCCCCCGACAGCTGACTTCAGCTCTGTTCCACTCATACCGAGCAGCCGGAGGTTCCATCGAGCTGCAGCCTATCATCTATCACATGGCCGGTCATATTGGATGCTTCTCAAGCTATACCAACTGGGCTGACCATCCAGACATCAGATAATCTACTACGCTGCCGGCAGTGGGGATGATAGAGAATGCCTTGAGAGAAGATTGGTCAAAGATTGTAGAGGACGGATTCTTGGCAAATTTGTTTGATTGAATTTTGCGGGTACAATCAATATCATATTTAGTATCGAGAGAGAACAAGACTGCCAATCTGGCTGCTACAATAGCAAGATGTCACAATGGAGGGACAATAGCTGGAAAAAGCAAAGACATTGTCCATGTTGCGGCTTGTGAGTAAAGAAGTTGTTGATATCTTAGGTTGCTGCGCGTTGATCGTACCTCGCTGAGATTTCATCCCGTACTGTCCGGTTGGGGGGTGAACTCCAAATCTCGATACTCCCTCAGAAGGTGAAGATGAGTGCAGTCACCAACGATCACCCATGCGCACTCAGGACCACTCAGGACCACCCAGGATTACCCAGGATCACCCAGGACCACCCAGGACCACCCAGGCTCGAGCGAGGTTATGTTGTAAAGCGGCGCTCACCCTATGCATACAGTGGGGTGAGGTCGGGTAGATTTCTGTCACTTTGGCGCCCCAAGAGCCTCAAGGCGCTAGAAATGTTAGCGGCCTGCGGAACAACCCACCCCCCCAAGGCTCCCCGCGGTCATGTTCTTGACCTTCACTCGTTTGGTCAGATGGAGAATCGTTCCTTTCACGCCTCACAATACGTGATATGACGGTTCACTTAGGCCATCTGTCTGCAGCTAGGGGTTCTATCGGGTAAACGTATGGTATGGATGCAAGGCTCCCCCGCGCTTGCTTTGTAGCAATAGCTGGAGCTCGCCGTCCCGCCTGAACGCAGTATGGCTCTCCCAAGTCAAGATCCCCTCAGTCGGATCTTCCTCGAGCTGAAGTCCAAAGATAATGAGGTGAGACTGCGAGCATCGCTAGAGCTGTTCCATCATGTCAGCACCGCTGCCAAGGACCTCTCGACCGACAAATTCACCGACTACTACGCAAACGTCAACTACCGCATCTCCCAACTGATCAATCAAAGCAATGACACAAGTGACAAGATCGCTGGTATACTAGCGATCGAGCAGCTGATTGGTTTTGACGGGGACGACGCTGCACAAAAGACCACTCGCTTCTCCGGCTTTCTGCGTGTGGCCTTACGCAGCAATGACAATGGCGTTCTCATGTTCGCCGCAAGAGCGTTGGGGCACTTGGCTATACCAGGGGGCGCTCTGACCGCCGAATTGGTCGAAGCTGAAGTGACCTCCGCTTTGGAATGGCTGCAATTGGATCGACAGGAGAATCGACGCTTTGCTGCCGTCCTGGTACTTCGGGAACTTGCAAGGAATTCGCCAACCCTTCTGTATTCCTTCGTGCCCCAGGTCTTCGAATGCATCTGGGTCGCCCTTCGAGACTCAAAGGTCATGATACGCGAGACTGCCGCAGAAGCCTGTGGTGCCTGTTTCGAGATCATTGCTGCTCGGGATCCGATGTTACGAAGACAGTCGTTCCAGCAGATCTACGCCGAAACCCTGATCAATTTTAAGACTACCAATGCCGATCAACAACATGGGGCTTTGCTCGTCATCAAGGAGCTCCTTGTCAAAGGAGGCATGTTCATGCGTGATCACTATCGGGAGGCTTGCGACATCTGCATTCGCATGAAAGAGCATCGAGAACCTAGGATCCGCGCACTGGTCGTCAACTGCATTCCCATTCTGGCAGGCTACGCTCCTGACCTCTTCGCCCAGGCTTTCATGCATAAATTCATGATCTTCCTTCAAGGTCAACTCAAGAAAGACAGGGAGCGCAACGACGCCTTTGTGGCTATTGGCAAGATCGCACATGCGGTCGGGAGCGCGATAGCCCCTTATCTTGATGGCATCATCGTCTTCGTGAGAGAAGGATTGAGCGTGAAAGCTCGCAACCGTCTGGGCGTTAACGAGATCCCCGTCTTTCAATGCATCAGTATGCTGTCCATAGCCGTTGGCATGGCTTTGACAAAGTACATGGATGCCCTACTGGACCCGATGTTTGCGTGTGGTTTGAGCCAAGCGCTGACCCAGGCCTTGGTGGATATGGCTCATTATATCAAGCCTATCAAGGGACAGATACAAGAAAAGCTCCTCGACCTGCTGAGCCTTGTACTCTCGGGACGCCCTTTCCGGCCCTTGGGCTGCCCCACGGACAGGCTACCACCGATCCCGGCTTTCGCGAAGGATTTCAATCTCAACCTTGCGGAGCACAAGGACTCCGAAATCGTTCTGGCTCTGGGAACGTTGGGCAGTTTTGACTTCTCCGGCCAGAATCTCAATGAATTCGTCCGAGACGTCGCCCTTCATTACACTGACAATAACAACCCTCGCATACGGAAAGCAGCTGCCCTTACCTGCTGCCAACTCTATATTGGGGACCAGATCCTGAAACAGACCAGCTTCCACGCGATCAGAGTTGTTGGAGATGTGATCGCGAAGCTCTTGAACGTGGGCGTGGCCGACGTAGATCCTGACATCCGCAAGAACGTACTGGAAGCTCTGGGTGAGCCTTTCGACACATACCTTGCCAAGCCCGAAAACATCAGAACGCTTTTCCTTGCGGTGAATGACACGAATCTAGAGGTTCGTCAAGCGGCTATTGTCATCATCGGTCGCTTGACCGAGCAGAACCCAGCCCACGTCTTCCCACCATTGAGGAAGCTGCTGGTGAATCTTATCATGGGCATCCGCAACTCCAATGACCCGAAGCATGCGGAAGAAGGTGCAAAGCTGATAGGGCTCGTGATCGTCAATGCTTCCAAGCTTGTTAGACCTTATTGCAGCTCGCTTGTGGATGTTCTAGCACCCAGAGTGAGCTCCCCTAACCCTGCCGTGGCAACTGCGACGATAGTTGCTGTTGGCCAGCTGGCTACTGTTGGAGGCACGGATCTGATCAAATTCATTCCACAACTCACCCCAAGCATCATCGACGCCATACAAGATCATGGCTCGAATGCTAAGAGAGAGGCAGCCCTTCACACGTTTGGCCAGATTGCGAGTAACTGCGCGTATGTGATTCAGCCATACACGGATTACCCGCAACTACTCGACATTATGATCAATATTGTCAGAACCGAGCCTCAGGGCCCCTTGAGGAAGGAGACGATCAAGCTGCTGGGTATACTTGGTGCTCTCGACCCCTACAAATACCAACAGATCAAACAAATTTCGCCGGCATCCCGTGTACAGGAGGCCGAGAGTACAGTGTCGGACGTAAGTTTAGTCATTCAGGGCATGTCTTCCTCCAGCGAAGACTACTATCCTAAAGTGGTCTTCATGACTCTGATGCACAATGTATTGCACGATACGTCGCTGGCGCAGTATCATTCTTCCGTCATCGAAGCCATCGTCTCCATTTTCAAGGCTCTGGGATTGAAATGCATACCATATCTTGCCGAGATAATTCCCAGCTTCATAGCTGTCATCCACGCGACCGGTGGCAGTCGTGTCGAAGCCTACTTCAACCAGCTGGCGACTTTAGTCTCAATCGTACGCGTTCACATTCGCAACTATATTGACCCTCTGGTCGGACTATTGATAGAATACTGGTCTCCCAACATTTCGATCTTGAATCCCATACTTTCGCTCGTCGAGGCACTGTCTAGAGCCATGGACACCGAATTCAAAAGTCGTATAACAAAGATTCTGCCGTTGATGCTCGATGTTTTGGAAACGGACACAACGATACGAAGGCAATCCTCGGAAAAGATCATGCATACGATTCTGGTCTTTGGGCAAAGCGCCGAGGAGCACATGCATCTCATCATCCCAGCGCTTATACATTTGTTCGAGGCACCAGCAAATCCCATTGGCATACGTAAATCTTCGATTGAAACCATTGGCAGGATCTGTAAGCAAGTCAACATTTCCGATTTCTCTTCCATGATCATCCATAGCTTCCTGGACCTGTTTGGCGGGAAGGAGCTGGCGCTGAAGACGACAGCGGTCGACTGCCTGTGTGCCTACATTACTCAAATTGGCCAGGACTACTTGCTATACGAACGGGTTGTCACGAAATCGTTATCAGTAAACCATGTGCCTCACCACAATTATGAATTGCTAGTCAACAGGCTTAAGAAGGGAGAGCCTCTGCCGCAAGATCTGAGCTCGGACGACCGTTTTGGTGGTGCCAACGATGAAGCGCAAGTTGCTGACATTGGACATAAGAAGCTGCCGGTGAATCAGGAACATCTGCGAAATGCCTGGGAAGCAGCCCAGAAATCCACGCGAGAAGACTGGCAAGAGTGGATGCGTCGTTTCAGTGTTGAATTGCTCAAAGAATCCCCATCGCATGCACTCAGAGCATGTGCTGGCCTTGCAAGCATCTATTTCCCTCTGGCCAGGGATCTGTTCAATTCTGCCTTTGCTTCCTGTTGGCCGGAGCTATTCGATCAGTACCAGGATGAATTGCTAAAGTCGTTTGAGACTGCCATCACATCTCCTCACATCCCCCTGGAGATTGTTCAAGTACTACTCAACCTTTGCGAATTCATGGAGCACGATGAAAAGGCCCTGCCGCTTGATATTCGGGAGCTTGGTAGATATGCTGCCAGGAATCATGCCTTTGCCAAAGCTCTCCATTACAAGGAGCTTGAGTTTGAAGAGGAGAAGTCACCAACTGCTGTCGAGGCTCTAATCACAATCAACAATCACCTACAGCAATCAGATGCTGCAGTCGGTATACTTCGAAACGCACAGAAGTATCGCGATTTTGAGGTCAAAGAAACCTGGTATGAGAGGCTGCAGCGCTGGGACGAAGCTCTCGCAGCTTATGATCGACGGGAAAAGATTGAGCCTGCGACTTTCGAAGTGACGATGGGCAAAATGAGATGTCTCCATGCGCTAGGCGAATGGGACGCGCTCTCAAGTCTTGTGTCGCAGAAATGGAGCCTGGCAACCATTGATCATAAGCGTGTACTTGCTCCTTTGGCAGTCGCTGCTTCTTGGGGTCTCGGCCAGTGGGATTCGATGGACAACTATCTTGATGGCATGAAGGCTCAAGTACCCGATAAGTCATTCTTCAGCGCAATCCTGAACATTCAAAATTACGAACATGGGATAGCGGCCGAGCACATCGAGCGAGCCCGTGAGGGTCTCGACGCGGAACTGAGTGCATTACTAGGCGAGTCATACAACCGTGCTTACAGTGTACTCGTGCGAATTCAGATGCTCGCTGAATTGGAGGAGATCATGGTGTACGAGAAGGCTGGCTTCAGGAACCCAGCCAAACGGGAAACATTGCGGCTTACCTGGACCAAAAGGCTCAAAGGCTGCCAGAAGGACGTGGAAGTGTGGCAGAGAATGTTGAAGGTTCGCTCTCTCGTCATGAGCCCAATCGAAGACATTGAAGCGTGGATCAAGTTTGCCAATCTCTGCCGCAAATCCGGTCGAATCGGACTGGCGGAGAAAACACTACGCCAGCTCAAGACCACAGATCGCATAGGTGGCTCGATGGGGCTTTCGTTTGAGAGTGGAGGCTTGTCGCCCGCTAACGGGCCATTTGATGCAGCCGAGACAGAGTATGCTTGTATCAAATATTCTTGGTCCGTTGGCAACCATCAGAGCTCATTGCGCTCGTTGCGAAATCTCACTGCAGAGCTCTCTGGGAACCTGGATGCGTTCGAAAGTACCAATGCAAATGCTCAGGTAAACGGCGTCAGCGGCTCCACGAATTTCACCTCACCCGTTCGGGGGTCCAGCGGATATCAGGTTCATGATACGATGGGCGCCAAAGCTCTTTTAGCCAAATGCTATGTGAAGCAGGGTGATTGGCTTTCGGCGATACGACAGGGCGATTGGCAATCAGAACATGTGCACAGCATCATCAATTCCTATGTTGAGGCGACGGAGTATAACAAGGATTGGTATAAAGCCTGGCATTCCTTGGCTCTTGCCAACTTTGAGGTCGTCAACGCCCGAGCATCAAAAGCCAAGGCAGAGAATGCTCCCTTCCCAGTGAATACGGTAACGGAGTACGTCGTGCCCGCAATCAGGGGGTTCTTCCGATCTATAGCTTTGACAGAAGCGAGCTCGTTGCAGGATGCCCTTCGCTTGTTGACCCTCTGGTTCAACCACGGTCAACATCACGAAGTCAACGCCACTGTTCTTGAGGGTTTCAACGATGTCAGCATCGACGTATGGCTTGAAGTCATCCCACAATTGATTGCACGCATCAACCAGCAGAATCCTAAGATCAGAACATCCGTCCATCGTTTGCTCGCTGAAGTGGGCAAGGCACATCCTCAAGCTGTGGTCTACCCATTGACAGTGACGATAAACTCCAATGTCACCAGGAGATCCCAATCGGGCACCCATCTGATGGGAAAGCTTAAAGAGCATAGTCCCAAGTTGGTTGAGCAAGCAGACACTGTGTCCAAAGAACTTATTCGGGTGGCGGTGTCATGGCACGAGCAATGGCACGAAGGCCTGGAAGAAGCCTCCAGGGCTTACTTTGGGGACGATGATATCGACGGCATGTTTGCCACACTAGAGCCCCTTCACGCTATGCTGGCAAAGCAACCAGAGACACTGCGGGAGACGTCATTCATTTCGACCTTTGGTCGGGACCTCGAGCAGGCTCAGCACTACTGTGAGGTGTACAAGACCACTCGCGAAAAGGGCGACCTTAATTCCGCTTGGGACATTTACTACATGGTGTTCCGTCGAATCCAGAAGCAGCTGCCGCATATGACCACTGTCGACCTCCAATACGTATCCTCCAGACTTCACCGTGCAAAAGATCTTGATCTGGCTGTCCCGGGAACCTATCATAGCGGCAAGCCAATTGTTCGTATCAGTGGTTTCAAGTCGACCTTAACGGTCATCCCCTCGAAGCAACGACCGCGAAGAATGATGATTTACGGAAGTGATGGAAAAGGCTACGAGTTCTTATTGAAAGGTCACGAGGATATCCGACAGGACGAGCGGGTGATGCAATTGTTTGGCCTCGTCAATACACTTCTATCTCATGACAGTGAGTCGTTCAAGCGTCACCTCAACATCCAACCATACCCGGCCATTCCCCTGTCACAGCAGTCTGGTCTGTTGGGATGGGTACCCAACAGTGAGACCATGCACAACCTTATTAAGGACTACCGAGAAAACCGAAAGATCCTGCTGAACATCGAGCACCGCATCATGTTGCAAATGGCGCCCGACTTCGACAATCTCACCCTCATGCAGAAGGTCGAGGTCTTCAGCTACGCAATGGACAACACCACTGGCAAAGATCTCTCCCGCGTCCTCTGGTTGAAATCCAAATCCTCCGAATCCTGGCTCGAGCGGCGCACGACCTACACGCGCTCCCTCGCCACCATGTCAATGGTCGGCTACATCCTCGGCCTCGGGGACCGCCACCCGTCAAATCTCCTGATCGACAAATTCACCGGGCAGGTCGTCCACATCGACTTCGGCGACTGCTTCGAAGTCGCCATGCACCGGGAGAAGTACCCGGAGCGGGTCCCCTTCCGCCTGACGCGCATGCTCACCTACGCGATGGAGGTCAGCAACATCGAGGGCTCGTACAAGATCAGCTGCGAGGCCGTCATGCGCGTCATCCGGGAGAACAAGGAGTCCCTCATGGCCGTGCTGGAAGCCTTCATCCACGACCCCTTGCTCAACTGGCGCTTGGGCAGGCAGGAGCCCGCGCCGGAACCCTCCTTCCACAGTGAGCGGCGCGCCAGCATCTCGGCCACGCACCCGAACAATGCGGCCGAGCCGGGTGATGGGGAAGCGCCCGTCGAGCTGGCGCAGGCCCAGTTTGCGGTGGGACGACCGAGCAGTGGAGGTGGGCCCGGAGGCAAGAATTATCGACGCATGTCGGCGCTGCAGAACAGTGCCCTCGAGGCACAGGAGGGAGTGGGCCCGAAGGATGAAAAGGCGTTCGAGAGCCAAAACGCCCGCGCCGTACAGGTGCTCGATCGGGTACGAGATAAGCTCACGGGCAGGGATTTCAGGGGCAAGGAGGAGCTGGGGGTGGAAAGGCAGGTGGGCAAGCTGATTGGACAGGCGACCAACGTGGAGAATCTCTGCCAGCATTATATCGGGTGGTGCAGTTTCTGGTAGATCATGCATATGGATGGCAAGAGCTTGAAGATGAGGAGTTGCAACTTGTATGGGCATTTCGGGATCTGCTGTGGTGATACCCCAGGCTTTGTACGGATGTACAGTGATCAGACATAAAGGTTGATAGGAGGGCATTGAATTTTTAGCCTGCAATCTGCCCCCGCTCGTGTCTGCACTCCATCCTTCTTCCGCGGTTTCCCATACACTTTTCTGCGAATCCCGAGTCTCTCCCTGAATTCCGAGCAAAATGCAATCGTTCCCGAATACCCGATTCCGAAACGCCATGTTCCAAAGAGGATGTCTGCAGAAGCTCGGTAGACCGTGTGCATCGTCAGACCCCAACGCCTTGCTAAATAGCAAATTCTCAAAACCAGTCCGCAACAACAAACGACAATAAAGTAGCCGGGTGTTTGGTTTCCTTTTTCAAAATTGAATATTGCGAATCCCTTCGACTCGCTCGAGCCAACTCCTGCTTTGTAGTCAAGGGTTTTGCTTCTCACACAATCCCAATGGGAGGGATTTAACAAGACCTTGAGACGTCCACAGGCTCTGTGACATGGATATGGACGACGTCATCAGCTTCCTCGTACAAGGCAGGCCTAATGAAGCTGGCCATTGGCCGTATGGTCGCGGTCTTATTCTTGGTCCTCTTGATGGTCAGGATCTGGAAAGCTCCGACAATGGCAACCAGTGCACTGCCCCACCAAGCAAGCCCTGTAAAGTCGATGCGAGCACCGACGCTGTACAGGTACCCCGCAAGTGGAGGAGCTAGAGTACGACAAGCTGCGCCTGCCGATGCCGCCAGCCCGTTCACCTTCCCAAGTACGGTCGGCGATGCTGCCGCTTCCTTCAGCATTATCAGAAGGACTGGGTAAGCGAGAATGCTGGTGAAGTTCCGGAGGGCGAGGCAGCCGTAAATGGCAGGGTAGAGGATCTTCTCGCCCGCAAAGTAGAGGAAAGGCACTAAGAAATAAGCCAAGGGGTGTAAGATCGTCACAATGATAAAGGTCTTCCAGATACCAAGGTAAGATGTGAATAGGGGAAAGACGATAGCCTGAATAAACAGCGCGATGACACCGTTGACGGACATGATCAGGCCTACCGACTGCGTAGAAATGCCTAAGCCACCTGGGATGGCAAAAGGGGAGCTATTCGCTGGCTGTATGTAATCATCCTGGAAGAAAATGGGGAGGAGATGATCGAACGTCATTGAGTGATAAGTGAAGATGCCCAAGGCAACAACGATCATGATGACCTTGTGGGTGAAGACTTTGGGTTTCTCGAAATCGCCCGAGGAGATAGATGGAGGGCGGGAAGAGCCATCGGCCATCAGCATCCACTGCTTCTCCTCCATGATGTCTACAGTATTGAAAGTACCGTAGCTGTCGGTACGAAGGTCAACGCCGGCATCAGCCGTTGCTCCCGATGTCACAATCAGAGGCGTTTCGGCCGTGGTGTTGTCAAAATCCTCTTGTGTACTCCATGGCTGCATATCGGGGTGGGTCTCCATCAGAAAGAGATAGCCGAGAATGATGCTGATCAGGAGAAGGGCGGCACATATGAGGTTTGGCAGAAGGTAAGGAAATGTGGCGAAAATGCCAGAAGGAGAAAAGATGGAAGGCATAGAGGTAGCGGGATGGGCGAGGGTACCCCCGATTGCGGGCCCGATGATTGTCCCGATCGACCAAACAAAGGGCATCACGGCATATGCCTTTGCTGCAGAAGATGTCAGTAGTGAGTCATGGAAGGGTGGAAGCATTGCTCACGCTCATGTTTCGGATTCTTGACCAGTTCGCCCACCATTGTCTGTATAACTCCAATATTGCCATCTGTTATCGAATCAGCATTGACGAGATGATCGGGGACGTCCATCGATACTGACTGAGCAAACCACCCAAGGCTCGTCCGGCCAAAGCGAGCCAGAAGTTGGGAGAGAATCCGACGATGAGTAAGGAGATCAAGGTACCGAAGCAACCGATAAGCAAGACTGGTTTGCGGCCGATGCGGTCCGAGAAGGCCCCCCAAAAGAAGCCAGTCAGGGATTCGGCGAGGGCGAAGGCGGAGATGAAGATGCCAGCATAGAAAGACGCTTCATCTTTCGTTCCAACGCGGAATTCGCGGACCATGGGAAACGCATAGGGGAAGCATGATGCTAGAGCGATTGGTTCTGCCACCCGACATATTGCTATTGAAGATGGACGTCAGTTGGGAGGATAAGTCCAAGGGCAAGGATGGGAAGGGACGCACCCAACAAGAAGAGCTGAAGAGTGGGAAAGCTGTCCGGGTTGGATGGTTTTCTTGAAGCAAGTGTCAATGCCATTTCCTCGAGACGAGTTATGATTCTCACTGTACACAATCAGGCTAGTTTGGCGAAGAAACAGAAGCTTGTGATTGTGTTTTATGTCTTGTTGCTGTCTCGCTTGAATAATTTGGGATGAATGTGGCCCTGTGCGAGCCTCAAATGATGAGAATAAGTTTATGAGAGACTTGAAGGGCAAGGTGGATGATGGGGGAGCAGATGGATGGTTGTGGGGAAATGAGAGAAGAAGGGAAATAATTGACCAAGGGACGGAAAATGTTTACGGCAGAGATGCCGGGCTTTAACCCCGGACGCTTCCCTCCTGACAGCGTCGATCACTAAGCTTCTAAGGGTAAAGAGATCCACAATCCTGCCAATCAACTCGGGTTCTGGCCTAATCTTCTCACCGGACCCGCAGACCCTGTGACTCCGATAACGCTTCTTGCGATTCCATGTAACACTACAGCAACGACCAACGAACTCAGCATGACAGGTTGTTGTCGTATTCTGTCAATTCAAGCTGCAGATTGAGTCTCCCTCCTGGATCCCTAAAGGCTCTGATCATCAGTCATCACTGTTCATCTACTGAGGAAGGGAAAGGAAGAGGCCGTGACTGTTGAAGAAGCGGGGTGGAAGATCCTGGAGACGGTCTTATCGCTGCCCCACAACCCCACATACACTTGCTTGACCGCATATTCACCCGCAGTCAGGCCAGACCCGCCCAATACAACATTCCCGCCTGCCACCCTGGTTGCACCAGCACGGTAATGAGCGACAACAACCGCCAACCAGGCTCGCTCAGTCTATCACCCTGGCATTTTTCCTCCAACAGAGCTTCCACTAACGGCATGAGCTATTCTACTAATCATGGGGGAGAATTAGTTGTGCTCGAGTGGCGTTTTCGACCTGGAGTAACGCTGTGACTTGTCATGCTTGGCCTGTGAATTGTGAGATGGGGCTACTGCTTTCAAGCCCGATCTTGATCACTTCAAGAAGCTCACTGAAGTTAAGATAGATCTTACCAAAGTCGAGGTTCAACATGAAGTCGCAGGTCTGTTCACTCTATGCAATTGCCTTTTAAGCATGAGTTCCTCATGAGCGAGACAAGTCACTCACCTCCAGTGGAGGAAGGGCCGAGCATAATGGCTGGCTTGATGGCCCTTCCCAACCAAGGTTCAGTTCAAAAGAGCAGATTCCAGGCTTTCGAAGCTTGCCTTGAGCAGGTGATATAAGGGGCCATGGCCAACCTCTCACATCGTTCTGCATCATCGTTGGATCCTGTAGGAATATCAAGACATTTGATGTGAAAATGATTGTAAACTTCGTCTCTTTGATTGTGGCCGGTGTATTTGGGCTTGTCAGCAGCTCTCCAATCCTGACCCTTCCCGGAGACTCCATACCTCAGTATGACTGCATCGTGGTGGGAGGCGGCCCAGCAGGCTTGACTGCCGCGAGTGCTCTTGGTCGTGTCAGACGATCCGCGCTGCTCATTGACAGCGCCGACTACCGCAATGGCCCGACGCAAGAAATCCACGATGTGATTACTCGTGATGGGACTCCTCCTGCTCTATTTCGCCACCTAGCTCGTGAGCAAATCTCGGTCTACAAATCCGTTTCCATGCTGAATGGCACGGTTGAGACAATTGTACCCGAGGGAAACAACACATACTTCACCGTCAAACTATCTGGAGGCAAGCAGTACGAGAGCAAGAAGGTCATTCTCGCGACTGGGCTCAAGGACGACTTACCCAGCACGCCGGGACTTGCTGCAGGATGGGGCAAAGGCATCTATTGTACATCTTCTACATCACGGCAAACGCAGAATGAGGACTGACGTCTATAGGGTGTCCTTGGTGTGATGGCTGGGAGCATAGGGACAAGCCATTTGCCACCTTGTGTGCCTTCAGCGAAGGTTGCGTCAAAGACTCATTGACGCAGGTCACGTTGAACAAGAGCCCCTTGATCCTCACCAACGGGACATACGACGATGCACACATTGCCAAGGTAGAGGAAGCGCTGCCGGATTACAAGCAACGACTCAAGGTCAACAACATCACCGTCGACGATCGAGTCTTGTCCAAGATCAGTCGCGTGCACGGTAATGACAGCGACTACGAGGATGATTTTGTGGTCACCTTCACGGACAATTCTACCCTTGTGCTTGATGCAATGCGAGGATTGTTTCCAGCACAGTTGAGATCAGATCTGCCGGGAAAGCTCAACATGAATGTGACAAAGCCAATAGACTCCGGCGACCCCAGCGGTGCCAGCGTCATTGTGGTGAAATCAGACATGCAGTCGAGCATTCCAGGGATCTTCGCTGTGGGCGACACCAACTCAGACGGTAGCACCAACGTGCCTCACGCCATGTGGAGCGCGAAACGAGCTGTCGTCTTCATGCAAACAGCTCTGGCAATGGAATACACGGATGCGTTGATCGACGAGGAAATAGACTCAGACCATTCGAAGAGATCCGCCAGTGGAAAAGAGTCTCTAATGAGCATGAAGCGGTCACTCGAGCTGCCCTTACCAAGATACGATGCTACAACGAACGAGCTCATGGACTACCTAAATGAATGAGGGAAAATGTAGGTTGAAAAACAGAGGCAGTATTGTAGACAGTCGTGCCATTTTGGCACCTCAAACAATACTGCAATGATATTGCGCTGGCATTGATTATCCGTTGCATGTCTCCAGATTGCCATGCACGCCCTCACAATTTTTGGCTGTTTCGGCTGGAGCTACATCGTCCGAGGGTCGTAGGGAGGCGTCGCTTCCGGTATTGACTGAACGGCTCGGGCACTTTGTTAGCGCTTGGGCCTTGAACCACTCTGAAAACACATTATCCATCAGATCATCAATGTCTAAGCTCTCGTGGCCCAAAACCCTCAAAGTGAACAAGTACAGGTTGCTGAACTGTCCATCTGAATTCTGATAGACTATACAGCTGCAAACTTTTTTCTGTAGGGAAAAGAGTATTGCCTCAATGTAGAGCTCATTCATCTGGAATCCGAGCTCTTCCCGGATTCTCCGTATGTGCTCTGCCGAACCGCTCGTAATATCACTGCATTGTGCACTAAGCATGCAGCTCTGCTACGCGCCCAAATGATTTTTCCTAGACAGTTGTCCCTTCACTCTCGTTTCACAACAATTTTTCCCCACCTCAACCCCCATGGCAATAACGCCGCGACTCGTTTCGTCAAGTACGAGGGACCAATTGGAAGTCGTCTGACAGGGGCACTCGAAGCCGTACTCCCTCCGGGTTGCAGGTGGAACTGAGACATTCTTGCAGGGGCTCATTTGAGCCCGTATATCAATTGCAGTTGCTGCTCTGCCCACAGACAACGCTCCTTGTCCTTTGCTTGCTGCATTTTTCCTCTTGTGTTGCCGTCACGCTTGCTCTCACGCTCTTTCAAAGATGTTGCAGTCATTCGTTTATCTGTCTCTTGTTATTGCTTTGGTCAATGGACGTTCACTCCGCCGTCAAGCCGCCGCTGGTTCGGTTGGCATGCAGCCATATCCTTCCTCTGCCCCGGCCGATAACTCTTTCAGCGACGGCGGAAAGCCGTTCATCGGCGTGCCGCCGGACGGAGCTCCCAATGACGACAACGGAATCTATGGTAACCGGGACATTGATATCCCGTTTGGTCGCCTTTACGGCGGCAACTTGATGTTCTTCCCCCAGTCAGAACAGAACAACCCCACCGATAATACTGACCACTGGACGTGAGATATGGCCAGGACCTTGGCCGTCGACTCTTACTGACGACTGAATACAGCGACGCCGGGGGGACCGATTCGGCTTCACGTGAGTCCTGGCCTGATAGTTCGCCGTAGCTGGTTCCGAACGAGACAATGTGGTTCTGTGTTTTGGTCCTGAGGCTGATGCTGCGTATAGAGAGCGCCTGCGGTATCCCGCACAACGCATACTACGATTCACATGTCGCCATTCATCCATATTTCCTCAAATATGCTGGTCTCGATAGTAAGTCAGGCCGGTAGATAAAGCCGTTGGCAACGACGGGCTAAATTGGTACAGGATATTGCATGCAAGACGTTTGCATTTCGTTCTGGAAGGAAGATGTATGCAAACCTGCCCATGAACACGACCTACACCTCCAACGCATATTCAAGGCTTCCACGAATACTCATCAAGCACAGGAGATGCCTGGCCATCTCTGTGCAGAAACAAGACTCGCTAACCTGAATTTCTACGCAGTGGTCTTCAGATATGATGCTCAAGGTCACCGACATTTGCAGGTAGGCTGACACGTCAATTAACGTGGATGGACTAACATGACTAAGCACGGACGAAAACGATCCAACGCATTGTGCTACCCCTGGTGATATCAAGATCGACCGGTCGAAGGCCAAAGTTTGGGACGGCAATGGAGGTAATTTCAGATCAACACAACTTTCTGTTTCCAATGCTGACACAAGATTTAAGGCAAGCCGAATGCCGATGTCCCGAATATCCAGGGCAATTCCTTTCCAGAAAAAGCGGTCTGGTTTTTTATGAAATGCTGGGCCGACGTTGGTTTGCCCCGGAATCAAGATGGATACCCCATTATTGCTAATCTAGGAAAACAGGGCGCTATACAGCCTGCATACAATCACGGGGGCAACTGGTTTTCGCAGCCCCCGTACAATACAAACCTGAAGTGGGCACAAGATTCCCAGGGGAACCAAACGCAAAAGAACCAACAGTCCTACCCCAGCAAAGGCTTTCCTCTCTATGAGAACTGCGCGTATAATCCCCAGTGTACACCCCAGGACATCCCAGACTGGATCAAAGGACAGGAACCTAGCTGGGCCCCCATCGCCGGCGGTAAGGGCTACAGCGGAGTGGTGGGCAGCTCGTCAAATTCAGACACAAGCACAAATAGCTCCACTGGCGCTGGGCCTGTCTCAAGCTCTGAAGTGGGTCAATCCTCAACATCCAACGCCACCACACCTAGCCTGGGCTCTCCTGCACCTGGCACGGGGTCTGCTACACCTAGCCTGGGCTCTCCTGCACCTAGCCTGGGCTCTTCTGCACCTAGCCCGGGGTCTTCTACACCTGGCACAGGCCTTTCTACATCAGATGCAAGCTCTGGCATAGGCGATGAAGGTGGTGATGATGGAGTTGACTACTGTGACGAGCTGTGAAGGAAAGGCTTCATCGGCCTAAGACATTTCGCAAGACCTTGTTATGCTGCCTGGATGCAGCTTCCGTAATTGTGCAATTCTTCGTGCCCGCACCTCTTTCTTTCGTGAGCTGATCAGCAGCGTTTTTTGGCTACAGTTGATGTTCACACAATCCTTGCATGGAATATAGTCGGCCATCGCAGATGACATTGAGTCGGAATATATCTCGATTGAAAGAAAGGGGGCTATGCCAAGCCTGGCCATGAACCTCGGTCCACGAGATAAGGATATCATCATACTCCAGGAACTCCCTCATTATTGAGATCTGAACGTGATAAACACCCATTCGCCAGATTTAATTGCTGCGCCTATTCTTCGGCTTTGCTTGTAACACAGCCATGGCTTCAGATAGTACGGGAGTCCCATGTCCATCGCCGTCTTCGGGCCCTAAGAAGCTCTCTGATCCCGTCCTCCGCAACGCCATTCGTTATACCCTCAGCGAGAAGGAGTATGATGCCGTCCACAGATTCATGGCAACGCGAACGCCACGTGCAATCCGAAGACGAACATTGCCATCACAGTCCTACCCCAAATCTGTCCCGCCTCAAGATGATTACAATGCCGCCGCGGTTCGAGCATCGCTCCGGGTCTTCGTTGTTACCCAACTCGGACTGAAAGCCTGGGATCTAATAAGCACACGGATACTATCAAGAGACAGGAGGTCTACGTACGTTCCTAACGCGTCATCTGCATTTCCGCGACATTATTGACTTGCAATGAAGACAGCCGAAACCCGCCTACCTCAAGTCATCCACCTTTCGCCTCTCACTGTCCGCTTCTGCCATTCTCCTTCTCCATCGCCTCCTGTACCGCTTCTTCCTTCGCCTGCGCTCCAACCTGCTTTCAAAAGATGCCGCACCCTTTCGCCGGCGGAACCCTCGCATTGCACGCTCCTTGACCTCTCGAGTGGCCCCAGCGATTGGGGCTAGTCTGGCAGGATTTGTCTTGGGTGTATGTCCCACGGATCAATTGCGCGTCACAATAGCTATATACATGGTCACAAGATCCCTCGAGTTTCTCTACAATGCATTGGAGAATGAAGGCTGGTTCAAGGAGAGGCCGTGGTGGTGGGGCAGCTGGATGCTGATGCCTCTTGCGACGGGGCAGTTGCTGCACGCCTTTGTCTTTGATCGGGATTGCTTTCCGAAGGTGAGCCAGCCTCCTGACCCCTTTCAGAGCATATCAATTCAAGTCGCACATCGGGATCTAACCGGGGACATAGGCATATGGCGATTTCATCCTCGACCACACGCCAACTTACGTTCAGAGACGCCCCGCCACCTACCCTTCCGACCTCCCCTGGCCCAGCACAAACACAATCGTGAACAGCCTCGCCGAAATGTCCCGACTCAACTGGCCAACCTTCGTCTCCCCGATCCTCTTTCCCCACAAGCCGCAGACCCTCCCCCCAACCCTCACCCAGCTCTCCCCCATCACCTCCCCCGCCCACCCATCGCACAGCGCCCTCTCCTGCGCGACCCTCCACCCGACAGACCCCTCCTGCACCCGCACCTTCGCCAACTACATCCTCACCGCCTTCCCCGCCCTCGCCCGCTTCTTCACCGCCTTTTACGCCCTCTTCTCCATCCCGCGCTGGCGTCGCGTCCTGGCCGATCCGGTCGCGGAGCTCAACGGGTTTGCTAAGAAGGTGCTCAGGACCACGACGTTCATGACGGGCGCCATCGGGACCAGCTGGGGCAGTATATGCCTGTTCCAATACCTGTTCGCCCGCACGTTCATCCCGCAGGCGAGGTGGTTCGTGGGCGGGGCGATGGGAGGGATGTGGGCATTTGTGGATCGAAGGGGAGGCAGGGGGCAGGTTCTGTATAGTGTGAGGACGAGCCTAGATAGTTTTTGGAAGGTGGGGAGAAAACGCGGGTGGTGGAAAGGGGTGGCGGGAGGGGATGTGGCTGTTTTCGTGGCCAGTCTGGCGTTGATGAATTGTGTGTATGATCGGAGGAGGGAGGCTGTGGATTCGGGGATGGGGAAGGGGTTGGGCTGGTTGAGAGGGGAGGAGCTCTTTTCGAAGAGCGGTGAGCCGAGTGGGCAAGAAAAGAAGGGTCAATGAGCGTTCATGGAGACGAAACAGAGTGATATAAAGAAGATGATCAATTTGATGTTCAATGTGAAATGATCTCAACCCGATTTAACCCTGGCCCCAGTAGATGACTAGTTGAGATTGAACCTATTCGAACTCTCCATTCTCATTCAGACCCATATGGACGCACAAGGTATCAATCAATTCCCAATCGGTTATTTCGAACGCCCATTCCAACGCTGGACTGTGGAGATTGACCTACTCGGGACTTTCCCAATCCATCCAGCGTCGGAATGGGCATTCCAAATGATCAATTGCGAATCGATTCAGATTCGATTATTTCGAATGCCCGTTTCAACGCCGGACGAATTGTAAATTCCCGAATAGGTTAAAACTCGACCGTCCAGCGTTGGAACCGGATTCGAATTAATCGAACTTGAATTGATTGGCAATCGATTGAGGCCTCATACCAAGGCCCTTGTCGGGATTTGAGAATATCGTGGCTGGCTCAGGGTTCTCCCTGGCGGTTTCAGAAGGTTGCCTTGATGCTTCATTGGAAGTTGATCGATACACATGTCATGATGAATTATGGCCTTCTGTCTTATGTGATATTTTGGGATTTGGCCGTGATAAGGAATTTGGGATTCGTCCGTCAAGAGGTGATGTCCTCTTGCTATGGGTATCATGCCAACGCCCTCGCTTTATGCCTCACCAACCATGATCCTTCTATACCTTAATCCCCCCGGTCCGCGCCATCCTAATCCTCAGTCCCATTCACCGTCCCTCACAGCTATCCTGACCCTCATCCCCCCTCATCCTCTCCACACAAATCATTCAACAGCCCCAGAACCTTCCCCCGCAACTCCTCCAACTCCTCCCGCTTCCCCTCCCACCTCTCCCCGCCACCCCCAAAGAACGGGACCCCCAACCTCCCCAACTCCTTCTCGGCAGCCCCGACCATCTCCTTCTGCGCCTTCCACACCTTCCGATCAAACAGCCTCAGCTCCTGCTCCTCGCTCAGTTCCGCCCTTTGCTTCCCTCCCCCATCGCCATCATCATCACTCGGCCTCTTCGCCCCCGCGCCAACGGACGCCAACACGGCATCCAATTTCCTGCGACTCGCCTCCCGCGCACCCAACTGCTGCACCAGCTTCATCCGATCGCGGTGCCATTCCCGCTCGTGCTTGTGTTGCTCGTGGATCAGATGCCGGATTCGTAGGGAGAAATGCGGGTGCGGGAGGAGGGCAGTGGTGATGTGCCGAAGGGCGAGGGGGTAGGTTGTTATGTGCGAGGTTGAGGGGGGGAGGTGGGGCTTTGATGAGGATGAGGATGACGATGAAGTGGGCGGTCGGAGTGAGGCGTGAGGGTCGGAGGAGGTGGGGTGGGTTGAGCGATTAGGATGGGGTGGATGGGGCAAGGGTGCGGGAGGGGAGATTTGGTAGGCCAGGGAGGTGGCGGGGTCGTAGGCTTCTTCCTCCACTACTTCGCCTTCCTCGTGATCGGTATTCGGGAGGGTATGAGGGAGTGGTGGAGGTGGATGATGGAATTGTGGTTGATGTTGTTGGAGTGGTGGAGGGGCCGCGTAGGCGGAGAGGGTTTGGAGGATGGAGGAGAGATCGGATTGGGGTTGCGGGAATTGATTCATCCTGAAAGAACTTGATCGCGGGGAAGGTTCAGTCGAGCATGTAGTTGCAAGCAGGTGGCATGCTCAGAAGAAGCTTTTGACGATTCGGTTGATAGGCCATGTCATCGTTCGTTGCTTACGGAGAGCAGTGCCGTGGTCCAGGCGTCGGCACAGCTTTCACTGACAAGCTATTCTGGCGTTGTCAAAGGAGTTTCCAGGATGCAATGACATCAGCAAGCAAATGCTCGCCCTTCGAGATACAGTAGGAGGGTTGAAAGGAAAGGAAGGGAAGGGAGTAAGGCTGTTTGAGAGTTGAAGGTTCAGCCCTATTCTAAAACATCGAAAAAAGTTCCTGCGCGTCATTCGGGATTCGGGATTTGGGATTTGCAAAGAAGAAATTCGATAGCCACTTTGGCCGTTACAATTCAATGGTCTACGTTTAACGGAGTAACTCTTTGCACATATCCATCATGTCCCGATCAGCAATCGACGCAACTCGCTTCACCGCCACCTCGCCCCACGCCTACTCCAAACCAACCCCCGTCCGCTCAGCGCCCGTCTCCTCCCTTTCCCCGAATCCCCCACCATCGTCTTCCTCCAAACCTTCTTCTCCTTCGCGGCAAGAGACTCCACACGAAAAGGTCGCACGATTACGAGCCGAGCGATTCGCCGCCCGAGCCTCCAGTCTGTCAAGATGGGAGCGCATCGTCATCCGGGGCCGAGTGTGGGCAGACATGGCACACAAGATCACCGCTCTAAGTCTCATCGGTTTCTCCAGTATGTCTTACCTCACCACTCTCTTCATTCCTCCCCCCCCTGCCCCCCCCTCTGCACTTGGGAGACAACCCAAATGTTGTGGCAACTTGCTCCGTTGGATATAGATTGCTGATTCCGAGATCCCCCCCCCCCCGGGGGGGATCGAACCAGTCATCGCCGGCGGCATCACCGCCTTCGCCCTCACCGACATGATCATGCACAACCGGCGGAAACGGGCCGCCTTCTACGCCGAGCAGCACGCCCTCTACACGCAACGGCTCGTCGCCGCCATCGAGACCGAGAAGGCCGGGATCCCGCTCACCCCCGATCAGGCGCTCGTGCTGAACCGGGAACGGGCCAAGATCCAGGCGGAGGAGAGGAAGAAGGAGGCTAGCTGGCGAAGGAAGGTGGGGAATGTGTTCATGGGGGGGTTGAAGAAGGATACGGCGGATGCACCCGAGCAGCAGCAGGAGAGCATCTTTGCGGGTGGGAGTGTGCCTTCTGAGGGCGATATTCTGGAGACGTTGGGGGTGGATAAGGTGAGGTTGCTCGAGGCCGCCGAGGGGAAGGGGAGGGTTGCTGGACTACCTGCAGAGGAGCCAGAGCCAACACCAGTGATAGAAAGGATAGCAGAGACGAGGCGGGAGGGCGAGCGGGTCCTAGAGGAGAGAGGCTTTGGTGGCGGGATGTTAGATCAGCTGGGGACCAATGTGGCGAACAGCGCCCGGGATCGAAGCAGGTGGTTAAATTGGGGAAGTCGAGAACAGTAGGCATGAATGCATCCGCTCCTCCTTCTTTTAGCGACGGCGATGTTCTTTGGGCGAAATACATAAAGTGAGACCTTGCGGGAGCAATCCCTTCAAAGAAATGCATGCAATGGGCTCCGAATGTCATGGTATCTTCATTAAGCCATACTCAAGAAGCCCTACTAACGTCCAGTGAGCGAAATGCCATCCTTCAAACGTCACCGAGACACCCGATCATGTTCATCAGGTTACTCAATGTCGACCTTCTTGACGTCCACAAAATCCCTGTCCATCTTGGGAATGGTGACGATCAAGATCCCATCTTCCATCTTGGCAGTAATGTCATCGCTGTTGACCTGCGCCGGACTCTGCTTGCTGCCCAACCTGATCTTCCTCTCAAAGACGCCGACCTTGCGCTCATCCAGCGCAAGGGTCTTGAGAAAATCCTCGTCACCCGGCCGGTAGATGACGCCAGCAACATTCATCTCGCTCTTATCAGCATCCCAGTTCACTCCGACATCCTCCTTCTTCGCTCCAGGAAGGGAGACATGGACGATGTAAGCGTCTTCGGTGTCAAAGATGTCCACTTCCGGGGCGAAATCCTTGCCGCCAGTGGTGCTGTCGGTGTTGTTCTCGCGGGGCGGACGCGGGACGGCAGCGTTGTCGGGGACGAATTGGGAGATGAACTCGCCCAGCTTGCTCATGTCGAACCCGCCTTGCTCCCAGCCAGCCCAATTCATCCCCCGACGACCGCAACGACCACCGCGGTCTCGGCCACCCCAGCCACCTCTACCGTGGTGTCCGTGATGTCCGTGGTGTCCGGGATGCCCGGGGTACTGGTAAGGCCCACCGTGCCGCGCTCTAGGGGTTCCAAAGGGGAAGCCAGGTCCGTGTCCTTCAAAGGGATCGTTCTGGCCTGGACCATGATGCGGCTGTCCATGAGGGCCATTCGACGGTGGCGGAGGGGAGGGAGGATCTTCTGGGGGATTTGGAGGAGCTGGACGTCCAGCTGGTGGTGGTGGGGCAGGGGTGTTGTAGCCAGGGGGAGGGCCAGGGGCAGGGCTACGGTCACGCGCCTCTGGATCAAATGCAGCGAATAATGGATGATCAGCTCCGGCGTTGTTCATTGAGGCCAGAAAATCCCACAAGGGATTGCCAGCATTCATGTTGCGGATGTTTGACATGGTCGATATGAAATTCAATTTAGATACAAAGATATTGAATAGTCCAGTACGGATATGTCTTGGAAAGAAAGTAACCAGTGCACAAGAAACAACCCACACTATATAGATTGGACAGCCATAGGCAGGAGAGTATACGTAGGCTTACGTACGACGTCTGGCACGAGCGAGAAGTAGCAAGAAGACGATGGAAGATTCAAAGCAAGATTCAGATCAGGCACCAGGATAGCTCGGTCAAATGACGCGTTCGCTTCCCCACGGTCTGCGTGGACTCAAACAAATCCCGGAGACGAGGTGTTGGTCATGGATCGGAGAGTCAGTAACTCACCATTGACCGTTATGAAATGCTTCGGTCGTTTGTGATTGCACAAAGGTGCAGTAATTCCCGAATTACTTCCTGGCGTAGAAAAGCTCAGGATCCCCAGTGGCGAACGATGATCACGTGTTTTCTAAGTCACCCTTGTTTGCCTCCCTTTCTGCACTCATCTCATCATGACGGCTTTTTGGGGCTGATTGATCTATGTACAGGCTAGCCATCTTGTCTATTCATGTGAAGAGAACCCCTCGCACATGTTCGTAGCCTTAGATCGTGTACTGTTTCAAGCATTCGCTGCGGTACTGTTTAAAAGGGTAAGGAGCATGAGGTATTCGATGGAGTCCCAAGGTAAATAGTCCTTGGTTCCACAAACGGTTCCTTGTGACTTGTCTTTTACCGAGCTTGCGAAGTGTGCATCTTGGTTGTACATAGAATTATTAATTGCTAGATAAATCAGCAGGGAAATTGGTTTGGGGACACCTAGCAAGCCTCAAATGTCAAAGGCTTTGTTGAAAGCGTCATGTCCGAAAGCAGGGGAAATCATGCTGTTTACTTGTGTCATTGTCTTGTACGCTTCATGACACACTGCTATGTAGTATCGTCATAGAGGTCCATTGCCAACTCCACTGTAGCAGAAAAGATTGGGCAAAAGGGATAAGGCCCAGCTTTGTCGGTCGAAGATTGGCGTCTGACAGCATGCTATTACGATCTCGCTTGAGCACACTTCAGGTCGGAGATTGTTATTCGTTAAGCCATTCCCGATGCCCATGCCGTACAGATGCTGTAGAGCTTGGGCCCAAGCACAAATAGCCACCTCACCCTTCTGTGCTGGCCAAGCTTTCAGGGCAACATCAGCGGGGGTTGGGGCCCCAATCGGCTCAGATCAGCATGTTTGTTGGGCATGACACCTGTCGAGACAGCATCGCTCGACTGAGAGCAGGGCGTCTAGGGCGTTGGCAGCTACCCCACGGGATGACAAGCCGATCTTAGCGTGAGCAACTTTTCTCTCCCCACCGAATCATGCCGCTAAGCACGTCCTTCTCTTCCTTTGGCCTACATAAGCCGGTCCCGGTTCGAGTGTCATGGGTACAATTCAAAGATTCGAGGCCCCTGAGGAGGCGAGTTTCTCCGCCAAGCTGATTGGATTCAGGCACGGGTTGTCCAGAGCCGAAGCCAACCAGTGACGTGGAATCGTTGAAGGGGCGGTGATCAGCTGCTTCTAGAACCGGAGCCGAGTCTCTGTGCATATAAAGAGGGACGTATGCCCCTCGTCCCTTTGTTCTTTCATCCTGCACCACACTTCACTTCAACAATATTCTCTTCCAAGTCATCGATCATACTCTTGCTGTCACGAGTATCCAAACATCCCTCCTTTGAAGAACTAATCAATCGATCAATATCCGCGATGGGTGAGTTCCTTGGATGCGAGACTTTTATGGATACACGGAGGAGTAGCTGATAGATCTTCGAAGCACCTGGGTGTACGTGCAGCTGCGGCGACAAATGCGAATGCCCTTCCGGCGCATGCACCTGCACCTGATTTCGAAAACACGACAAGGTTGGGAGAGGCAGAGGGAGCTGGCTGGCGGCATGTCGTACAAGCAAGAGACATTCTTTTGAGAGATGAGGTCACTCATGATTTGAGAGGTCGAACGGACGTCCGGGCCTTGGCACTACCAAAGCTGGAAGTCGGGGAATGAATAGATCGCTCGTCTCGACTTAATCCCAGTCTTTACGGAACCTTGTCCCGGCCAGTGCAGTTTTGCGTGTTTTGATCGTCGTCATTTGGTCCCACCTGAATCACGTCGTATGCCGTTGGACTTAGTTCGATCGCTGCTGGTTGCTTTCGTCGATGAATGCGTTGTACACATGATGCTCGTGACACAAGGCACCTACTGTGCAGGCAATGGCTGTGTCAGGAGTTTGGGCCCCCATGATCCATCCGGGGTAGACCTACGCCAGACTTTCTCCGATTCGTTCGAGGATGTGATGCGGGGTTTTTGCGTGGAACTGCATGCAGGGGTCCATCGGATGCATGTGGTGTGGATGGTGGGGCGAGTAGCGTCGGAGAAGCGTTGGAGGAATAGATAAATAGCCAGATGAATCTCTCCTTCTTTGCTTCGATAGCAGTTTTCTCACATCCCAAAATCATCATCCCAACCCTCCAGACCCAGTCAAAGTCCATCATCTTGTGAGAAGAACAATCGGTCCCGTCCTCCCCCCAACTATCAACCATGGGTCCATGCGAATGTAAAGGCTGTGAGTGCAGTGGGGATTGCGCAAAATGTGGATGCAGCACTTGCGGAGTACGTCTTTGGCTTTTGAAGTTCGACATTCCTGCAGTTTCTGTCACTGACGTGACCTTCCAGCATTGAAGCAGATGCAAGAAGGTGAAGAGGGTGGCGGGCACGGGCGATAGGGCGGTGGGATGTATATGTCTTGATGGTACTGGGATGTATATGTCGTGATGGTGCTGAGAATAGGTTGGCTGAAAGTTGATATGGGAGGCTGTTCCTGTAGAGTAGCAGTTTTGGTGATTGGGAGAATGTAACCACGCTCCTTTCCACATCTCGAAAAAAAAGGTTCACTGGTTGCAAGATGACTTCCTTTTCCCATCCGCTTCGGATGCTTCCTTCTGGAATCATGAATAGGCCATGAACTGCTCTCGATCTTCAACCCAAGCCCATTTTGACATCATCTTCAACGCCCCAGTCGCTGTTTCGTTCGTGGTGGGGCGGAACCACATGAGTATCATCCTCATCATTACGTAGAGTGCTTGATGCTGAGAAATCGCCATTACTGCTGACGCTCCGATTGCTGCCTCTTCTGAAGAATCCTCTTCGTCGGGTTGAAGCACTGTTCGGCTCGTTACTGTCAATACTTGAGTCTTTGGAATGCTTTGAGGATTCCGATGGCTTGCCAGAGGGAGCCAGAGCCTTCAGGGTAGCCGTCGAGCCATCCATTCCTAAATCACTCTCGACCTCGACCAGCTCAGCATCTCGATACCACTTTCGGCGCCTCGTGTAGCGACCCCATCCATCTTGGCCGCGGCGACCATCATTCCACTTGTTGTCGTAATAAATCCAGCCCTCGAAGCCTTTGCTGGTCTTGCCCTTCCCCCCTGCGTCAACCTCCCAGTCACCGCCTTCCACCCAGCGCCATCTGGCCGAGCCGTTCTCGACTTCCGGGAGACGAAAGCTATCTTTGGGATCTGCCGGATTTAAGTGCTCGTCTGTCCATGGTGCCCGCTCATAAGCCAAGAGAGAGTAGGTCCAACCAAGCCCAAGCCACCGTCTTTGGTTCTCAAAGACGACAAACGTGAAGCGAACACCAGCAGATGAGGCCTTCCCAGTGGTAGCCAAGGAGCTGGCAATATCTCGCTGATCTTTCTGTCGAGGCGGCAAGGGAGGCCTTGGTTGCTTCGTTGCCTTGTCTGCTGATTCCGCATTTGCAAAGTCCAGGCCGGTGATGAAAGACGAAATCTTCCGGACCAGTCTCGAACGCCATAAGAGGGCTCGAGTTACTCGTGCTGGGCGGGAATGCCAACTCAACATGATGGTGCCAATGGCCATGATGACTCTTCGAGTTGTGAGGAGATAGACAGGGGGTAATGTGAGACCGACCCATAGCGGGGTGACGAACAGAATACGAATGAACAGTGAAGTCAGGGCAGGTCTTGTCGTTGCTGAAGTAGCTGTACGTTGGGTAGACAGAAAGTCGGTGAGTTGCATGAAGGGCTCCAGCAGAATATTGCATCTCGCTGTGAAGACATTGAGTGTCTCGACGATCTCGTCAAGGCTCTTCTGATGCTTCATGCCTCCTTCTAGATTCTCCTTCTTCTGGCCTGGGAGCTTCTCCCCGGTCCATCCACTCGAGGACAGGGGCGAGTAACGCCGTGAATACATGCCAAGAATGAGGATAGCGACGACAATGATGGGGCCAGCGTATCGAACGGCAATATCGCCGTAGAGGGTGGTTGCCCAAAAACTAGCCACGAGAAGAAAGCTTTCCCAGGGTTCGCCACTGGTCCAGGTGATGAGCCCGACTGCTTGACTGATTGGGAGTAGAAAGGGGTGGGAGAAGGCCAGAGCTCGGGTGATGGCAGGAGGAGTTGCAACCAAGAGGGGTGATTTGTGGTGAACGATGATGGCGGACCTCTGCTTCGTAGCTGGAGAAGCGCCGGTCTGAGGTACTGGCGAGAAGGCGGCCAGGGTGGGAGGATTCGGGTCCGCTGACTTTGACTTCTTGGATCCGTCGTTGGGTTGACGAGTTGGAGACGGCATGATGTCTGCTATCCAAGGTGGTTCTTGCCCTCGAGCATGAGCAGGCGCATGCGTAGATGAACTGACAGAGGAGGCACATACCAAAAGCAGCCATGCAAGAGCATAGGCCCGGGTCGGATCATTGCCTTCTCAGAGCAATGGCATGATCTGGTAGTAAGAGACCAAGCCCAGGCATCTGTTGACCCAATTATTTGTTATTTGTCGATATGCAGGCACCGTGTCATGCATATTCGTTCACGCTGTTTGGACCGAGGTTGCCTTAAACTTCGCGTGATGACTCCTCCTGTGGCTCGTGGTGGCTAATGGTGGCACATTAATTAATTGCAGATCCTAAGGATATATTCTCTTGTTTTTTCCCCCCTTCGTCATTTGGGCAACCGGCGGATGATTTATTTGGCGAAGATGAGCTCACATTTCTTCAGCGATCTGTGAGACGCGGTTGCAACAGGGTCGTACATGGTAAATTGTGGAAAGTTTTCATGCGCTCATGATCAGCTGCTCAAACATCTTAGGCGCATCGCATCATAACCCAAGTGGTCATTACAGGCTCAAGAGTATTGGGACGTGCCTTTGCCGAAGCTTACAAGCAAGCGTCAGCATCTCAACAATATGCTCGACAAGCTGGATCCTCCGATAGTCCGGGCATGGCTCACAACCTTGCCTCCTCCGGTCTTACGCTCGATGAGGCCTGCAAGATCCTCAACGTCAGACCACCGCAAGGTGGCAAGGCGGATATGGAGAGTGTGATGCTGCGCTTCAAGCAACTCTTCAGTCAGAACAATCCAGATAAGGGGGGAAGTTTTTATTTGCAGAGTAAGATCCTCCGGGCGAGGGAGCGTATCGAGATGGAGGTGCGAGAAGCTGCCGAGGCCGCTGAAAGGGAAACGGAGATCAAGGCAGGCTGGAAACCAAAGCTCTACAAGGACTGATCGCCCTCTCCACATTCTTATCAAAGGGCTCCGACTGCAGACTACCAGGAGAAACCGACACGACCGTGATACTGGTGCTCCACAGATTGGCCAACGCTCACACAGGTCGCATCTCCCTTCATGGCATGTACAACACAGGCATTTTATCAGCGTGGTGCATCGCGAGGCGTTCCGGGCTTCATTGCTGCATCTCCAATCTTTAATCAACTGCTATTGACGGCGAACATGGGACAGTGGTGTGCAGGAGCGTGCACCCTTCTTTGTTCGAAGACAGTGTTGACGGGAAGTATATACATCGAAAGATGGCCTGAAATAGGATGAATTTGAAGCCTTCAGCAATTGAGGTGGTGCACCAATCAACTCCTCCTACTAGCCCTGAAGAATGCGGTGCATAATATGGCTTTGGTGCGCGGTCCGGGGGCATACTGGAGTGTGCTCAGGAGAGTCTACAAGAATTTTGAGAATCCATCCGAACGCCTTTCTTCTCTATAACTATCTCAGGTGAGATAGCAGCTCGCTCAATAGCTTCGCCGATTGACTTGTTCCACAACCATCTCGCACACGTTGCTTTTCTCTCCGATCTAGTTCCGCACTCACCGCTCCTCGACCCCACCATGCCACCTTGCTGATTTGAAATACAATGAAGCCTCCGAAGTGTACATTATTGGGCTCCTATTTCAGGAATATCATCGGTAAGGTTTTGATCTCTCACATTTAAATCTCCTCGAAAGATGGCGGATACGTCGTTAGGAAAAGCCCCTCAAGACAAGAGTATGACCAAGCTACGCTTGACATGCCTCTGTGGTGGCGTCAAGGCCGCTTTTTCCGTTCCTGATTCCGCACTGCCTCTGTCTTTCGAGATCTGTCACTGCCAGACATGCCGCCATTCGAGTGGCCAGCTAGCGATTCAAGCGTGCGAGATCCCTCCTCAGCACCGATCCTCCTTTTCAGTCGAAGGTTCAATTGCCAAATACGATGCCACCGGCAAACTTCTGCGCTGCTTCTGCCACACGTGTGGTGCAAACGTGTACTTTGAGGATATGGATACAAAGGGCATTTTCTTCGATATCGGTGGGCTCGAGTGGGAGGGCAGATCGGATCTTTTGCAAGCCGACTCAAACATCTACGTGTCGGATACGACCGATGGCGGGATGAGCGTGTGGCTGCCTGACCTGCCTGCCTACCCCGGACATCCCAATGAGGGGCCCGAAGTCCCGCTGAAGGATCTCATTTCTCCAAAGAAGGCTCCTGTCACATCTACCCCCTCATCGTCGGCAGTCGAAGAGGAGGAGTACCTCCCCTGCTACTGTCGCTGCAAGGCCATCCAATTCAAGATCTCGCGACCCAACGAGCAGTCGAGGGAAACCGTTGCAGGCCCTCATGCCGATCTACTAAAACCGTTCGTCTCAACACCCCCTGATCTGAGACAGAACACAGATAACGAACCGTGGCATCTCAGTCAACCCAACAGCACCCGCTACACGGCGGGTCTCTGCGCGTGCAACTCCTGCCGCAAGTCGAGCGGCTTCGATGTCCAACCCTGGGCATACATCCCTCTGGTGAATCTCCATGAAGCCAAAGATGATAGTGCAAGACCCCTCGACATCAACGGCTTGAAGAAGAAGATCAACAACCTTCTGAAAACTCATCACTCCTCCCCAGGTAAGTACCGCGAGTTCTGCGGACGGTGCGGCGCCACCATCTTCTGGCATTGCGACGAACGGCCGGGGCTCCTGGATGTAAGCATCGGGTTGATGGATGCGCCCGAGGGTGCCAGAGCGGAGAACTGGCTCGACATGGTCACGGGCCGGGTGAGCTTTGAGGAAGAAGCCGTGAACAAGACCTTTGTGGGGAGCTTGAAGGAGGGATTGCAGGCTTGGGGGGAGAGAGCGCGGGGATAAGCTTTTCAGGTTCATCACGATCGGATACTCTGACGCTCTTGGATGATATGAGGAGATTACTCAATCGCTATCGATCCCAATTTGCACTATTCAGCTTTGTGCTAGGAGCTTTTCTGCCTGCAGCTTACCTTTCATTGGACTTGAGGTAACGTAGGACAAACATAGTAAGAAAACAGCAAGCAATTTTCCAAAAGTAGATCCTGAAATTAGCATCAGATGTTTCCCAGTCTGCATAATTCTATCAAAGACTGAAATTACGTTACCTCACACTTGCCAAGGTTGCCCTTTGACATTGTATACCTTTATCGTTGATGTTGCTGAGCTAGGAGCAATGTGAGATGTGAGCAGCCAACTTATAGGTGGGTTCCTCAGACCGCTCCACCGATCGAAATCTCGTTTCAATTGACATCACCGTGATCTGTGTGTATGCCAATCGCCATGCATTCATATCTCAAGGCTAAGTCACCATCATGCAAGTCCCTTACCCCATCTTCCCCCCTTTCATACTTAAACCCATTCCCTCTCCACAGCGCCCCATGAAGAGTACCGCTGCGATGAGAAAAAAGAACAGTCTTCACCCAACTGCGCCAGGACGGGGAGCGCCGGTCAATCTCTCGACCAGACTTTGAAACGTCCTTGGCCCTGCAGAAAAAGTTGGGTAGAAGGCTGGTGTTTTGGGGCGAATGAACCGGGGAACAGGGTTTCCCAGTTTTTCTGCGATCGAGCATAGCAGCCTTCTGTGGGACTGGGAAGGGGGATTCCGGTCGGTGTCGAAGGAAGCCCCTGCCTCCATTTGGCAAGCCCGAAAATAACCGAGTATTCAGAAGCAGGTATCCGAGACTCGTTGAATGCTGAGAGATATCGGTCTTGAAGGTTGGGAGCTATCGGTCCTATCAGCAGTACTCATTTGAGCAACAGGCTCAGAGACTTTCTCATTTAGATCTTATGTCACGGCACTGGTAGCCAGCCGGACGGTACCAACTTGTGAGCACAGAGATTGCAAGACCATTCACCCCAAAATCTTCATGATTGGCAACGAGAAAATTTGCCCTTTTGGTCCATTTGATATCATAAAAGCTATGCAAACGCGATTTGGGGGTATAATGCTGTTGCGCCTTACCTGTCTTCATCATCTTCAACAAACGCCATTCTCACTTATACCGATTCAACTCCTCGTATCTCATACTCCGTTGCAACTCATGTCTCGACAAATGCACATCAAGCGTTCCACATCCATCACCCCTTCCACAAAGTTTGCTACAGGGAAAGTGAAAAACGAGAAGATACCTCTGCATGCGTGAAAAGAAGGGCTGGATTGACACAGGTCGATGTTAGTCGATAACAATGGGCTGTCCGCGGTCGCCGTCGAAAGGAGCTTTTGCAGCCTGGGGGTTCTTAGGGCCTTTGGTTCCTCCAGAAGAAGCATCCAGGTGTGGTTTTGGCCGAAGCTGAGCATCCTTCTTCTTGTTCTTTTTCTTCATTTTCTTCTTGATCCTCATCTCGTTGTTGGCCACGTGTTCTGTAGCACGAGAAGGACCATCCAGATGTTGCTTACTGGCCTTCTTTGCTTTCTGTTTCGCTTTGGCCCCTGTTTTTCTAGACTGCGGCAAGCTTGCTGCCTTTGGCTGGCTTTTTGCTACATGGAAGTGTGCTTTTGGAGATGATTTCCCAGAGCCTGCCAAAAGATTGTGGTTTGAGCGCAGAGTAGAGCTGTCTTGGGCTGATAAGGTTCGAGATGTTGGGTTTACGCTGTCCTTAGCAAACGATCTGTCCAAGCCATGAGGACTATCACGGAAAGTCATCGGGGGAATTTGAAGCCCTGGATTGCTTGGAATGACCAAGTTAGATGAGAAAACCGGGAGAAGGTGGAGAGGGTTACCTGCAGTAGCGATGGTTGTATATCTGCCGCATACTGTCTCGCTGGTTCAACAGATCTTCGTAATTTCCCCCAAGTGACCAGTCAAGGAGGCTGGGTCTATTCGCAGACTTCATCGCACTGATTATGTGTTCATGGGCCTTACTGAAGAGGTTAAAGATGGCAACTACTTCACGCGAGCCCCCCGAGATATCGCGATTTCGATCATTGGGATCCATGATAGCTAGTCGGTCGTTCTGAGACGGTCCATAAGGTGCACTCCCGACACGCTGGCGATTGAAAGCGTGCTGCAAACCAATCCTGTTAGTACCTCGTGGGACCGCGGCAGAAGGGAACATACCTTATCAAAGAATCCTGGTGGGTTCATCAGAATGCCAGTACGAAACAAATCGAACTGGTTGCCGTAAAAGTCAAGAAACTCCAAGAGCATCTCTCCAAGGTGCTCCTCTGGGTTCAGCTCGCGAGCTTGCACACGTGGCAAGTTCTGCAGTAGACTTGTGACCAGACATGTAACCGTGAAGCCACCCAGCCCACCATGTTGTACTTCATTGCATCCTCTCATCATGATGAATTGCTTGATCACGGCCACAAGGATTGGCATCGCCGGAAACGATCGGGTCCACTCCCGATAGACTCGAACGCCATTGGGGCCCGTGTCATTCTCAAAGGAGATATCAATTCGGATCCTTGTGACGCGGTGAATGAATTTTACCAGCGGAACCTTAGCATATAGGACGAAATCCACAGAGCGAGGTTGGGCAATGCCAGACCTTTCAATGAAGTCGGCAAATCTTCTAATGGCGGATTTGCTCTGACAGATACTCTTTTCACCATAGTTTCGATAAGATGAAGACATGACAACAAGATCCATATCAGCATTTGGCAGGTACAGACCAGCGGCAAAAGATCCAAAGCAGAGAATATCGCTGTTGGGAATCTCATTCCTCACTAGATCTCGAAGTTCCTCGAGAAGCTCTTCACGAACAATTTCCTCAAATCTTTGAGGTCTGATAAACTCATAAAAGTCACAGATTTCTTTGTGGAGGCGTAGACCAGGCATGACGTCGATATATTCAGATGGTCTCAACCACGGCACCGGGTCTGAGCCACGCACGGGATACCACTCTTCCAGCAAGCCATTGATGTTTTTCTGATGCGGAGGCCGAAAAGCGTTGCCCTTAATTTCATCATCAATGGTTCTTTTCCGTGAACCGAGCGATGTGTCTTGGTGGTCAGCACCATTGAGAAGAATCCTATGCTGCTCCATGATGTCTAAAACAATCACCTGACGCTCATTTCGCACGGATTGTTTGGGACGGAAACCAGCAGGGCTGGATCTACGATTTCCATTGGTCTTTCGTGATTGCGAGACAGGGGGACTGCGGCGCCGAGACTTTGACGCCCTTTGCCCGTTGGATGACGGAGCCTCCCTCGAATTGGGTGTTAAGCTAGCTCCTGTCTGCTTTGGAGACTCTGCGTAGAGCTTCACGCCACCACCTTCGTCTTCGTCTGCCTCGGAGGGATTTGAGCTCGATTCATCTTCCTCGAAATTGAAGGAGATAAAGTCATCGTTGGCCGACACCTGATTGGCTTCTACCGCCTTCTCCTCGCCGGTCTTGCGATATTTTCTGATGGTCTCGACGGGATCCTTCTTCTTGCCCGAAGTCTCATTGACTGGAGGCAGTAAGGTGTAAGGATCGGGATTGGACCATTTCGGTACAGTCCCGGCGTCATCCTTCTGTTCGCCATTGTTGGGGCGCTTCGTGGGGGGCTCTTGCCCCGAACTCTCCACGTTCCCATCCATGCCTACCTCAAGGATCTCCCCGTGTTCTCGATCCGAGTCAGACTGATCCATGTCCGCCTCATCACTGTCGTCAACATCGCCAGTATCTAAATACTTGGCGGTGCCTTGAGCAATGCCAAGCATCTGGAGATTGCCATCATCATCTCGGTGACGCCGGCGCAGTAATGGACGATCTGAAGTAGGGACACGAGGTTGCCATCCACCACGTCCACCCCTGCCGCGATATGCGCGGTTCAAATTTTGTCTGTCAGGAGGCGGTCCACCCTGATGCGGGTTGCGCTGAGAAGCAGGAGCTCTAGGACGGGCAAAGTCTCCCTGCTGTCGTGGGTATTGCGGAGCTGATTCACTGTTACGAAAAGTGAAATCAGGCCTGCTTGGGAGATTTGGCCTGTAGGAGTCTGCATGGAGTGAACGCGGTGGTCCTGGTCCTGGCGGCAGCGGAGGTGGAGGACCATTGGCGTAATGTGGCCGGTATCTGGCCATTTTCGGCGTCGCAAAGCAGGATCCTTCACCTGTGTGTGGTGCGAATGTTTGGCTACGCCATGGGTGTAGCTATCTAGCTACAATTTGCGTCGTGGTAGATGGTGGTGGGATTTATGTCGTAATATTTCGATGCAAGCTAGTCCCTATTAGAATAGGGCTTTCTGCTTTTCTTCACAGACGTTGCAGTGCCAAGAGTGCGAACTGCGAACTTCAAACTCATATCTCGATGAAGGATCTTTTCAGTGTGATTGGCATACCTAATCAGTGCTCCGTTCCATTGGAGGGACTTTTGATCCTTCATCTCCGGTCTGTTCTTGAATCCAACCTCCAGAGCTTCACGTCCTAAACCCAGCTGTCCCAGCTTCACTCAATAACGTGCCTACGGCGTCTGTCACTTTGTTGAGGTGCCTTCATTCACTAAATCCATTTCCCCAAAAAATTGCCTTCCGTAGAGTCTGCAGGATTTTCCTATCGTTGAACATCCGCTTTTTCGAACCCCTTTATCTTCGAACATCGATGGATCAAGTGACATGTGTTTTCACCGGTAGGTTCCAATATCAGGACGCAAAGCAGATGCAGAAGCTGTGAGCCGAGTCTGCTTGATTGATCCCGTCAGCCTTGACACGAGTCGTCCCTTCAAATCGATGAAGGTTGACCGGCAAGTCGTCCACGCTTTATTCCCTTGGAAAACTAGTGCCGTGGGAGTCAAGGCATCATATTGGATGCTCCCCTACCCCAAGATCTCCAACCATGTTTTGCCTTTGCCCATGCTGGGTTCTCAAAAGGCCAGTGATGGCGAGATTCTTTCCGGCCAAACCCATGGGCACAGCAATTGCCAGTATGGTGTTACCTTGATGAGCAACCCTTCCTCCTGATACTCGTGGGCCAAGAATATGAGCCATGAGTCGTGGACAGCCATCAATGTAAGTGTGATTCAGAACACGGAACGAAGACTAGTCTAACATTCACGGCCTTCGCAAATGGTAGGGAGGCGTTAGAGGTTGGCACTCGATCCGATCGTACATCATCGCAGAAAGAAAGCAGCCAAAAAGAGAACGACAACGGACTGATGCAAATTATTTGTAGACTAGCTGAAAATAGATTGTTGATTCATACTTTCGTTGCCTGATATCAAAGCGCTATGTACACGAATATACAGACAAAACCCAGATTGGGATCCAACCAGTAGATCCAACATGATACCTGCACTTTTCTGGCTTGTGAACGCTGCAATGACTCTCCCGCCCAGCGCCTTCCGTTGCCGCGCTATTTCTCTCGAAGAATCGGGGTTACAAGAAGAGTCTGAATCATTGCTAGATTGTTTGTAATCAAGAGGTAAAAGGCACAATGATATCCAACGTGCACGCTGTCCCGGCCTTCAGAACATGACGGCGCTGGCGGGCACGTCATGTTTCGCCTGGTACTGTACATGGTTGATTGGCGGATTGCTAGGCGGACTCATTGGACTCGTCGCTACTGTATTGCTTGTATCTTGGATTGCCTGCTGCCGGGCTTTGGAATTGATGTCTTTCTCGCTGCTACCTTTCCGTAGTCGATGCCTCGATTTCTGGACCGGTTCGTCATCCGAGAATGTGCTTCGTTCCTCATAGGGATCCTCGCGACCGGACTGATCATGAGTGGGTGATGGTAAGACGGGGCTGGGTTCCGACTTTTCCAATCGACCTAGTGCTTGTAGCAGAGTCTGGGTTCGCTTTCGACGCGAATCGCGGGCAGGAATTGGTGGAGCTCCAATGGGGGAAGGCGGGCTGTCCATGCCATTCTTGAGACTGGCGCCTGGAGGAAGATTCACCGTATCCACTGTTGAAGTGCCGAACTGGAAGATTGGTTCTGAAATGTCATGCTTGTTGACGCTCTGTTTGCGGGGTTGACCTGAGCGCATGAAGTTGCGGGTGGGTGAATGACGAGAACCCGTCATACCTGGTGATTTCGGACCAGCCATTGCAGGGTCGTGTTGGTCAGAGGGAAAGGGGACCGAGGATTGCTGAGTCCTCGGGCGACCGGAGGGGTTGATCATGAACGGAGTTCCAGGAGGTGCACTGCGTTGTTCGAATGGGACACTTGTTGAAGGCTTGCTATTGCTTCTTGAACGACCACCCTGGGTCTGGGACGGCTCCGATGAGATCGGGCTCGACCTAGAGAAATTTTTGGGTGATGGGTTTTCCCGTGAACCAGCACTCCCTGGCTTGGGTGGGTTGCCAATCCCGGTTACGCTGCTCCCATTCATATCAGCCTGTTGGCGCGTACTGGGACGAGATTTGGCGTTTTCGGAAGAAGCTGTGCTGCTTTTTGACGTGTTCATCGAGTGTGTCATCTGCCTGCTAGTATCCCAACCTGGCCCTAGCGCCCTGTTCAAAGCTTCAGGAACATTGTGCCTTTGGCTTTGTTGAGGCATCCCTTTCGATCGAGGAGGTAGAGCTCGGTCGGGGAATTGCTCCCTCATGTTGTATAACCCAGGAGGAGGTTGAGCGAAGCTCGAGTCTTTGTCAATGCCTAGCATTTTCATAGCCTTTGTCGGCTTTTCCTGATTACTTCCAAGATGCCCCAGGCTCGACTTCTTGAGCAGACCGGGCCCGTTACCGTACCTTGAAGGGCTGTTGTCGCGAGTTCGGCGCACAGGCGCAGGGCTTGCTGATCTGCTTTCGTTTTCGACGAAAGTCTGCAGCTTGCCCTGCACGATACGTCTTCTTTCTGCCAGCTCCTGGGCCATCTCCTCTCTTTCCTTTTGAGTCTCGAGGCTTGGGTCACGGTTATGGCGAGCGTCCGGTGTTCTTTGGCCTGATTGCGAATGAATTTGGGGTGCATCACCGCCCAGGAGCCGCTGAATCTTGTCATTTTCACCGGGTCGTTTCGGCGGTCCCCTTTCCATGTTTTTGAGAGTGGTCGCCTGCTCCAGAAAGTTCCGGGCTACGAAAGACAATGGAAGCGGGGTCGGGTCATCCAGGTGGCCACAAGGCTGGTCTAGATTCGGTTCACCTTGCGAATCGAGAGCTGAAGAATGACCGAGAATGCTTTCACGAACTTCAGCTTTCCGGCTGTACACTGGAGCATCCTCTGGGTAGTTTGAAGTCGAAGATTGGCCACTATCGTTCCTCAGGTGAGCACGAATAAGGCCGCTGAGCCCGTTCGGAACGTGGACTGGACCAAGGGTGGGCGAATCCGTGTTAACGGGCTGATCGAGAGGAGCAGTGGCCGATGGCATGGGAGGATACTGCGTGACCGTTGTATCGCTTTGGTGACTCCAGCTCCCTGACGCGGCATCATCCAAAGGCGGGGCAAGTTGGTTTTGACTGACATCAGCCTTTGTAGCAGATTCGACATCCGATGGTTGTGACGCTTGCAAGCGATCACTGTCTTCAGCTTCGGCAGGTGGGAGTACCGGGGAACTGGAGTCCATCTCGCATTCGCTTTCCTGTGCTGAGCTGATGTTACTACTGTTCAAGCCTGAAAGAAAGCTGCGCTCCATCGAGTAGTGGCCTTGATCATCGCCATGATTATGCAGTGCTGGGGATGGACCCCTTTCCGGCGTCCCACGTTGCACGCGATCCTCCATCCAGGGACGTCGAAAGGAATTGGTTCTCGAGAAGCTACTCCCCAGGGAATTGTCTCGGCTACGCCCGGCCGTTGTGTGTCCATTGAGAGAAGATATCTGGGGTGAAAATGGACGAGTCGGTTGTGGACTGGGCGTATTCCTACCCTCCTGCAGTTGTAACTGGCGCTGTAGATATTGATGCTCATCGTATTGTTTCTTGGGTTTATTGAACGCCCCAGACGCAGTTGCCTTCCCAACATCATTCGGCTCCAAGGAGGCCAAGAGAGTCACGTCAGGGTTGGTAGGATCTAAATCCGGGCTGGCTGAGCTGAGATGGGAGGAGCGGCCGTAGCCAGTGTCTCTCGAGTCATTGGCAGGTTGCTCTTCATTCAAGCCTAGATCAAAATCTCCCAGCCTTGCATTAGCAGCAGATGGGATAGGACTCTCGGCTCGGAACCCGTTGGAGGCGTACAATGGACCCCCACGTTGGTATCGATCGTTAAGGTTGGTGGCGCTTCTCGATTGCCCGAGGGGATGGGAAGTGCCACCGACCGGTGTTCTTGACCGACTGAAGGACCCAATCCGTTGAAGAGATGAGTTTTGTTGATCGTGATGATCGCGATCCATGGCCTGTCCATAGAGACGTCGGGACTTGATGAACGATCGTTCCGACGCAGCTGGTACAGGCTGCATTCCATGCAAATTCTCATGAGCACCGTAGACCGATCTCTGAGAAGCGACCGATGTTGCTGCAGTCGAAACACGAGACTGAGACGGTGCTGAGTTTGTTGATGAGGAGGTCTCTCGATTGCGATTGTATCTGACGTACGGAGGTGATCCGGATCGATCATGCTCTTTGGAAGGTCTTCCGTAAGTCAAGTCATGCGAAGACTGTTCATTTTCCCGTCGTTCTTGCTCCCTCAACTTCTGAAAGGTGGACATGGTGATATCACTTTCGTATATTGGCTTGCCTCCCATGTTCCCACCAGCAACAGCTTCGCCGTCATCTTGCGCGCCGAAATTCTTCACGGACCCCGCAGCTCCAACGGGGATCTTGTAGATCTTCTGTCTCCCTCCGAACATTGTGTTGCCTTCCCCTGGCCTCGATCTGCTCATCATGCTCCCATCATCGGTAGTATTCCCGTCGGATCCATACGATTCGGTGCGAGTGGTTAAGAAAGGCGGTCGTATGGGACCCCGAAGTGCGTCGTCTTCGGAAATATCTCCTAGACCAGGGCGGCTCGAGAAGAGATCCAGGCGAGATGCGCGTTTTGGAAAGATGACACTGTCGTCGTTCGCTTTTCCCAACATCGAGCTTGGATCGTCTTGCTCCTTGAGCATACTAAAACGTGCAGATAGCTTTGGCATGAGTAGACTGGTGCGAAAGTCATCGGAAGGCGGAAGGACGGTGGAAAGATCGAGTTGAGGTTTCTGCTCGGGTATGTTCTGCTTCTTCCTCTTGAATGATTTCGCGAATGAAGGAAGTGCTGGGACGTCATTGTCCGTGGATGGTCGACGGCTTCCCTCTCGCGAAGTCCCCTCCCCGTGCGACTTTTTCCTTGAGCGAAAGCGATTCATGATAGCAGACGCGTCCTGAACACTAAAGGCGACAGATCAATGGTTCGACAACCTGAAGCTTGGGCGAGATCTTGAAGAAGAGAGTTGCTGCAGTTCCAGGCTGATTCCTGGACCCTTGCTCGAGGAAAATGCAGGTCCCTGTGGGGCTGCAAGGTGTGGTAGATTCAAGGCTTGCTGCATGAAGAAGCCTGCCGAAGTCGACAGCAAGGAGATCTGTTGTCGTTTCCTCCTCCGTGGTGTTAGTTGGAAATTCGAAAGTGGGTGACAAGGATCAGCGCTACAACTTTGTCTTCCACGCGACTTGGGTTATTCTAGAGGCGACGATCCCCGATGATGGTCTTGGCTAGGCGATTCCGTAGCCGTCAATAGGAGACAGGAGGGAGTGCAAGCAAAAGAGACGACTTTCGCGGTCTGATATTGGGGAAGAATGGACTGCATGGGGCAATAATCCTCTGGAGATTTGGACAAACATTCGTGGAGATGTACGCGAGGAAGAGGGAAAGAAAAGGTGTGTTGAAGGGGTAGACAAATATTGCACGAGAAATCAAAATTGGACTAGCTTAGGTGGAACAGCATCCTGGTCAGACCTGGTCCTTCGAACAGCGAACTTCGCAAGTTGATAATATTAATAGTGACCTAAGCCTCCTTGAGCATCAAGTGGCTCTTACATCATGCAACGGACTTAGATCGTTAAGTGGTCAAGATACTATCGACAGAATTCACACTACTAGGACTTCAATCGCACCCAATATTTACCAATATCACATTCCAAAGAGCCGTTGCGGACAGGCGCGTTTCTCACGCTATCTCACTCTGCAGTTGCAGTGCCAGAGTATTGCACCAAATCTGCGACGGGCAAACGCTCGAAAGATGACCCTGTGAAAGCAGACGAGGTGTTTGCTGCAACAAACCCCTGAGTTTTGGAAATCTTTCTAGAGGCTGGATTCAGGGGCAATTAAAGGGTAGTCGAGTGCCGATTGGCTATCGCAGTGGCCAAACACTTGTGAGAGGCTTTTCCCACTTCCCCGACATAAAAGTGGAGACTTGACCCTTCAGCTAAAATTGAAATCGTCCTTGACTGTCCAATCACGATACCGAATTGTATTTCAAAGCCACGTCGCCATTCATGATTCATGAGCTATAAAAGTCTGAATCATAGCTACCGGCTCCACGGGTTTGGCTGATTTCTTGTCAGAAAACGGTCCATGGAAGAAGAGGCGACTTTGATCTTCCGTGATTCCGTCACGTTGGACCACGAGGCACGACGTCAGCCGTTCCCGGCAGGTACCCGCTCTCACCCGCCCTTAGAGAGATCTCATTATCTCAGTCATCTGATGTTGTACTACGGAAATGTGAGATATTGATAGGTATGCACGAAACGTTCATGCATTCAATATTCGGCCGAGTATGGGGGAAATTGTATACCTAAAGCCGCGAATGCGACCGAACTCGGGACCCTGGACAGGTGCAGCCATAAGGGGCCAGTGACAACATCTGACATGCATGTGCATGTGTCACGGCAATCTCTCACTAAATTTGGAACGTTTCCGGAGTAACGTTGCGAACACCACCAAGTATCAAGTTGTCAGCGTTGGACAACATTAGGGTCACAATTCCGATGCAGATATCGAAGTGCGAGGGGTGCGCTCACGCAGGACCCGGCCGTTACCAATGAGTGACGCTATCGTTAAGTCTGACCTTGTACATGGGCAGAAGCTGAAGTACTGCGGCTCCTGCACACTCTATCCTACATTGAAATTGTACATTATAAGACTCTCTGCCTTATGGTCTGCAGACAAGCTGGCCGTCTATAGTTCATCCCGGGCTTGCTGCGCTCCATTTCCCTGGCCATCAATCCCACATACCGCAGCTGTACCCACCTCCATTCTATACACACATTTCTCTTCCTCCACAATCTTCCACAATTCATCCGTCTCAGCACACGCCAAGACGACCATTGTACTCCTGTTTGGTCCATTCCAACAGTGCTGCCCATTCTCATACTTCAATGCAATGCGGACACCGCTGCCCAGGCCTTTGCCATCAGCCGGGACGACATCGTCCACGGTGGCCGTTTCGAACGAAACGAAATTGCCCATGGTGGTATGACCTCCGCCCTTCTTGCTCTTCTGCTTCGTCTGGGTGAGCCAGCAGAGTTCGTACGTATACTCTCCGCTGTCTTTCTCGATGCACTGGCCCTTCAAAGCTCGGAAGACTGAATCGGCCCCAAAATCCTTTGCGAGATCGTCCTTGTGTTCGTTCAATTGCTTCTTGTTGCCTTCAAGACTGTCTTGGGCAGATTTGAGCTCATTCCGGGCGTCCGAAAGCTCTTTTGACTCGCTATCAGACTCTCTATGGGTTGCAAGGACGCCATTCTCGATGAGCACAAGGCGAAGATCACGGAGTTTTTGGTCGATCCAGCCGCGAATCGATGCTGGAAGGTACTCTTCGAACTTGTAGACTAGAGATTATGAGATAAGTAACTTTAGGAGGGTGTATGAAGTGTGTTGGAGCACTCACGGACGTCTACATCGCTTTCCTCATCATTCTCCCACTCTGCCCAGTTGATGACTCCCGACTCAGCATCTGTCTTCGCAATCTCATCGAGATCTCGATCCTGGGCTTCGTTACCAATCTGCGACTTGTCTCGTGCAGCGTAGTCTTCCCAGCTTCTGACCGCCCTCTTCACACCCTCGTCGTTGAAATTTGGATTGTACTCCTCTTTGAAGGTAGAAAGGATACCCTCGAGCTCCAGAAGCCTCTCTTTACTAGTATCGCGCTGGCCCCTCACATCGACCAGCGATTCCCGGAGCTCTTCGATCCGCTCTTTAGCTAGTTGAGCCAACATACCCAGCTTTCCTGGCTGGTTCGGCTGCTTGACCACCTTCCCCCTTTCCTGTCTCTCCAGATCCGCAACGTTGTTCTCTAATCCCCTGATCTTGATCTCATCCCCCTGAATCTGGGTCTGGAGCGTCTCGATTCGGTCGGCGACTTGCTTTGCTAGCTTTTCCGCCTCAGCAACCAACTCCTTCCTCCTTCTCGAGGCAGCAGTCAGAGATTTCTGTCGTTGCTCGTCCTGTTTCCTCCATTCTTTTCCAATCTCTTTACACCTATCTTCGCACTTGGTCCCTCCGACTTTGGCCCATTCATCACTGCCGTCACAGCAGGCATCGTAGTCACAAACGCCATCGTTCACGCTCAAAAACGGGACGTAACCTGGGACGTGACCTTTGTTCTTGCAGTAGAAGCCAGGGAGAGCGAGGGTAGTGTTTGAGTCTTCAAACGGCGCGTTTCCTAGGGATGGGGCAGACAGAGGAGAGAGGTGGGCGCATGCTGCGGTGCCAGGTTCATCAGACCCGTCGGGGCAGTCGCAAAAGTCATCATTGACTTGGGAAGGGGCCAATTGCATCGAAGGGTGAGAGATGCATTGGAATGTTTCTGAAGATTTGAAGTACTTTGCGACTGTTACCTGATCAGTACAATGGACACACGGTATGTTGAAGTTGGGCACGCGGACACTCTGGACCAACTCCGCGAGGTCTAGGGGTCTCAGCAGCTGCAATCACGCACGCCACATAACCAACCAGCAATGGGGTATCTAATGATCGCATCGGGGCAGGGCAGAAGCTCGAAGACTTCATGCGGCTGACCCAATTCTACAGAAAGAGAGAGAGGGAAGTGAAGGTTGACAACATTTTGAACACACGTCGGGTCGCATCTGGCTGTCTTGGCTTTACCTGACCAATCATGCTTCAATGACAACCTGTAGATCAGCTACCACCACTACCGTCAGGACTCTCGAGCGCGGCGCCTTTCGGACATGATTGATACAATGCTGCAGGCTCAGACTTCTCTTTGAAAGGGCTTGCATATATCTAGACAAAGCTCGCCCCAACTCCACGCTAATCTATCAAATATCCAGAGGCTGCAATTGATATATGGTTTTCGAACATGACAGGTACTGCCTTCACCGCTTGGCATCGGCAGGGACGGTAAAGCCCCGTGTCATGAAATCTCCACTGTGACCATCGGTGCCTGCCCTGGAGGAGAACAGGCTTTTCACATTGTCGTTCGAATCCATCTTCCGTCTCTTCTTGCGAGCCTCTTGTTCAGCGAGAACTTTGGCCGTTAATGAGGCAGTTTCTGCATTCCTGATGGCCTCTGTCTTTGGCTGTGTTCGATCATGCTCCTTTGTCTTCTTGCCATTCGGCTCCATCTCGGTCGCCTTCTTCCTTTTCTTGCCGCTACCTGTAGCCTTCTTCAACGAATGGGTCAGCCCGTCGGCTCGCAGCGTCTGCAGACGATGCTCCAGCCTTTCCTTCTCCGCCTCAGAGGTTGGCAATATAGGTATGATGTTGTCCTTGGAGTAGACTTCACCACATTTGAGGCAGCTGTTGCCCTGCATCTCTTTGGTCACGCTCTCAGCAAACGCATGCCCGCACGGGACGATGTAAATAGACCTTGTCCCGGGCCCAAGGCTCTTATTTGTGATGGGACAAATCCAGCTGGCGGACGATCCGCTCGCGGTGCTCTCCAGCTCGAATTTCACATCAACGACATCTTTGATGCTCCGGATCCTATCCTTGAAGGCTTCGCCTTTCTGCAATAGAACATCCTTGTCGACGGGATCTTGCGACAGAGCGAGCAAGTGGCCGAGAGTCGCAGACTTGTTGTAGAGGGTACCTAGAGCATCAGAGACGACGGGCGCCACCAGTGGCTCGTGCGATAAAGCGCACGTCTTCCAGTAGTGCTCTTGTCTCTCGGACTGAATCTCCTTCACTTGAGTAGTATTGAGGTCCTTGGCACCTTCCTTGACTAGCTCCCTCCGCGTGGGTATGCTCCCGCCGTCGTTACCCATGATGGCTTAAATTTGGATGGCTTGAATGCACATGTATGAATGGAGAATGCTAAACTGAGATATGCATAACATCCTCTGCGGGCTCCGCGGGCTTGGCGGGGTCAGTTTCCATCAAACTTCGGCTTCCCCGAACTCTAAAAATTCACCCATCGTCAGCACATTATTGATTATTGGCCCTCAAACCCATTCACTTTCGGCCTTTGGGTGAAGATCCACGGTAAGTAATGAAGCTCTCACCTTTGGATTTTTCTCAACACCCAGCTTGTCTACGGTCTCGTGAGAAGACCAATGAGTCCAAGCCTATCCAAGACAAGCAGCAACAGGCAACGGGGCAGGAACCCCATCACTCCCGCTGTTCCCCGAAAATTTGAGAAGGCCGTGAAAAATCCATCCCGAGGACATATCACCGATCATGATACTGCATGGGACCCCCACCCTGCTCAAATACAGGATGTGAACGATGCTTCGGGTGAAGCAGGACAGAGTCTGAAAATCGAGATATCAACTGCCTTGACCGACCCAGACGAAGTGGAGGAGCCTACGTTAGCTTCAGGTTATGTTGAGGATGCCACTACAATTTCTCCACATGATGGTCAATATGGATCGGAATTCTCTAGCGATGCCGTCAGGGCCCAGCCAAGTGAGAAGGAGGACTTGATCTCGCCAACATCCTACCCGGGAGAGCAAGCCTCGTCCTTTCAATCAGAAGACATTCTCGCCCCTGGACCACCGTCCAAGCATGGCGAGGAACTCAACTTGGACACTCCCTACGAGAGGATTCAAGCCTCCATTTCTCACAGAAAAGATGCCCAATCATCCGGGCAAAGCGTATCCCTCAATGATGCCTCGCCAGCGTCATACGGGCCTACCGATTCCGGTCAGGAGGATTTCACATACCACGAAGCTTCTGCAGGGAGGACTGAGGCTGCACCAATGACAAACGGTCAGATTCAGTCAGAACACGATCCTCGTGTTGACATTGAGACTAGAATATCCTCTGGAGATGGAGGAGTCGAGTCGCAACCCGGTTTTGATCCAACATCAAAATCATCATCTTCACATTCTCATTTTCCATCTACCACGACTGACGTGTCTCGTCATGATACCGACTCCCAAGGATGGACGACTGCCGGTTCCGCTTCTCGATCAACGATAATTCAGCAGCCCGAAGACATTGCCCCTCAGGTCTCTGATTATCATGCCATCGATCCACACCATGTCCCGCCTTCTCAGATGCATTCAGATACCCACCACTCCCATCATTCCAATGGCAACATTCCCTCAACATCATATCCGGCATCGCCTGGTCCGGGAGGTCCAGGGTTGCCACTAGAGTTGCACGTCCTCCAGAACTTTGACGTGGCAGCCTTTGCCGACTGTCGTGTCGTGATCGTGCATACTGCCAACAGATTCCCTCCTATGAGACTATCGCTCCACAGCCTGATACTCGCTCGAAGCCCAACACTGAGGGGTCTCTTTGCGAATGGTCATTACAGTTATGACTTTGACGGTTTGAAGTTGATCGTGCTCCGGTTGAGCGATCCGTTTTCGACTCCTTTTGCTCTTGATTTTGCCTTTAGGGTGCTGTACGGAACAGCTGCTTCGGAATTCACAGGGCCAAATTTCATCGCCCGATACCGCACCAAGGCCGAATACTCCTTGACCTGGATGATGGAAAGTCTAGCCTTTGCATCTGCAGGTTGCCTTCTCCAGCTGATGCCAGTCAAGCTTCGTGGACTGGAGATCGCTGGCAAGATCGTCAACTGGGACAACATTGAGCAAGCATTGTCATACGCCCTGGACTCGGTGAACCTTGGTTTTGGTGGCACTCTCCCAGCCCGGGTACCAGAAAATGTCTATTCGGCCAATAACAGTGTTTCCTCAGCCACAGCCACCATCTTGACTCCAGCGACCAGTCAAGACTCCTCAAAAAGCTCTCCAGAGGCAACGAGTCTTAAGAATGCAGCCGACGCTTACTCCCGGGGATCCGCTCACCTTCATCTCACATGTGCCGAGGATCTTCTGAGGCATTGCATTCATTATATTGCAGAGCACGTATCAGATCAATGGCATTTTGATTGGACAGCCAAGCCTCTCCGCCATCTGAATCGACTTCCCTGTACAGACGAGAGCAAAAGCACGCAAGCAAAAGCGAGGTTGAGCAAGATTCAATTTGGTGATTTGCCAATGGAAACGTCGTCCCCGGTCTCAAGTCAAGACTCATTCATCTCGAGCTTGGTCATTTCTCTCCCTTTCGCACCTTTCAAGGCTCTCGTCGACCTTGGCAACGAAGCAATCCAAAGAACTCTAGCTGGCATTGTTCGAGAGAGGGAAGCCAGGCGCAAGACCTTGTTGCAGAGCCACAGCGTCAGTCGGGCAGAGAAGGAAGCCGCGATGCACAGTGATTGGAGCGAGGTTGCGTACACGGAGAGAGTCGACGTTGTTGGTGGACAACCAACCCTTGGTAGGGCTTACACTGGCCTCCTGGTGGAGTAAGTGAATAGCTTCACCTGAGAAGGAGGACATGATGTTTTCTCTTCATACTTGGAATGATTCTGCATTATAAGCGCTAGGTGCTATGGGAAAAGCTACTGAAAAGTCAGGTGATGGGCTGCACATGTCGTGGCAATGAATTCAAAACGATACCCACATATAATTCGATTGAAATCTCTACAAACAGCTGAATGCCTAAAATGATGCCAGTGTTGGGAGCTCCCTGCTCTACAAAGGGCAATGCAAATCCACAAGGCTACATTGAAGACCAAGTTCATTCGATACATCTTTGACCATACCGGTGGGTCTACCAAAACTACCAGTACAGCAACATGGCCCTTTCAGCGTCGTTCAGTCAATCGCCCTGCCTCGACCCATCCTCTCGATATTGCTCATGATCCCGCTCCTCGTCCCCAGACCGCTGCTTCCACTTCGATCCCGCTGAAAGCTGCTCCCGTAGCCCGCTCCCACCCTCCCAATCCTGCTTTCACCGCTGTGAGATCCTCCACCGAAACCCGGCGCCTTCAATCCTGACGAGCCCGAGATCGATCGATTGAGGCTGCTCTTGATTTCCTGACTGGTGCTTGCGGCCGCTTGATTATTGTAGGCGCTTGTGGGTTGAGTGGCCGGGACAGACACTGACAGCTGCATCAGCTCTTCCGTCGCCGTGACGAGATCCTCGATCTCCTGACGTGACGCAGACAGTTGGGCATTCAGCGCATTGTTCTCGTCCGTGGCAGACTCGAGACTTTCTTGAACGACCGCCAGCTCTTTCTCCAAGACCTCCAGCTTCTGCTTCTGATCCGCAAAGCGTTGCCGCTGGCCCTCCAGGTCGGCCTTGAGTGCTTCAGAGTCACTCGCGCCGTTCAGTAGCGGCCCGGGCACCACGCCTGACATGGTGGCATCTCGACCCACGCGCAACTCATCATTCTCCTTGCCCAATTCATCGATGCGAGATTGCAGATCTCGCACTTTCCGTTCCCAGCGATCCGAGTAACTCTTCTTCAGCGCGCCAACCTTGGCCTCGTGCTTGCTCTTATATAGGCCATGAAGCTCCTTCGCAACCTTTGTGACGGCTGCCTCGACCTCCGCATTGCCGTTGGCAGTGCCGTCCCCTGATTGAGGCGCTGTTGGCGGTGATGATCGAGTCCTCATACCTTCCAATTTGCCCTCGGCCTCGACCGCTCTCGTTTCGGCCTCTTCTCTCTTATGGTCTGCTTCCTGAGCTCTTTGAAGGAGGGCATCCTTCTCACGGTCTCCGGCAATGATTTCTTCCTTGACGTCCTTTAGGACTTTCTGCATTTCCTGCTGCCGCTTCTCCAGATCCTCCTTTTCGTCCCTCAGCGCCACTTTCGCGTTGCGCTCGTCCCGCACTTCCTCCAAAGCTTCTCCCACTCGTCGCTCCGCGTCCGTCACTGCGTTGCTCAACGCCTTGACTTCAGCCTCTCGCCCGCTGAGCGTGGCTGTCAAGGATGAGATTTGCGACAGGAAATTGGATTTCATGGACTCCAGTTCGCGCGCGGTGATGCTTGGTAATGAGCGAGGTGTGCGGGCTGGGGTGAGGTCGAAGTCCAGCAGATTGGCGAGATGTCTGGATTCTGATGGGGTGGCGGGCGGAAGAGGATATTTCGTCGGTGAAGGGGTCCGTCGGCTGGACGCGTAGGAGGAAAGCTGGTAGTGAGACTGGGATTTCAAGGGAGAAGCCCGAGATGATTTGTTCGGTGACCTTCGGGAGCTGTGTGCGATGGCAAATTGATCGGTGAAATCGACGAGCAAATTGGTTGTATCTTCGTCATACAGCATGGGTTGCTGCCTCGGTGTAGGGGAGCATTGGTCGTCGCCCTCAGCATTGCGACGTCTCGAAGGCGTGTTTCGCCCTTTCGACCCTGGCGTGGTCGCTTCACCGGCCTGTGATTTCAGAGGACTCCTGGACGCAGATTTCGTGGGCGAGCCGCCCATGTTGGCAAAGCGCGTCATGTCTGTGTTTGGTACTGCTGAGAAGGCCGAAAAGCACGTGTCATCCATCCCTACATATGAGTTGTTTTCATCGCCCCCATATTGCCGTATAGAGGGATCAATGTTGGCCTCGTTGAGATCCAGGGTGTTTTGCGTGCTATAATCCCTCTCCTTTAGCGCGTTCTCTGTCAACGGAGGAGGTGCATGGCTCTGCAATGCTCTCTTTGCTGGCGATTGTGACATTGCCGACGACTGTAAGACCGACGGCGACCCATTTTTGGAAGGTGGCAAAGTGACATCTGCGACCAATGGAGAGCTGGCCGGACTGGCTGGGCTATCGAATGGACGATTCTCGTCGCCAGCGTTGACTGAGTGTTTGCCGGGAGTTGAGGGTTCCCGCCGCCACTCAGAGCCCGGGGCGGCATTCCGATTAGTCTGGGAAGGAGAGAGTGGCGACAAAGGGTTAAACATTATGAGATATGGCTATTGTCAATTGATGAAGTACACATCCTGATAAAGAGGTCGCTGGCTCCGCGAGTCACCAATAGACAATTGCCAAGAGTAAACAATGACTAAATTGAATTGGGCTTAGCCTACTCCGTGGCCTGTCCTACATCTGCCTCATCTTTTGACTTTCGACCTCCAACACCCCATCAATACCATTCCAGAAACATGGAAGCAGGTGCCTATGTTGCTAAGAATGTTGTTGAGGCGGCAGTCGGAGCCTCTGTGGCAATTGCAAAGCCTACAATGCCCTTGAGTGCTAGATGGAAGCGAATCGAGACAGATCTTCAGCTACCACGCTCCTCTCACTCTCTTTCAATGGGTATGTAACCTCTGGAAGTCAGGAGTGTATGTTTATGAATATTCATTACCTATGTGGTTTCTATCATTCTTCGACCAGTCCAAATGCGTTCACGGTTTTGTGTTTGGTAAATCAGCGTTTTTGAGCGTGTTAAATCTTGTCATCTAAACACTGATGAGATGCTGAGTTCTCAATCAAACAGTAAAAGGCAAGCTTTACCTCTTCGGCGGAGAGGAGAAGCCTCGCGTACCGGTCGATAATGTCGTTCATATCCTGACACTGCCACAATCTGAGCACGATCAAGTAGACTATCAGGCAGTCCCTGCAAAAGGTTCCAACGGTGAAGCAGTCCCCCCTCCTCGGGTAGGACATACTGCAGCCGCTATCGATGAACGCTTGTACGTCTTTGGTGGCCGAGGTGGAAAGGAGATGAAACCACTCGAGGAGGACGGTCGAATCTGGGTCTTTGATACGAAACTCAATCAATGGAGCTATCTCGATCCTGCAAAGGGTTCGCCATATCCAGCTGCTAGATCCTATCACTCTTCAGCATCGACCCCTCACCCATTGAGCCATTCAACCAATGATCAGACTGAAAATCCAATGGGAGTTTCTCAGTCAGGCTTTGATGATCATGGCACATTGTTCGTCCATGGGGGCTGTCCGGCAAGTGGAAGGACAGCCGATGTCTGGGCATTCGACATTGCCTCGCGAGTGTGGTCGCAGTTGCCAGACGCTCCAGGGGCGCCACGGGGCGGGCCATGTCTAACCTTTACGCAGGATCGCCTGTACCGCTTGGGAGGCTTTGATGGCGAGCGAGAGCTAGGCGGCTCCATCGATATTCTCCATTTTACCTCCTGTGTATTTGATGATAAGGGGGGGAAAGGCGAGCTGGCAGTTGTTCCCAAGACCGGAAATTGGGAAAGTGTGGCAACAGATGCTGGCACTGGCCCTGGCAATCGTAGCGTTGCTGGTTTTCAGCCCATTACCGTTGGGCAAGGCCGCAATTACTTACTCTTGTTCCTGGGCGAGAAGGATCCGTCCTCTTCAGGCCACGACGCAGCAGGCAAATTCTGGGACGATGTGTATTCATATCAGCTGAAGCCTGACGGGATGACGGGTGCAAGCTTCAAAGACGCTACGAGGATGCTGGTTGGGGCTAAGTCTTCTGAAGAGACATGGTGTCGCGTGGACATCCCAGAAAGCTCAAAAACGTCGGGCGAAGCCGAGGGTCCAGGGCCTCGAGGCTGGTTCGCATCTACACAAGGCCAAGATCTAGGACCAGAGACAGTCGTGCTGTGGGGCGGTGTTTTGAATGATAATTCAAGGGCAGCAGATGGGTGGATACTGAAGATAGAGTGAAATTAGGAGACTTCCTGCTACGCCTATCTGCCCGAAGATTATCATGATTCGTTCACCTTTGGGCCAAGATTCGAGGAAACAATATTTCGTGGACAAGAATCACTCACTCTTGCAATGTTGGTGCGGCTTTGGGGAAACACAGTGAAATGCTGTTCCCAAAGGCTGTGGTCATTTGCAACTTCACTCCGCTTAGATCGCCTACTTTTGAGTTGTTGGTGTAAACTTGGAGGCATATTTTGAAATGCTGTTCCTAAAAGCTGTGATAATTTGGCCGATTTCCTTCGACTCAGAAAGGAGCAAATGACTTAGTGGTACGGCTTTCAAGGGAAATGTTGAAATGCTTTGGGAAGAAGCTATCGTCATTCTGCAACTTCGCCCGACTTGGAAAGAGCAGATGGCTTTGGACTCACCGCCAATCTCGCATGAGGTCCCTTTTATTACAATCGTCCACCAGCCTCATTGTACAGCTTGATGCTATTACTAACATTACATTCTTACTGTGGGATTGTTGTACGACTTCCATTATCATTACCAGTCAGACAGCCTCCCTAAGCGTTGACTCTTGATTGCCTGACTCCTACGACCATGAGCAACGAATCAAGCCGTGCTCTCCTCCAGGAGCTCCCTCTACCAGTAAGTCTTGAGCATGGGGCACCCTGTACCCACTTTGATCCATCTCACTTTTCTCAATTGGCAGATCTCTCCGCCACGCCGCGCACCTCATCCCATCTTGTCCTCGGAGCATTTGTCATCTGCTCAGAGATCTCCTCAAAGCATTGCAACAAGCGCCGGTTCCCAATTTCTCACGCCTCCAGTTTCGGGGGCCCGAAGTTCGAGCCCTCCTCCAAGGCGTGACGCGGAAGATTATCTAGCTGCAAGATCGAGACAGCGTCATACTGGGAAAAGCAGGTCGATGCACAGGAGACTGCACTCAAAATCCAAGGAAGGGTCCGAGGGCAGCGCAAAACTCGCGAGGCCTTTAGGATCTCGCTCTTCGACACTGGATCATTCAAGCAGTCATTATGACACTTCTGAATCTCCTGGTAGAGAAGGGGACACAGAAAGCTCTTTTGCCAGCCGCTTCCTGCACAGTGCAACCTTCTCAACATCGCCTCTACCAATAGACCGTGAAGCACAAGGACTGTGGGAGCTTTATCGTGCTCCTACCGGCATCCTGACCTCCTTAAATTCGGAGAGGTCTGCTTCTCCGGCCGCTCAATCTCTGCAAAGGCTCAAGCAGGTTGACGAGACCAAGACCTCCACCAATCTCAGACGCTTGTCCGAGAACTTTTCATCAACCATACAGAGGCTTCGGCCAAGAACACTGGATCCTAAGAGGAAGGATGGAAATGCTGGTTTGGCTCGTGAGGCTCAACCTCCACGACAGAGACGGCCTGACCAGCGTGAGGAGAACCTTTCCAAGCCAAACGGGATGATGGCGCGTAAATTGCCTTCAATCATCACCTTGAGAAGAGCCACTCTCGAATCGACACCTGTTGTAGCAGATGACTCTTCATCCAACATTGAAACACAAGGCAAGTCGCCTAGTTCTGGGGTCACCAGCGACTCGAAAGCTACAGGTAGTGAGCTTGTTGCATTCCGCTCGATGCCACTAGCAAAGAGCGATACCAACAGCGCATCTTCTAGGCGCAGATCGATGTACGAGGGACACGAGGCCTTACAAGCCCAACTCGAAGCAAGTCAGAGTCGGTCCAAAGTGTTCGACATGGCAAGTGTTTTGAAAGTCACGGCCAGAAAGGCGTCGGCGGGCGAAGCTCTGACCAGGACCGACGTACATATTAACCCTGGCACTTTCTATGACGAAGCTAGCACTGTAAAGTCCTCCAAGGCTTCCAACGGATCACCACGGCGCATGAGCGTCGTCCAGATTGTATCTTGCGACACCGTCAATGCCATCATTTGGAGGGAGGAGGAGAGCCCAAGTAGCGGCTCATCCACACAAACACCCAGTTCCCGCCGCTCAGAGCATGATGCTGTAGGGGCGAGCATCAACAGCCGTCGGATGGTCAAGGTTGATAGCGCTTTACCGAGAGATGCAGTGGCGGAGCAGATGGATTTGGAGCGGCAAGGAGATAGGAAGCTCAGTCGTGAAGTTAGCATGTTTGAGTGGTCTTGGGGCAAGAACTTTCCATCCTCTCGTGTTAGACTCGATAGTAACGAACCCCAGCTACCGGGCCTCGAGAGCGATAATGCCCTTGCCGCAAAGCACGCCGTGATACTCCGCACCGGACAAAAGTGTAGCACTTTTATGTCGTTTTCGCCACTCCTAGAACGAACTTCAACTGCTGATTGGCAAACAATGCCATTCTTGATATCGCAGGATTCGGAAAATTATAGTCGTGCGCCGAATGCCGATGTGGATGGAGAAGAGGAGGAAGTCTCAGGTCCTTCACGAAAGCGTACTGCAAGGGCAGAGCCCATGTCCAGTATAACTCGACAGAGCATTGCAGATGCTTCAAGGAATAGTATCGACCGTAAGAGGCTTGGCTCCTGCATTGGGAGCAGTGCGGGCAGAAGGATACAGAAACGCGCCAGCGTCATGTAGATTAATGGGAGCTTCTTTCCTAAGGTTGTTTGACACTTGTACTATTGCGTTCCATTATATCTTAGCCTTGGGTCCTTTGCAAAACTTCTAGTCGGGCATGATTCTGTATTGCGTGTGGTTCATGCGTTGATCCATATCTCTGTCTGAATCAAACCTGCCCCATTTCCTTTAGCTCATTCTCGATTTCTGCTTGGAGCAAGCATCTGATGCGAAAGCAAGCACACAGCAGAGCAATCCAGAGTATGACTGCTATGCCTAGCAGTACGATTCCAGTAATGCCGATCGGTCCAAGACCGTCGTACGGTTTGCCGTTGGTCATCGTGTCAAATTTTCAAGTGGTCTGTTTGACGCATTGGATGGCGAGAAAAGAAGAGGGCATCTCCCTCATAAATGCCTCACGTCCAGGAATGACCGCGTGTCGCGTGATTGGCTACAGTGTGCTCAAGGGGTCGTGGCTCGGCGAAACCGACCCACTCAGGCATTGCACACGGCCAGGGCGTCGACGAGCTTATTCTGCACCTGTCGGAGATACCGCTGAAGGCAGACGGTCCGGTCATAGGGCAAAGGATCTTGCCAGAACCAATCGAAGCCATGGTCCAGACACGCCCCGACCGCGTCCGCGTACCTTTTGCCCGTGTGCCACTTCAGCTCCCCTTGGCCGCCTCGCTCCATGCAGTTCTTGATCAGGTTTGGGTCGGAGCGATAGGCGGGCAATGTGGGTCTTGACGACGGTCTTTGCTGCGACACGGCTAAGTTGCGCCACAGGCCGATTTCAAAAAGTACGACTCCTAGACTATATATGTCGTAGGAGGGTTGGAAAGAGCGAGGTCTAGGATCGCCCAGCTTTAGTGGCTGCCTATATTCCGGATGTCGATAGTGGTCATCGTCCGGACGGGTCAGGGGCTGTTCGGAGAATTCATTGGGCGAGTTCGGCCTCGCAGTATCGAAACCGAGAACGTATGGGCGTGTGATGTCTGGTTCACCCGTTTTGGGGTCAGGCCAGAAGATGATGTTCCTCGGGGAAATATTCTTATGAAGCCATCCGATATTGCCGATCTCAAAGATGGTTGATACGAGTGCTTTTGCGAGCTGGAAACGGTCGCCCAGGTCCGGTAGATCCCTAGGCCGGCGCTCCTTGGTGATCAGATCGTGAAGGGTGACGTGTTGCTGATGGGGCTGCACATGATCTGGTAGGCGGAAGGCATAGCCGGTGAAGTTCTTGCTTTCATTCAGGTATCCGACACAATGCAGAATTGATAGGTCTAGCGGACGGAGGTCACTGTTCAGGATGCGAGTCAGGTTCTCGGTTCGTCGCCTGAAAGCCTCCGGCCGGCTTTTCCTCCAAGCATCATCTTGGCAAGACCGCCAATCGACAATGACATTCTCAGATTTATATGTTGCCAACGCTCGTATCCTTTCAGTGACGAAGGGTGTTTGTTTCCACTCAAGAAATGTCCTATCGAGCTGGAAGCCGGTGGCTTTTGGCTGCGGATCCAGGCTAACCTCGGGGTCGCTGTATTGCTCCATTCTCTGGGCTTCGTCAACAACGATCCTTGCACTTGCCAGCATCTGAATGTCTCGATGTTCAAGCAAGTCAGCGGCTTGCTCGACAAGTCGCATCTCAGATGACTCTTTGGTTGTGAATTGGGTGCGCAGGCTTCGGCGCAAAGAATCCTGGTGCAGCTGAGACGTCATCTTTTCAAGGCTGTCATTGAAGTAGCAGAGCTGCTTGATCATTGCGTCCATCTGCTTCCGATCGCGAAGCACGAATTTGATCTTCTTATGAACTCCTGAGAGACTCCACTTTGGCTTGTCTTTTGCAGATAGGGTGAGCCCCTGGATCATGTCGTGCTCTAACAAAAGTCAATGATTTGATTGGAGTTCCCGCATTGACCTTGAATGGGTCCTACCTTTAGAGTTCTCTTGTGACGGTAAGCCTGTCCGTTCTCCGAGTGTGTTCATGGTTGCATTGCCTTCCTGTAGGGAAGAAATCATGGAATTAAATATCAGTTCGAACAAGCCCCAAAGATTCGCGTCCCTCGAAGACAGCACCTGATGAGATTCCTTATGGTCGAGTATCACGAGCGAGGCCCACAGCTCTAGTCGATACTTTTCGATCAACAAGCACATTCGGATATCCCGATACTCTTTGGCAAAATTCTCAACGGCAAGGTAAACATCATAAATTTCCATGACAGCCTCATAGCTCTGAATAACAAGGGATACCCCCCCGAGCCCAATTCCGGCCACTGACAACGGATCCATTACTGCTAGAAGCACGAGTGGGCTAAGGTGGTTGGACAAGGTTCAATTGAAAAGTCCTGCTGCTGAGCGATTCAATAAAGCACCGGACAAGCAACAAGCTCATATATTGCAGCAGGTCCTTTCACTCTTCCCCGTGAATAATGCCTGGCAACAAGGCTATGGCTCAAGGGTCAAAAGTGGCCAAGAGAGATCCACATTCTGTGCTGATACCGACCAAGGCTGAACATACGAGCCAACAATTTTCATGGACTCGGGGCAAACAAAGGCCATTGGCTCGGCCACCATCAGAACTGGAAGGTGGCGGCGTTATGGGGGCGATAAAAGGCATTTCTAATACAAGGACATAACCTACTCAGGGATGCACCGTGGGGCAAGGCATCGATGCGCATGGTGGGGACTTGCCTGAGACTATTCAGGGGCGCCAAGCCAAATCTGACTTAGAGCGGCCTCCCACACCACAGAAACTGCTAGGGTCTAGATGTCGGCCGTAGCGAGTCACCAGCCTGATGCAGCAAGGATTAGACCACCCATGTATGCGCTGTCAATGCCGCAGTACTTGATATGTACATATTGTGTCGCGAGGCAGACTTTGGAACTTCCATTGTCGTACAGAGGCACAAGGAGCAAGCGAGTATCATCATTTCGATTGGATTAAGCGGAATTTGCTGCACCGCCGGTGGTCAATTACTCATACCTTTGCATTGCACGTGAATCCAATTTATCCCTGATTTAAATTAAGAATAACATTATCCTTCTCTCCCCATATTCGGTTGCTACAGATGATGTTTTGACACTGTAGTGTTACAGAAGTATTCTGATGGCTCAAGAACCGCTTGACTTCTTCGCTTCCGATACTTTTCAAAGCTACACGACCTCTTTTCCATTCCGGACCCGTCGCAAGAGCTCCGTTGTGCCTGGGGCGACCCGTCATTCCGCCATTTATTCGACTTCCACAACGGTGCTCCATGATACTTTGATCTCGTTTCTGTCCTACTGCAAGACCTACGATATTCCGATTTTGCCAGTGACTAAACCGGATATACGGACTGTCCTAGGCGAAGGAGCTAGCTTTCTCGTCAATAGTGCTGAGATACCTCGAGACTATGTCGATCCTTCGACGGGGCGTCTGTTCCCAAAAGGCACCATTGTCGCTCTCAAGAGAGCTAAGCTTATCAATGACATGGAAGACATGACCGCTGATCGGATCCGGGTCATCTTCAATGAGCTTCTGACAATGAACCATCCCCCACTGGCCGCCCATCCGAATATTGTCAATCTACTGGGAATTGGCTTTGAAACTGAGGGACCCAGCGACACCCAAAACGCTATGCCTGTACTCATTCCGGAAGCCGCCGAGTTGGGAAACCTGGCCGAATGTCTCGAAACGGCGAGGAAGGAGGATCGGCCTCTGGCATTCCATGAGAAGATGTCTTTGTGTCTTGATGTTTTGCACGGCATGGAGATACTTCACGCTTGTGATATTGTCCATGGAGATGTCAAGGCGGAAAACATCTTGGTCTTCGAGAAAGATGACTCCCCACAAGGCGCAGAGGAGTTCCGCCTCCACTGCAAATTGACTGATTTTGGAGTTTCGCGGCTACCAAGTGGCGAACTTGTGCTTGGCGGAAGTCGACCTTGGCAGGCTCCCGAATGCCACAGAGGAGCCTATTTAAGGATAGAAGATGCGAAGAGAACTGACATTTACAGCTTCGGAATGCTGCTTTGGAGGGTCTGCCTCGATGGCGATCCCTTCAAATCACTAGGAGAGTTTGAAGGCGAGACTGCCGGTGAACGGAGGAGGAATCGGAATGAAATGATTACACAGAAGAAGGACGGCGATAGCCTCGTCCAGCACGTTTGCAACTCGCTCGCACTTGCCGACTCATTCAGCCGCATCCAGTTGGATATGTTATGTGAGGTTATCAGCATCACCCTGCTAAAGGATCCAAAGCGGCGAGAACTGGACGTAAGACGAATCATTAGGCTCTTAACGCCAGACAACTGGTTCCAGCCTCGACACGTCCTGCCTCCAGCACGTTTACCTATAGATGTCCAAACCAACCTCCTTGATCTGGAGAAGTGGCATTCGGAGTTCGAGGGCATTAGTCCCGTAGTTCAATCCTTTATAGTCCAAGGCTATCGGGACTACGCTCTCTCCCCTCAACATGAACTGCAATCCGATCATGAGGAGAAACGTAGCGCCGCTGCTTGGCAATTAGCAGTCTGCTGTGCCAATGGGTTTGGGGGGAAATTTCATCCTAGCGAATGCATCAAATGGCTCACATTCGCAGCTGAACGAGGCTCGCAGCAGGCGCAAGACTCACTGCCGACGCTCCTCGACGCTTTTCCCGGAGCGTCCACTCCGTTTCGAAATCCTTGGGACAACGAATCGACCCTGAGCTCCTCGTGGGGGTCTGATTTCATTTCCAGTGGATTAAAGCCCATAAGCAAGGAATCTCCATCCTCATCAACAGCTCCAACCATGACTTTTCTTTCCGCTGCTGAGAATTGCAACTATTTTGTGATGGAGAAACTGCTGGATGAGGGTGTTAAGGTTACAACCTCAGCCGATATGGTGTCTCCTCTACATTTTTTATCGAGTTGGGATCTTACCAAGGCAGAGGAGATGGGTCGGAGGCTCATAGAAGCTGGTGCTGACGTCAATGCAATTGCCGAGCGAGGCTCAACGGTAGGTGGAACACCACTGATGTGGTCTGTGTACGGGAACCATGTCGATCATTCTTTAATATTGCTGAAACTTGGGGCGGACAGCATGGCAGCAGCGAACAATGGAGAAGACTCGCTTGCGTTTGCAGCGAAGCTTCATCTTGCTGAACACCTCCGGCTGTTGCTTGAGAACACGCGCCCAGCTCATATCCGTGGACACCTGCACCGATTGATCGAGGCGGCAGCCGGGGGTGAGAGCTGCTTTACTCGAATCAATAGGCATGGCAAGCACTGGCAGAGTGCTGCAACAGATACCCTGCAGCTTCTTCAAGAATGGAACGTGCTCTTCACTGATGCATCTGATTTCCAAGATTTGGTCATCCCCGCTGTTCACAGAGGTCTCCTATCGCCGTATGGTCGCATGAATACTGATGTGCAAACGGATTTCCTGGATTATGCGAAAGTCGGGCCATCTGGACTGAATGAGTTGCTTCGAGAGAGCATCCTCAGCTACAATGAAGGCCTGCTCGTTGCCTTATTGGACCGTGGCGCTCCAGTGAGCTCGAAATGGGGTGGAAAGACATTGCTCCATCTCTGCGCCAAAATACCTGATCATAGCCTCGCAGCGACTGCTTTTGCTCCCCGCCTTCTCACGCAGGGATCGGTCCTGGACAGTCCAGATGAAAATGGAGTCACACCCTGTAAGTGCTGTTTGTACATTCACAACGCAAGCATGCTGATTTTCTCTACCTTCAGGGATGGAGGCTGTTCTGGAACGCAAGTGGGATTTGGCAGATCTTCTAATGAGAGAGGGGGCTGATGCTCGAGCTACCAACAATGAAGGCACAAACATTATGGGGTAGGCTACTTTTTTCATCGGTTTTCTCCCCTTTCCAAGCCTGATTTGAAGTCTTGGGACTTGTTGCTCCTCCGCCATTTGCTCGAAGCTCGCTTGTCTTCCTTCTTTCTCAAGTAGGGATCCTGACTCGAGACCTTTACAGGCTTTGCATCAGCACCATAAATCTAGGAGCCATCAAATTCCTGCTGAAATATACAGCCAACAAAGAGCTGTTCAGAGATGGCTCTTTCATGGTGAATCAAAAGAAACAGATTAGTGCTCTCCAACTGGCATCTTCACTCTCCTTGCCCCGATCTCATGGAATGAAGACTGAGGTTATGGGCACTTTTTTGACCATACTGGACAAGTTTGCTTCGGGTCCATCCCAGCTTGACTTCCGGTCCGATGGGCTGTTACCAGACGCTTCTGCGATCGACATTGCAGCAGCCAAGGGCAATGTCCATGCCGTCAAGGCTCTTGTAAAGAGAGGCGCTCAGCTGCCGGGCGCCAAGCGCATTTCTGGATGGGCTCAGGCAAAACTGTCCACCACCGATGACTTTATGCAGGAAAAGAACATGGAGCGATGTATATACATCATCCAGAACTTTGGCAAAGATCCTAAGGCCACACTGAAGATGGCGGATGATTGGACCAATCTCAGGACGATTGATGAAAGCAAGGTCGATAGTAGCTGGCAGGCTCTAGTCTGGGCATATAAAGACAGGAAGGGATTGCGTAAGGAGGAGTCTAGTATTTCAAGACCTTAGGTAGGATTGTTCAAGACCTTGGTAGGAATGATCAAGACCTTAGGTAGGACTGTTCACCTGTCTCAGCGTCAGACATGCTGTTGGGAATGTGCTAATATGCTGGCTGCATACTGACTGGTGGTTCTTTGTTTGGTATTTGGCCGGGGGCTCTTCGGCTCGCTTAATGGGCCTGCTAGCTATTCTGGGTTAGCCGCTTGGTGATTTGGCTGCACAAAGCCTGTCTGCAGGCTCACCTTTACTTTTACTCTTCATAGTTTTTCTTTCGATTAATGAAACCTTGTTGATATCACATTCCGAGCCGGGTCTTGTCACATGCAGAGACAATAACAGATAAAGCAAGAGGTTCACAGGGCGATCGCCCACGCATGCTCTTGACAAAACCACCCCAGTAGTACTCGACAACGTAGAATCTACGATCCCTCCTCTATTGCCTTGACAGGCGATTGTACCCTCCCAGGTCTTAGGAAAAAATGTCTGCAATGTCTCACAAAGAGTGTGGAACGATGCAACAATTACTCTTAATACCTCCTTTTCCTCCTTTTGATTTTCTCCCACTGACTACTACATACCACTGCCTCTCTACTAGATCCGGGTCACTCTGTGCCACGAATTGGATGATTTTTGACATCGATCAGGACCGCTTTATAATAGTAGACCTATTGCGTCCAACCTTTCTATGCCATCTCCTCACACGTGCATCTCATAGTTATCGGTCGAAACGACTATTGGCATCGCTGAATCCCCTGATGTTCTCTCGTTGGCTAACGTGCACTAATTTGCTAAGCTATGAGAGGAATGTATGGCTATCGCTTCGAAACCATGGTCATCGTAACTGCACATCAATATACCAAGACTAACGAGACTGGTATAAAGAAAAGGCTGTGCAATATTGAGAAAAGGGTGTCGGGCATATGTTCGAATAGCGGTGCAATAGGGGCGATGAAGTGGTAGGTAAGTTTCAGAAGGATCTGCCAGATGTTTGCTGCCGGCTGAGGAATGGCTTGGGTAATTTTGTTTCATTCTCATTAAGAAGAATCATGAATTTTGAGTGTCAAAAGTTGGACTAAATATCGACAGCACGTAATAAAAGGGGAGTCCAAATCTCGAGTAGGGGATGAAAGGCAACTTTCTTTATATATTTCGAGGAACGATGCTGTTTCAAAGAGTGGATTGGACCTGCCGTTTGGACCACGACTATCATAGGTATGTCGCAATCAATAGAGAGCAGAAGATGCTACGCCAAACACCTGGTATGTCGCGTAGGGGTATGTTTTGATTAACCTGATGAATTTTGCTTCAGTGTCTTTGGTCCTAGTATATTCATGTTCCAGAAGAAGTTCTGTATCGTATAGTTTGCTTGAAATAATGGAAGAAATTCCGAAGGAGCGATGAGTCCTTCGATTCCGACCTTCGCCAGCAACTACCCTCCATAGTCCTTGAATCCATGACAATCTCCACTGGTAAAAGGAGTTCCGTTATAGCAAGTAAAAACTTCCACAGTCTCAGTCAACTGCCGAAGCTGGATTCTCCCGACATCATCTTGCAGTTACTCATGCGACTCAGAACGTCCTTCCCTGCTTAGTCCCGACGTCCGAAAACAAGCCTTAGCAGAAGTCAAAACTAAGATTCAAGGTTTCGAGGGGTGCCTGCAAGGCGAAGTCGAGTATCCATGTAAACGCGCCCGCTAGTGGCTTTCTTCGGATCAATTCCTCCAACGTCGTCCTTACACTCTTCTTGCATTCCGTACAAGTCCACGTCAACGGCACTTCTCTCAGCAAGGCAGATGCGAAGTCAACTCACCGAAAACATCCGGAATACGATCAGTCGATGCGTCTCCTCCGCTCGCGCAAAAAGCATCATGCGGAGGCCCGATCCAATGTGGCGCCTGCTTCTCCATTATCGTAGGCACTCGGTGCCGACCGGCGACTTTGTTTGATCTGCAAAGACAGGCCCTTCTCGTCATACCTGGGCGCCGGCATTGATCGCGAGGAAGCAAGCATCGGCGATGTTTGCGCATACGTAGCGCTCACAAACTTTCAATCCGCATGAGAGATGTTGCCGCGGATGGCTTGGCATCGACTGCGAACAATGTAGGTCTCAATTCATAAAGTCAGCTCCGTCCATGTGCTCCAGAAGTCCTATCATCGCTGGTAACCTCCCCAGAATGGCAGACTATTCCCTCAGCCTCCCTGTTGCCGCCACCTGTATCTTTCTCTTAGCTGTCTTCCATCTTTGGAATTTGAGGAATGACAGAAACGAAGCGGCAGCTCGGGGATGCGGTCATTTGGCTGTGGTTCCACACAATGATCCTCTCGGCTTCTTCCGATTCTGGCAATTACTCCAAGCCAGACGCGAGCGAAGAATGCTTCCCTGGATGGTAGATGTCATGAACTCAGCAGGTCAAGATGTTCATACATCCAAGGATACAGTGCTTGGCCACAACATCATCTGGACCAGAGATCTTGAGAACAGCAGAGCCGTTTTCATGAATTCGGCAAACGATTTTGAAATCATCGTCGCAAGGCAACAAAGTCCTTTGCCAGTCATTGGATCCGGCATCTTTACGAGGACCCAGAAAGCCTGGCGAGAATCTCGGGCCTTTTTCCGTCCCCATGTGACGCGTGACCAAGCGGCAAAGCTGGACCTGGTTGAGAAGCATTTCAAAACACTCGTGAACGCGATTCCAAACGGCGAAAACGGCTGGACTCCAGACTTTGACATACAGCCGCTGGTGTACAATCTTACCTTGGACCTATTCACAGAGATTCTGTTTGGGTCGTCGGCCAATTCCCAAGTGGCTTCGGGCTCCAAATCACAATACGACCTCTTCAACCACCACTGGGACGCTGCACAGGAGCACCTAGGGATTCGAGCTGCCCTTGGACGGTTCTGTTGGCTGTATAGCCCAAAGAGGTTCCGCCAACATTGCAGGGAAATCCACGACTTTACCGATACTTTCGTTGCGGCAGCGCTAGAACGAAAACAAAGTCAAAAAGTCGTGGAGCATGGCAAAGCGAAAGTCGCGATTATCGACGAGCTTGTCAAACTCACGAGCGACCCCGTCCAATTACGTTCGGAGTGTCTCAACCTGCTCGGAGCTGGGCGTACTGGCACCGCTGCGCTGATCTCCTGGGTCCTGTATTTTCTAGCTCGTCATCCGTTCGTCTTCGGAAAGCTCCGCCAAACTGTCTTGGCACATTTCGGCAGCATCCAGGAGCCTAGCAAGATCACACTTGAGAGCCTTAAGCAATGTCAATATCTCCAGGATTGCATCAACGAGACATTCCGAATGAGTCCAGTGAACCCTCTGACCGCGCGAGTTGCAATCCGTAACACAACACTTCCTACTGGTGGAGGCCTTGAAGGGAAAGACCCGGTCTTTGTCGCTAAAGGCACGGAGGTCCAACAAGCCTTCTATCCAATGTGTCAGCGAAGAGATTTGTGGGGGCAGGATATCGACAAATTCCGGCCAGAACGTTTCGAAAATCGCAAACTGTCGTCAGAATGGGTACCGTTCGGGGCTGGACCTCGCATCTGTATTGGCCGTCGGTATTCGGTGCCTTGATGCTGATCAATTTACTGATCCTTTCTGTAGAATCCCTCGCACTGATGGAAGCATCCTACTTCATTGTGCGCTTCCTCCAAAATTTCGATGCGATCGAGAATAGTGATGCCCCGGGTCCGATCAGATTTGACTTGAATATACTGAATCGCAGCGCAATCGGTGTCAAGGTCAGACTTCATGCAGCATCGATGTAGGTATCATACAATGAGGTTTGAGGGAGGAGGCAAGAAAAGGGGCTGACGTGCCAAGCCAATCACGTGATCGTAGAATAGCATCATGTTGCAAAGAGGTCTACATGGGAGCTGTCCGCTTGACAGATGATTTGCTCTATAGTCAGTGATCTACATTGAAGTCTCCAATGCTCCTCCTCAGCCAACACTGTCTACGCCTCTCTTTGTGAACCGGCAAGTTTGTCATGCTCGTCAATATCTCTGTTCCCACAGTCAGCATTGTCCGCACTGGAAGAGTAATTTGATTGAGAACTGACAATGCCTCCCAAGGATAATTTATCCAGCAATTTCCTGGTACAGTCTCGGCGGCCAGATACCTACCCTCCTCAACCATATCTTTAGGTAGATGGCCCTTCTTCGGCTTGTCTTTATTGTGGACCACGAAGATGCCAAATTTTGTTTTTGACGACTCTCCTTCGAGGCCCAAGTTCTTCCGCGCCTCTTCGACATCTTTCTCCAATTCCCTTAGGGCGTAGGAAAGAGTTGTGCGCGTATCATCGACCTCGTCAATAATGAGGATGTTCTTTCCGATGAGATTTGCCATACTTAAGCTGCTGAGATCGAGCCATTGTGTTCTTGTGACTTTGGTGCCCGGTGTTTCGACCGGCGTAGATGGAGCGGACGGGTCACTGGGAGGGAGCGACTCATACAGGGAGAGGCCGATGGCTTGGATAGGGATATTCGGGCCGGAGGGTTGCTTCAGCGAGGAGCGCAAGATGCGTGCAGGAACATAACCGCCTCCACCAATAGCGATCATCAGGTTGGGTTGAAACCGGTTGAGGATCTCTTCAGCCGATTTTTGACAAAGCTTGTGCACCTGGACATGGTTGTTAAAGGATGCGAACAAGACTTCCACATTGCCTCCTCACCTGCGACTCACCTCATTGTATGTCACATACACCTTGTCCACCATTTTGGGGTTGGCAAGGCGCCAAATGTGGTTGTGGATGTTGTAAGAATGTGGTGGGACAATAATTTTTGCAACGGCGGGCGGAGTTCACCGAACGCTTCTGAGGTGCGACATATAAAGTTTGTCCAATGCATGTGGCTTCTTGGGGTGTCGAGGCCAGGCCTCGTGTCGTACTGTCGTTCGCCTAAGGTGTCATTTTAGGCTTCGCCTGGTGGTGTCATGCTCTGGGCAGGTTGGTGGGGTGAGTGGGGCGCACGCGCACCGTTCGCGTTGCCCCTCTTGCCCCTTCAAAGACGCTTTGCCTAGCCTCAACGTACGTCATGTTGGGGCGTCACCTGTTCTAGACCCGCTTCAGGTATAAAACCATACCCCTCCGTCTACAACTTGCTCGATCCGCCAAAATACTCAGCAAAAGAAATACCAAAATCATTGGCCCTACTACTCAATCTCATCTCTCACTATGGAATCTATCAAGTCAGTCTTAGGCCCCCCCGTCAACCTGAATCTGTGCCATACTAACCACTTTATTGCCCCGCTTAGGAACGCAGCCAACTCGGTCTCTGAGACCGTACAGGGCGGAGCCTCCCAAGCCTCCAAGGAGGGAAACAAGCGTGAGTGATGCCTCGACCCTGCTGTTCACATATCGTTTCCATCGCTGATTCCATCATAGACATCGCGAAGGATGGGAACAATGACCTCTCTACTCGAGCCACTGCCGCCAAGGACATGGTGGGAGACAAGCTTGATCAGAAGAAGCACGAAACCAACGCCGATGTCGCTCAAAAGAAGGCCGACCTATAGAGACATGCTGTCTTCTGCCCATGAACAGTCTGGCAAATTTGAATGAGGAGCAATCGATTGAGTACTGCGTATCCTAGATAGCAACAATCACACGAATCCTCGACCGGGTTCATCAGAATACCCTGAATATCCTCACCTTCGCGTTGTCGGTTCTTTCACGTCTGATCATTACAGCTGCATCCGCCCTGGCCTTCCTCTTCTCCGTCTTTGACCTCGCAGTCCCTGACATCTGCAACATTGTAACACTTGAATAATACATGCCATAATCTCTCCAAGGTATGGCCAAATTTGGGGTCTTGTGGCGAGCTTTTGCCCTTGTCCCTATCAAACCACTTGGGGAAGCTCTCCTCATGTAGCCAGTGCCCCTCAGGCGCATCCACCAACTCTTTTAGATCTTCATACAGCTCCCGAGGTCTCTCCCTAATTCTCTTTCTGCTCACAATGAAATGCCCGTTGAACGAGAGCACGCTCGGTTCCCCCGCCCCACACACCCTGCCCTCCATCATGGCAAACAGCTGCGACCAGAGCGGGTAGAATTCGTCGCGCTTGTGCATATCGGTGCAGTGGCCACAGTGGCAGATGTCATGCTTCCGGTCTAGACTCATGAAACCAGTATTGTTGTCGAAATTCTCGGCGATTCGCGATGAGAGCCAGGGTAACAATGTGCCAGAATCGTCGGCGTCGGCTGGTCCTTCCTTTTGGGCCTTCTTGATTATGGCTTGGGTGAAGAGCGTGTAGGGAGGGAGAGCATCATAGTTGGCGAGGATATGGCGAAGGTAGGTTGAACCCTCGCGGCCGATATTTGGGAGCTGCACCACGGCGTCTGCGGTGGCGACGTCTTTTAGGCCTGCGACGTCAGTGACGGGGCCTTTACTATAAATGATCGTATGGGTGCCAAGAGTCGCGATCGAGGGAATGGAGCGGAGCGAATTGAGCCAGCGAGCGATGTAGAAGGGCTCTTCGGTGTAATGAGCGATGACAACATGGAGGCCTGCTCCGTTCGAGGTGGAAGGGATATCTGGAACGTCTGCTACGGGGGTTCCACTCGAAAGTGCTGTCGCGCTGACATTTTCATAGGATTTTGGGTTGTGAACATTCTCGGAACGAAGAGTGCCCCTTGTCGTCCAGTTAAAGAGGATCAAGAGGGAGATTGCCACCGCAGCAGCGAGAAAGATGGTTCGCAAAGGGCGCCGACCATCATAAAGCATACTCAGGTAGCTCTCTCATGGCAAAGACCATGATTCGATCGCCAATGAGATATTCATGAACTCAATATAGATGATCTGATCATTATTTATTTATGGGGATTCGTGATGGAATCTGCTCTCTCTGGTGCACGCGGCTGACGGAAGACTTCCGCCCACATATAGACCCACATTGTGCAAACATCAAGGACTTCAAATCATCGCTTCCGATTTGCGGCTCCAGCTATGTTCGCTGCGACATGAATATTTGTGGGAGTGATCATGGGTAATGTGAACCGCAGCTAGGGTGTTTCAAGACATCCTTCAAAGCACCTCCCCAATTCGGTCTGGCTTGAACTGCTAGAATAAGGTCAACTGCAGGGTCACAACGGTATTTTGACCAAATCACAATGGAACCAATTCGGCTTTTCAATCGGTCGTCTCTTTGCGCTCCTCTCCTCTTGCAGGGTCAACATAGAATGAGGACATGGCCGCCAACGATCCGGGACTTGGGATGATGCCCATGGCAGAAGACCCAGAGAAAAACAATCTGGACGAGAGAAACCTTCCGGTCGAAGATCAGCCCGTCGCGCCAGACCAATTCGATCCGCAATGGGAAACGTCAAAGGCGGAGATTTACGCGTATTATGGCTATTACATAGGGGACTGCGGCCTTTCACTGTTCAATTTCGCACCCACAGCCTTTCAGAATCTGCTTGCTCAAGCCGCTGGAGATGCTGGAGTGATTACATTTGCGGGAGGCACTAGGACCGTCAACAGTGTAGTCCTGATCTGCAATGGAATCAGCTTCGCGATCCAAATTGTCATCTTCCTCATTCTAGGATCTTATGCAGGCAAGGCTCCTGGCGCTGTCATCTAGAAGGGGAAACTGATTCTCATTAGACTTCGGTCGATCGCGCCCATACATCCTCATCGTCCTGTCTATCATCGCCTATGGCATCGGATTCGGGTGGCTGGGTGTCCATGAATCGTCCAAGTGGAAGATAGCTGCCGGGCTGTACATCGTTGGGCGTATGGGAGAAGAGGACACACCTTCTGTTGTTGTGGCTGCATGACTGACACCGGGCAGTCATCGCCTATCAAACCACCCTGACCTTTTGGACGGCTTCGTTCCCGGGGCTCTCTCGCAACACCAAAGCCATGAGGGAAGAGGCGGAGAAATATAACGCTGGGATCATCAGTCGTGACGACTATGACTATGCAGATACTATGCAGAGGAGTCGACTGTCCAACATGGCATTTTACGTACAATCCTGCGGGGAAATTCTACTCCTCGCCATCGTTGTGGGCGTGCTGTATGGGGTAGATGTCAGGGCGAGTCAGGCGAACAACAACTTCGGCCTCAGCGTCTTGATTGCCTTCGTCACAGGCGTCTGGCTGATCCTCAGTATACCGTGGTTCTTCATCGAGAAACGACGACCGGGACAGAGTTTGCCACCTGGCAAGTCCATCGTAATGGTGGGGTTTTGGCAGCTGTGGAACGCGATATCACAAATTTGGAATCTGCGGCAGTCCCTGATCTACTTGATTGGTAGGTCTTCTCGTCTCGATTGAGCATTGAATCACACGCATTGACTGACTTGAGAGCAGGCTATTTCCTCTTGGGCGACTCCTTGAACACCACCGTTACAGTCATAGCCACGTTGCAGAATGAGGTTGTCGAATACGACGTGTTGACGCTGAACTACCTTCTGCTCGTGGGAATCGCGGCTCAAGCCATCGGAATCTGGGTTTTCTGGTGGATCCAGCGTCGGTTTCGACTTGGAACGAAAACAATGTTCAATGCCGTTATCGCTGGCATCTTGCTCTTGGATGGCTGGGGAATGATTGGGATCTGGACTCAATCCTTTGGCTTTCATTCAGTCTGGGAGGTGTGGCTTTACCAAAGTATGTGGAAACGTGATCTCAACCTTGCCCCTCAGCACGATATGCCCAGCCAACACGGGCCTCGACGACCCCTGGCATTGGACATCAAATTGCCTCCATTGATGTTCGGCTAGCCCGTCTGGCCAAGAGTATCCGTCCATCTCTACCCCCTTGCGTGTATGAGCAGGCTGACCGCTTGTTCACCGCAGCTTTCTACGGCTTATTCGTCTGCCCATGGTATTCATACAGTCAGATCATGATCTCCGAAGTCACGCCACGAGGAAAAGAGTTCCTTTTCTTTTCGCTCTTCTCGATCATCGGCAAGACCAGCTCCTTCATAGGTCCCTTGGTCTCCTCGGCTATAATTGATAAATCAGGCAATAATTCGAGCCCGTTCTACTTTCTCTTCGCGCTTACCTTAGCGAGCGGCGCCCTTTTGGTCATGTGTCTTGACCTAAAGAAGAGCAGGCTAGAGCAAGAAGCCTTTTTGGAGCGTGAGCAAAGGATACGGGACCTGTTGAAAGATAAGATGGCCGAGTGACATGCTGCAAGCCTTTCTGGAGCGCCCACTGCTCTCTGCAGTTTTCTATCTATGGTTCTCTATAAATAGGTCTCAGACCCATGTCGTCGGCGAAATTGTTTTTCGGAGGCTACGGTAGTCGGCCTCCAGCTTGGTAGCATGGATTGCCTTATCATCATGTACGAGCTTCACGGTGCGGACTAGGCTGCAGGCTTTCACGCGTTGGCTGGCATTTCTTGGCTCTCATACAGGCCAGACCGAGGGCCGTTGCATCCCGGCGATAATGGTGGAATAAGCCTGGTTACTGTAGGCAGTGGCACCAACGGAGCCTTGCAGCGAATGGCAGGACCTTGACAAACGACGCATGATCATACACCCTTCCGATGTTACATTTTAGGTCTTACAGAGTACAGGAGAGAGACATGCACGATCAAGGCTTGTTTTGCTTTTGGCGTGAGGACTGAGGAACAACGGCAGTCCTGCCCCACTTATATCCGTTATGCAGCAGCAATATGCCTCAAAGTCTCCTGGGAACTGCGCGCATTGGGGGAGGTGAGCGCCCAAAGCAGTGCATTTCGATCCTGTGAGCTGTATCATTGGTCGATAGCAATGGGTATGCTCGGTTTCCACCCATCGCAGCATCTAGACATCGTTACTCTATAGAGGATCACAAACTTTCATCAACAGAGGTCCTACTATGATCCGATGGTGGAGGCTGTCTCGGCCCGGCTGAAGATCAGCTGGTGGTTGGACCAAGTATCCCAGTACCTCGACTCGTACCGTCTGTTGGCAATCCAAAGTTTGCTGAGTGACTCGGCGATGCATCATCATCTTGGCCGCTAGACCCCATCTCCCCCATCTCTCGGCTTGCCACGCATGGTAATTTACTAACGATTTGGATCATTCCCATCATTCGTGTAGATCATGACTTCCTGCATTAGGTCCATCCGCTTTCGATTATTGGCTTGCTTTCATTCCTTTGGGAACAACAATCCGGTCTGTTGGCCACTCATTCGCGCTCTTCTTGCGACAAACATTTCTGGTGGGTCTTGTGGGAGCAAGCATTCTACTCTTTCGGAAGACTCCTTTCCCAACGCGAACGTAGATCAAAGTCATCTTGTTATGATCTTTTCCTGTTAGTACAATACATCTGGGCGTTCACATGCCCATGGCTGGTCGAAAGACGTGAGTCAGCCATCCACATGATGGTCAGCCCGCGCGGGGAACGGTCATGCCCGTTGGGATGTGATCGGCCTTGGGCTGAACACTCATGGCACCGATGTGGTGGGGGAATTGCCTTGATGAGCACCCTCTCCACGCCCGTCAGCGACTAATGCAAGTGAGCCACGCATGCTTATCCCTCCACCATTCCGTCGACGAACTGAGTGTCTTGGATTATGTCAGGGATTTCCCCAATCCCTGTATTGCTTCAATCGCGTAATCTGCACAATGAGCTATCCTTTTGCATTTGCACTAATGATCGGGACGAGGCGCTCAGGGCCGTCAGTCCTGACTGGTTCGCTCCGTGTCATCTGCAAGCATCTGCTGCCCTTTCCTTTCTTCTCCATTCGTTCCTGCTACTCCACTGTTGTTGATGTCGTTCAAGCTGTACTCTTTCCTGACTGGTCATGGCCAGCCTCAGCGTTCTTCTCACTCGGCCGGTTTGCCTTCCGCTCCCCTTCTATACTAATCCGACCAAACAGCGGTCAATCGGCCCCAAGACTTTTTAATAGTCTTGCATATACGAAGCTCTGGAAGCTAGACAACCACACCGTCTCTCATTGTTTTCTTTGGTTCCTGCATCATTACGTGTGACCATTGAGGATGTTCTCGCTGAACTCTGGCAGTGCCGTAGCATCCGTTCGGCTTACAACATTACTCTCGTTCAACTTTTGCTCTGGATGGATGGAGTTGTGACCCACCTTGTGCCACCGTCTGACATACTTGGTCGCCTCATGACGGTGTAGCTTCTGCCCTCATATTCGAGCTGATGCCCATCCCGTCCCCGACCTCCTGATTCCTCCTCCCTCGGATTCTCGTTACCTGACAGCATGCAATATAGCGTCTCGATACTATTGGCAAAATTTAATTCATAATTTGTCTTCGCCGTAGAGGCACCAGATTCCCAGCATGATATCCCAACTTGCCTTTCTACTCTTGTCCCCTCTTGCCATTGCCAGTCCCATCTCTCCTGAGGCTGCGAATGCGGGTGCAGCGAGCGTGAACCCTGCTGCACAAGGTAAACCAGCGTCTGAGGGAGTGACCACATTCGATGGTGTTGCCCTCGCCAATATCAAAGACGCCCCGTCGGTTGCAGCTGTGACTGCGGCGGCAATTGATCGTACCGGTTGGACTTGTACAGTTGACAGCGCCAACGACGGCAACCCATGCACCAATGTACTGGATGGGGACACGACAACGATATGGCACAGCCAGTACAACCCAACAGTGGACGCTCTACCTCACGAGATCACCATTGATATGCAAGCGAGCTACCTCGTGGGGAGCATCACCTACCAACCTAGGCAGGATGGCAACGGCAACGGGAACATTGGAGGTCATGTCATCAGTCTTAGGTATGTGTCCTTTCTGAGCAGAGTGAAGCTTGTTCCTTCTGACTGGGTATCCTAGTGGTGATGGGGCTGCGTACACTGATGTTGCTTACGGCACGTACATTGACGACAACACTCTCAAAACCACTACTTTCACCCCTACCAATGGGCGATACATGAGGCTCACCGCCCTCACAGAGGCTGGAGGCAGGGGACAATGGAGCTCTGCTGCGGAAATCAACGTCTACACCGCTGCTGGTGGTGGTCCACCTCCGGCGGCAGGGAATGGTGCATGGGGCCCTACCATTGACTTTCCCTTGGTGCCGGTCTCCTTGGCCAACGAATTCTCCTCCGGCAACCTCCTGGCATGGTCTTCCTATGATCCCAGCACCTTCGGAGGTTCCAACGGAGCGCAGACCATCACCGCGACCTATGCAATTGGCTCAAACACTGTCACCAGTGCCTTGGTAACCAACACCCAGCACGACATGTTCTGCGAGGGATTGTCTCTTGACTTTCACGGAAACAACATTGCTACCGGAGGCAACACAGCTTCCGCAACGAGTATCTTCAACTCGGCTGCGGGTGGCTGGACCAAGGGTAATGTAAGTTGCATATTGTCCAGATACAGGTCAAACCCTTGCTGATGGAGAATAACATAGGCAATGAACATTGCACGAGGATACGCAGCCCAAGTCACAGTATCGACCGGCAATACATTCGTCATTGGCGCTTCATGGTCTGGAGGCGAAGGTGGCAAGAATGCAGAGCTATTCAACGGAGACACGTGGGGTCTTTTAGGTGGAGCTCCGGTTGCTCCTATGCTTACTGCAGATGCCCAAGGTTCGTTATCCTCACGATCAGTCCGATAAGTCGAAGTGTATTCATAATGACGATCTCAGGTGTCTATCGCGCTGACAACCATGGATGGCTCTTTGGCTGGAAGGGTGGATCCGTCTTCCAAGCTGGACCTTCCGTGGCAATGAATTGGTATGGCACCGATGGAGGCGGCTCCCAAACCGCAGCCGGGAACCGAGCCGACGACGGTGACTCGATGTGTGGCAATGCTGCCATGTATGATGCGGTAGCTGGCAAAATTCTTACGGTTGGAGGCGCCGTCAACTACCAGAATATAGACGCGACGAGCAATGCACACATTATCACCCTCGGCGACCCGGACACGGAGCCCACGGTGCAGACGATCGGCAACATGGCGTACCAAAGAATCTTTGGCAATAGCGTTATCCTGCCCGACGGGACAGTCCTCATCATTGGAGGTCAAGTGTACGGTAACCCATTCAGCGACGACACGGCCCAATTCACGCCCGAACTCTTCAACCCAGCCGACAACAGCTTCACCCAGCTAGCTCCGATGGCGATTCCGCGGACCTACCACAGCACGGCGGTTCTGATGCCCGATGCCAGGGTCATCAGTGCTGGAGGTGGCCTCTGCGGTACCTGCGCGACGAATCATTATGACGGGCAGATCTTCAGCCCTCCCTACCTTTTCACTGGTGGAGCAAGGCCGGCCATCACCGCGGTCTCCACCGATGCTATCGGTGTGGGCGGGACCTTCACGGCGACCACGAGCGGTGCCGTGTCGGACGGCTTCAGCTTGATCCGGATGAGCAGCACTACCCACACGGTCAACACGGATCAACGTCGGATCGCATTGACACCCAGTGGAGCCGACGGCAACACGTACACACTAACGTTGCCCGATGATGCTGGGATTGCCATGCCAGGCTGGTGGATGTTGTTTGCACTCAATGATGGGGTGCCAAGTACAGCGACGACGATCCAGGTCACTGCGGATTAGAGGATGAAAAGCGCAGTCCTTGGAACATTTACGACCTAATGATGTAGCAGCATAGTAATGTATTGATTGGAAGGTGCAGAGATCTGGCATGTTTACTTTGAACTTAATGTCGCATCAACTGGGTCATGGATCGACAGCATCAATTGATTGGCGCAGGTCCACTCATTTAGATTTTAGGATTCGAATAATTGTCATGATTCGATGGAGCTTCATCCCCATTATGAATTCATTCTTCCCGCCCTGTCGTTCCAGCGAGCAGGAAGAGCGTGGTGGATCGACAGGGACTGGGATCGGCCTGGCCACTCCACGTGCTTTCTTGATGTCAAAAAAATGCACTCAAAAGAATGCACTCAAAAGAAATGCACTCAAGAAATGCACTCATGAAATGCACTCATGAAATGCACTCATCAGATAACCTCACGATCTCCCAGATCTTGCCCATGCACAGGGGTTCGCACGTTGTCTGCCTTATGCTTATGTAGTTGCTGATTCAACCGCTCAGACTTGTGGAGAAAATGTCCGGGTGGGCAAATTGGAGTCCAAATTTCTCGCCTCTTGCCTCGCGAATCTGCTGATGACATAGGCTCGCTTCTCCGATTATCGGACCCAGGTGCCTTGAAAGACCACTGATGCCTCAGCACAACGAGTCCGCGGATGTGTGGTGGACTGGAGACCGCGAGATAGCCACAGGGTACTCCGTCCGGGGAGTTACAGTTCTTATTCCAAGGCTTGGCGGAGGGATTTGCGCAAGCCATAAAAGTCTCATGCGAAACTCACGAGTTTGTTTTCCCTATGATTGAGTGATAGATAATCATTCTACCCTCCAATAAGTCTGTACCCTCTTTGACTGTTCGTTCAGTTTCCTTGTCTGTGGATTTCACATGTATTCCTCACTGCGATTGCCTTGCTTCTTCATGACGATTGTGCAGCAGAAAGAGAGGGACGATGGATGAAGCTGTCTTTCGAGACCGGGCTCCATCTGCTATGAGCCAAGTATCGCTGCTGAGCTGCCCGATATGAAGCACGTTACGATTCAGCCTCCTTCTCCCGACGGGGCTGGTCCTGTTGCCCCAACAGACGACCCATCCTCTGGCAATGGCCTTACCATCCCCCTCCATATGATATCCTCGGGGGAAGATGGCTATCGAACCCCTACTGGCGAGGACTTTGACCTTGCCAGTCGCCAACCTTATAGCAAGAGACATGAGGATTACCTCTTAGCTGGGGCTACCCCGATACCTCCACCGGCCGTCAATGGTCACCCCAATGGCACACCCAATGGGGCGCTCGGTCATCATTCGGCCACGGCCAGTACGGCCAGCCTTGGCGAGCGACTGTTCGAAGCATTGTTCTGGCGAGAGCGCATTCGCCATTTTACCTGGACCTTCTTCACTCTCACAATGGCAACGGGGGGGATCGCCAATGTCATCTATACTGGTAAGGCCTAACGCCGTTTCCGCGAACAACGACTGATCCTTTGCTTTCATCTCAGTACCCTTTCGTTTCCCTGGTCTGTACGCGATTGGTGTTGTTTTCTTCCTGTTGAATCTGATCCTCTTCATCATGAATGTCTGCATAATCTCGCTACGATTTTACATGTACCCGGAAATGTTCAAAGCTTCAATTCTGCATCCCACCGAGCGACTCTTCATCCCTGCCGCCGTCGTCTCGTTTGGTACCATACTCTTGAATATTTCTCAATACGGACCCAACCACGGTCCTGGACATTGGCTCAATGATGCTGTCGTCGTTCTTTTCTGGACCGATGCCGCTCTGGCTGTTTTGGCTTCAATGGGCGTCTATCTTGTCATGTGAGCGCTGGCCCTCGGCACAACCAATTGATCGTCGCTCATTCGCTACTAGGTGGTCTACCGCTTCCTTCACCATTCGTGAAATGACCCCTGTCTGGATCTTCCCTGCATACCCCCTATTGATAATTGGGCCACATGCCGGTGTACTGAGTATTGCTCTCTCTCAAAAGAGGGCCTTTTCCATCATCGTCGGCGGCTTTACGCTTCAGGGAATTGGTTTCATGGTCTCCCTGATGATATACTCCGCTTTCATCTACCGTCTGATGACTCAGAAACTCCCTCAAGAAGCCACCAGACCTGGGATGTTTGTCTCGGTGGGACCATGCGGCGTGAGTAACATCCTTGAATCGTCCCGTTCCTCCCGGAGGGACAAACACGTAGGATTTCTGCTTCCAAGCCTTGGATGTGGTTATCGGCGGCTCAGCGCAGCCAACTCTTGCTTCTTGTATGTGTTCCTGATAGAGACCAGCTGACTTCATGGATTCCAGTTCACCGCTGCAGGAATCATTGCTATGACAGAAGGCGCTGAAAGAGCGATACCTGCAAATTACATGGGAGACCCGCAGATGGCAGCCCTTATTGTCAAGGTCGTTGGCTCATGGGCGAGTCTGTGGATTTGGGGACTGGCTCTCTGGTTCTTCTTCATCTCGGCTGGCTCTCACTATTCCTGCGTCCACAAAGGCCATCATTTGACCTTCACAATGACCTGGTTCTCATACGTGTTCCCCCAAACTGCTCTGGTGACGGCGACCTTTGCAGTAGGCAGGACTTTCGAATCCAAAGCGATACAAATAATTGGGTGCATCATGACACCTTTATTGATTGCCACATGGTTTGTTGTCGTGGCTATGATGATTCGGGCTATCCTCCTCAAACAGATCTTGTGGCCTCAGAAAGGGGAGGACAAGGATGAAGGGGGCTTTAGGGGGCCGAGGAAGAGGAGCGAAAGTGTGTGAATGGCTTCAAAATTCTGCGGTTGAAATCACCATTACGAAACCTTCAAACACAAGTAGACCTCCAGCGCCAGGTTGGAGCATTACACGACCTGCCGAACTTTTCCACTCTCGACCTCGTAGACCCAGCCGCTTATATTGACAGCCTCAGGAATTGCCTTGCTGCTCTTCAGGAACTCAACGTCATCCCGCACGCCCGTCTCGAGATGACCAAAGGGCTGGAAATCCAGGCCAGCGAGCTCTTGCTTCGCTTCAGGCCCCAACTGCTTCTCTACCACGGCATGAGCGTCTTCGTTCTTGCTACACCACCGGCCAGAATCAGTGTTGCTCTTTCGGATTTGGAGGATGAGGTGGAGGGTCGTCTTGAGACGCTCCTCTCTTGGCACAGTGTCTCTCAGGGCGCCTGGACCATTCTAAGAGTAGAGGTTGTTTGAGGACGTGACCTACAATGTGAGCATACCGCAACCCGTATGTTTGATCAGCAAAATCTCATTGGTGCCCAACAGCTGCTCGCTGATGACCAAGGAGCGGATCGAATCCCGGGCGTTTCCTCCTGCATTGCGAATGACATGAGCATCACCCAGGGCGATGCCAAACGCTGCTGCCGGGTCGATCCTGGCATCCATGCAAGTCACTGGGACCGGTCAAGTTTGTGCTTCGGATCAGGTCAGGTAGGTGTCTTTACCAACAGCATATTTCTTTGCAGGAGGCAGAGGGAGATGACCCTCCTTGAATTGAGCGTGGTACTGGTTATTTTCCTCCACGAGGTTTTGCTGGATGGAAGTTGCCATGAGGAGCAGTTGTTGAGATTGGTGTTGGACATGAGCAGCGCCATCTTTGGACCCACACTTCCCGACTTCTATATATACAGAGTTGGCATAGCACTCCACCATTCGCCAGAACACCCTGCAGCAGCACGTGCGATGGCGTCTTTTGGGGGTCTGCTGCGGGGAAGGGGGGGAAGGGGGAAAGATAAGATAGGAATAATAGAGGACCCACTGACACACGAGGGGCAGCCAGCTGAGGCTGATGGAGGTGCCAAGCCGCAATGAGCACAGCCTCCGACGGGCTTGAAAGCCTCACACTGAACCTTGAATAACATCAATATTCCTTGAACCTAATGAGTTGTATGGGATGACCTTGTGACGCCTCAAGCCGTGGACTAATCGCAATCAAAGAATCAAAGAAGCCCGGGCCTGGTAATCCATGAAGGCCAAGACCAATGGATGTCCGCCTTCCCCGCTGGACCCAAACAACTGCCCCTCGTTCTGTGCCACCTCCAGCCTGCCGTGTTCTCGCCCATTACATTGCTGGTCACAGAGAGACAGACTCGCGGGCCATGACTTGACATTTATCTTTCCACAAATTCCTAGTCTTAAACTCTATCGACTTGGAGACGCGCGAGGCTAACTCAATAATGTAGCCTTGCCTACTAATTCTTGACCTCCCGTATATACCGTGCCTCCATTCTGCCTCAGCCTGATGCATTCACCCGGCTCCTTCAACGCAGAAAAAAGAAAGACGCATGATCACACCCCACCGCCTTCCTGCTCTCTACTAAATGTGATTGCGTTCGCTTCCAAACACCCTCAGCTTTTTGTTCTCCTTTTCTCTAATCATCCTGCAAGATCCTCAAAGCCTAAAATTGCTCAGAGGGGCCGTAGAAGGTCTCAAGCATGCTGAAGAAGTACTTGCTTGGTGGAGATACAACGCCTGCAGCTGGTGATGGCGTGGGCCTTGCTTACCGGCCTGCTCCTACTCACCACAGATCAAGCTCAGACCAAAGACAGGCCAGCCTCACCTTGAAGACATCCAGAGAGAGCGATGCGCCTCTATCTTCCCCCTTGATCGAAGCCCCAGAGATCCCTGATGCAGTCATGCAATCTTCTCAAATCCCATCTCCACAACTGGAAGTGCCACAAGAGGAGGAAGAGCCGAAAGAGGATCTTGCATGGCAAGAATTTGCAATACCCGAAGAATTGAGGCAGCTAGACGATGACGTGCCCCAGGAGATAAGGAACGTGGTTCAGGAATCTTTTGACGAGCAAGAAGCTACACGAGCTTCTCGGATGCAGAGCGACGGTGGGAGCCGTGTCGAAGCATTTGAAGCTGCCAACGAAGAAGACCCAATGTCACCAGAAAATCCCGGAATGCTGTCAACCAGGTCACTAGCCTCGTCTCCCAGCAGTGATAACCGCAAAGATAGCTCAATCAGTCTATCGCAAGAGTCCATCACAACTGTTGGTTCCGACACGCCAGACGCTTCTACGCTTCTGCAGCCTCCGAATGCAGACCAGAGTCGTACAGGAACTTCGAAACGTCTACTTGCCAAAGCCAAGGCTATCCAGCCAGAACCGGCAAATACCATGGTCACCAGGATGGAATCCAAGTTTCGTGAGAGCAGGGAGCGATCATCAAAGTCTCGAGGCCTGTATGGCCTCTTCAAGAGCCGCAAGCCAAAAGCCGTCCCATCAGTACCTGTGGTGGTGAACGTAGAAAGACCTCCTTGTGAATGTATCAGCTGCTTCGACGAGGTACCGCACAAAGATGCCGTAGACGGTCTAGTGTGCAGGCACAGATACTGCATACCTTGCTTCACCCAGCTAGTGAACACATCCATCATCAATGAAGACACATTTCCTCCAAAGTGCTGTCTGTCCGAGATACCGAAATTGCTCATGGTCAGGCATCTCCCAGAGGCAGAGCAAGCCCGGTTCAATGAAAAGTCACTGGAATACGCTGTTCCGCTTGCTGACAGATTCTACTGTGTCTCACCAGAATGCGCCCGCTGGATAGACGCACGCAATGCAGAGCGCGCCGGGAGCGTCCTGACCTGTCAACATTGCCAGACCAAATTATGCACCATCTGTCGAGGGCCACAACATCCCGAGAATCAGGAGTGCCCGCAAGATTACGCCCTCGATGCCACAATAGCAGAGGCTGAACAAGCCGGCTGGCGCAGGTGCCACAACTGCAGAGCAATGGTAGAATTGAACACAGGATGCCGGCACATTACTTGCAAGTGCAGGGCTGAATTTTGGTACGTTCTACTTTTCTAGACTGCAATGTTGACAGACGCTGACTGGACTAGTTATACATGTGGCGCGGTGTGGCATACTTGTGCATGCACAGAGGCTGATCAGCGTGCTCGCGAGGCAAGGTTGATACAAGAACGTCAGGATCGCGAGAATGCCGCTCGTGCCGAGGCGGAAGAGATCCAGAGAGCTATTGCAGCCGTGGAAGAGGCGGAACGTCGACTCCGGGAGGAACGTGCAGCTGAAGAGGCACGGGAGCAAGCTCGCCTCGAAAGGGAGGCCGAGGAGCTTGCTCAGCGAGAAGTTGAGCGTGTCGAAAGGATTGGCGCGCGATTTGCGGAATTGCGTGACATTCTCGATCACGTCGGCGTGCAACAGAAGTTGGCCATTGAGAAGCGCCACCTCATGCAGGAAGAAGCCAATGACGAGTTACAGATTAATTTGGATGATGTGATATCGGAGCGGGAGAAGGAGATCAACGCAGAGAAAGATGTCAAAGCCAAAGAGAACGAGAAATTTGTAAAGCAATTGCAGAAGAAACATGCAGCGGCCATCATGGAAGCTATCAAGCGTCATCGACGTGATCAAGATGGTCTTTTCGCTCGAGAGCTCACCGAAGAAGAAAGTGGCGGTGATCCGGACATGGCCAAGTCAATGATCCTTGAGAGTCTGATGCCGCTTCAAGAACAAGAACGAGCTGTCTTGAAGGAGCAGCACAAACGAGAGATCGAAAAATGGAAGGCGCGCAGTCAACGTGCTGGTCGCATCAACACTACTGTCAAGATCCAGCAGATGCGATTTGAGGAAGAGGAAAAGGTGGCTCGTAAGGTTGATGAATTCAACAGGCAACAGGAAGCCGAGCTGCGTTGGATTGACGTGCTGCATGGAGAGAGGGTCAATATGCTGGCAGAAGACGAGAGGAGGCTGATTGTCAGCGGCAATGACCTTGATACGAAGGCTCGATCTCTCACGAATGAGCACGAGGGCAGCGACTTGAACAATGGTGAGGGTCCGTCATCTTCACGACATAAAAAGATACCTGCGATCATGGGCAAGACGAAAGACTTTCTTGACCAGTCTGTACCAGGAGCTTTCGATGCTGGATCTGAAGCCCGGAAATCTTGAACTGGAAAACCGCTTCGCGGCAGGTACGCGACAAATAAAGGCTCGCAGAGTGCCTGTACGTTGATTGGGATGTTCACGCCACCGCTCACGAGACACCTGACACAAGGTACCTCCATAGCCCTTGTGATACTTTCGAGGTGACTGCCTATATCCCCAACGGAGTGAGCAACTACCGATGAGCCAGCTGAGTGCTGATGAACGATCCGGCCAACACGAGCAAGCTCAGAACTGTGGGTAGTACTGGACTGAGCTATCATCCGGCATTCAGCAATGTTTCAATGTCTCATGTATACGTGGGGATGCTCACCGACTTCAGCACTATGATCTTGGCACTGTAGCACTATCCTGGTCTCACCGGGACTTGCTACATGTACGTTGAACAACTATGGAGTCAGCCCCGGCAGGCTCCGGTATAATGAGTATCAACTCCCATGACTTTGCAGCGGCTGGTGGAGAGCGACTCGATTCTTGAGGCCTTGGGTATCCAGGACGCCCTCGAGTGGTGCGAGAGACCTGCAACCATCCGCAGCAAGATTCATAAGACCCTGGTCAATAGACGGAGGATAGCTTGGTGGGGCTAGGCCTTGATCTGGATCACTATTGAATGAAATCAAGTACTCAGTCATGGTGCATTGACTTTACATTTATAGGAATTATCTACCTTCCCCAGTGTTTCGCCATCGCAAAATTAACATGTTTCAATGCTGCTTTGTCCATCACTTGAAAATAATGAACGTATACTTGCCGTTCCCACGAAGGGGTAAAGATTTACTGTGAAGGGCAGAGGCAATTACAGTTGAATTTTTGGTGGTCGAAATCCAAAAAGGACAGGTCTTGGCTGCTCAATCTCCACGCTGGACGCTCGAAATGATTCATGAGAGGAAGTTTGACAGAAGGGCGCTTGCACTTGCAGGGAGCTCATTGTTCAGACGTTTGCGTTAGTGGAGATCTCTAATGCATGAGTCTTCTACTTGGCTGTAATGCATTGCTGTACCGATGCGCTGTCCAAGCCAGCAACTTTTGATCCCAAGGACCTATGAAGCGTCCGTCCGCGCCTAAATGATGCCGCCAATACATACGAACGACGCTGAAATGCTACCACTCTCTAATCCACCAATCGCCCTCTCCTATCCATGCAACCAAAAAGCAAGCAAGACTCACGCATCAATGGCACACCACCTTACAATCCCCAACGTCCCGCCCGCCAAGATCGCCACGGGCGCAATCACCCCAAACCACGCGCCCCCCACATACGCCGTCGCCGTGATCAGGACCAACCAGGGATCCCCCCCGAGCGGGCTGCCCCCCTGGGACTCCGCCGTCAGCCGCCCGATCTGCCACAGCTTATACACGGCCGTGAAGATGAGCCCCACGGCCGCGGCGTTGACCCCGCGCAGCACGGCCAGGAACCAGCGTTTCTCGCTGATGAGGCGCCAGATGCCCGTGAAGCCCACCACGATGGCGAGGCCCGGGGTGTACATGGCGAGGAAGGCGATGGCGGCGCCGAGGAAGGAAGGGGCTGCGGTGTGTTGCACGGCGAGGGCGCCGAGGTAGACGACGAAGTTGAAGTTGGGACCCGGGAAGGCTTGGATGACGGCGACGCCGAGGAGGAAGTCGCGCGGGGTGACCCAGCCGGGGGAGACGATGTAGGTGTTTAGGAGGGGGATTACCACGGGGCCGCCTGTTTTTGTTGGGACGGAGGGGTTAGTAAGGTATGGTTGGGGGGAACGGCGAGGTGATGGTGATGTTGAGATACAGGTGGAGGGCCGTCAGGGGGCGCCAGGGCGCATGTGTCTTTGGGAGATGATAGATGGGAGATGGGAGCGACCTACCTCCGAATATGATGGTGCCGGCCAGAAGGAGGGAGGAGAAGAGTTGGAAAGTCCGTTGGAGGTGGGGCAACAGGATGTGCATGGTGATGATGGCGATGAAGGTAAGACCAAAGGTGAGGAGGATCAAAGATCCAAGCTGCCAGGTCATTGCTGGGATCTCCGCTTCCGACTCATTCGCCGTGCATGGGCTGGGTAGTCGGGCGTCGGTGCTGTTGGATTCTTTCCCGGAGAGCCGCTGCAACGATCGTCGGGGGGATCTTCCAGGCCATGAGCGTGGCAAGGGGGGCAGTGGCTTTTCCACAGGCGGTGGCGCGTCGAAATCGGTCGCGTAGCCTCGGATTGCACAGTCCAGACGAGCAGCATCCAGTCTGGATCGATGTACTTGCTGACGTAATTTGTTGCAGATGTACTGGTGACATGATTGAATGTACCGGCCATCCCAAATGTACGTCGAGATGCCCGCGACGAGCATGAGCACAGGATAGTACCTGCGATGTTGTCAGTGGTTCGGGTTTCTCCCACGTGGCACATGCAGGCAGGATCAAGCGAACCACAACGCGGAGTAGAGCATCCCAACCCCACCACACAGGTAGACCAGAAGCCGAGTGATCTTGTCTGAGATGGCGCGCTGTGATAGGCGGACTGCAGCTAAAGCGATGACTCCTACCGTGGCGGCGTTGAGGCCTGACAGTAAAGCATAAGCTGGCGCTGGCAGCGTTGATCCTATGTTTTGCACGCCCACAGCAAGAGCGTACATGCCAACAGCACCTGGAAGACTAGGATGGTGGTGAGCCCTTAGACTTAAGGATGGCAGACATCGAGTTTCAAAATTACCAAAATAGGACGAAAGCCAGAAAACCTGCCGCAAGGCCATTGCGAAGGGTGTTGATACACAGCAACATCTTCACACTTGCTGATCCCGGCAAAGCTTGGGACAAGCAAAAGATCTGTTGATACTGCTCTCTGGAATCAGTCATGACTCGCAGGCGCATCACAATATCTCACCAATGGCTCGTTGATCCATTCCAAGTCTTCTACGAATAATTTGTGGAACTAGATGCTTCTATCAGTCTAGAATTTCGAGAGTGTTAGAGATTGAGGGTAAATACGGTCTGAAATTGGACAGCCGGGCCACCGAAGCAGGTCATTCCAAGATGCCAGTTGACCCTGATGGTCTCTCCGTATCTCTTCCAAAAGCGCATGATTGAAAAGCCGGGTCAATTATGATATTAGACATTAGGGAGACAGCTTTTCGTCTTCTTGGGTATGCACATTCAGATGGTAACATAGGGAAGGAAAACTCGGGATGAGAAGAGTGAGATTTTCAGCCAGTGAGTGGCAAACTCGACACTGAAATCGCCCAAAATCAAAAGCAGGACGGTATGAGCATGTGCGGAAAAATCACATCGGATGAGAAAAAGGCTTAATTACCTCGACCGCCTGCGGCTGCAATCACGAGTACGATGTAACATCATAACTCGACCTACCTAGGCGTTCACGGGTGAAGACGGCAATCGACTCCGAAGAAGAGTAGCCATCGATAGTGGCAAAACCAAGCAATGAGCTGCGCTGGCGCACCATGACGACTTAGATTACTTGAGAGCAACGTTCCGGCCAGAAATATTGACCACAGAGTGCAACAAAGGTACAAGCGAATATCCACGGGCTGGACGCAAGACGTAAGAGACGCGCTTGTCAGGTGCGATCATTCGTCCAAGCTTTTTGACATATAAAAAGGGACACGTCCGATTCGCGCAAAGGGGCCAGTGCCTTGCGCTTACCCATCGCGCTAATGTACCCCAGCTTTCTCTACCAAGATAAGCTTCATGCGCGATGTCCGAGCGCGACGTCACTTCATATCGCATGTATGATCAACCTACCATGAAAGGCCGTTTGGAAATCGATGAATCGACATTTGCGGAACCCCGGTTTCAGCCTTCCCTCTCCGCTTTTTCTGCAATGTCGTTCGTGGATCGCTCACCAAGAGGCTCAAGGCTATTCCGAGGCTTTGCAACACTGTTCAGTGTGGTCCCACCCAATTCTTCTTCCACTTTTCGTCTTGGTCTCCAAGCCGCGGTTCTCGATGTCTTTTGATTCGTCACCTGCACTCCGACGAACAAAAATCACTTTTCAATTCTTCACATCTTTCCACCAGTGTGATGCTATCCCAGCCTGAGCTTCGGATCTGTTGTACACCTCTAGACGACTGTCTGTGATTCTTTGCTCTTGGTACGATTTGTTGTTGAGAGCGTCTTGGTTGTCCTCGAACCATTGACTGCTAAGCCTCTTGCGTCGTCCAATCCACGTGGATTTGTTCCTCGATAACGCTTTAGAATCGTGAATCAAGATGGTGCTCCCGTCAGCAATGGGATTCTGATGCGTACAATATGACGAGGTAGACCCTGATCATTCGCACCATATCCTTAGGTCTTCAGTCGGTTCCGGCATAGCTCTCTCAGATTAAAATATGAGAAATCTTGGTGATAGTCTGCTTCGTACCAAATAGATCGGACGTTTTTGCAGGCATTAGTGGTCTCCATGTAACGTGAAATAAAGAGGCTGGGAGAGGAATAGAAGCATCATTCTGGAAGCTGCAATCGTCTTTCGAATGTACCTTGATGCCTAATCACTGGGCCTCAATCCTGACGCCCATGAGCCAATAATGCTCTCTGAATGAAAACTTGTGTTTAACCGCACAGTTCGCAACCCACATTCGAAGGAAAGGAGCTGAAACGCAACAGAGACAGCAGGCATGACTGATATGCCTCTTTCCAGCACAAGGGCCCCAATTCGCCTACCATCTCGAAGGCGGTCATGAGACATTGCATGCAGGCCTCTACACTATAAAATTCATTCCCCCGATCTGAGGGATCAAGGAATGGTGATGTTGTCCTTTTTTTCGCACCAGCAGTGGAAGCCAGGCAAACTCTGGAAGCGCCGGCAAGCCGCCCGAAAGTTGGCGCTAGCACGTTTTCTGACTAGTGTGCCATCCTTATGCAGGACCTCATCTCAAAGATCATTTCCACTGCCACCGCAATTCATGGGCGTGCCCACTGCGAAACAGTGACCAGATCCTTCCAGGCAGCAATGCGGCTGGTTAGTATCATGTTTTACAGACCTCCAAGGCAGCCGCACCATCTTCTTCTTCTTTTCTTTCCCTTCAGTCTGAAAGATGATTATGTGCCATAGCCTCCCCATCTTGTGAATTTTGGCACCGATACTGTCATTGACGCATTCATCCAACCCTGGATATTAGATTAAGGGTCTAAACCTGCAACAAGGCCTATCTTTTTGCTCATACCGCCTTCATCATGTCACTGGAAATTCACATGAAAAGGGATCATGGAGACAACACCCACGCCAAGCCTGGATTCAATCGCTGTGGAATGTCTATACTACGTCTTCAAGGTGAAAAGGTCTTCGCGGCCCAGGCGTTCCTTGTCAGGCTCCTTGGCATCTGCAAAACTTCTGTGAGCACGAGAGAGGACCAGATGAGAAAGATCCACGAGTGTAGTGCAGTGTTCCTCGATATACAAAAAGAGCTTCGCTCAGGCCCAACGATTCTGCAAGATGGATACCATAATTCCTTCCAAATGCGATTTCCGGACAACCCAACTGCCAAACATCGTTTTCCGGATTCGGAAGCCTTGAACAGGCTGTTGGAGGTACCGCAACGGCAATCTCTGCCACCATCCGGAGACTACGGCGCGGGAAACGAAATTCGCTACAAAATTCAGCTCGTTATACCAGCGCAAGATTCGAACCGCCAGATCAAAGCTGAGCAAGACATTACCTTCTCTCAGACACGGGACACCGAGGTGACCAATTTGAACACAGTCAAACTTGTGCAACTGAGAGCCGTTCTCGCGAGTACTGGGCCAGATGACTGGCGAAATCTCAGTATCAACGTCGAATGCGCAAGTGAACTTGTGCAATGCCAGCCGTTCGGCCTCCACATAAGTCTTACGGAGATTCAGGGGAATGCATTAGCCAAGATTTTGCTCAAATCTTGCTCTCTCCAACTGGTACAGCACACAGCTATTCAAGGGGATTCAGATATCAGAATGCTTCGGACAGATCAATACCTGCTTGCGTCTTGCGATTTTGAGCACGAGATCGTAGCCGTCAAGAAGCAACCAACAGATCTGGGAGCACTGCTTCGGAATCCAACGATTTCCCTAGATCACGCACCAAGCTTTTCATGCACCAACATGCGACGCACGTACGATATAAGTGTCCTGCTTGGACTCGAGGTAGAACATCACGGAATTCAGGAGTTCCGGTTCGCCTTGGACTCAGTCCAACTGCTGCCGGCTGAGGATGCGGATACGGCTTGGAAGCAGGAGCTGGAAGAATCAAATATGGATGATCTTGATCCCCCACAATTTTGGCATCGATTTGCTGGGCGGCGAAGTCGGGGAACCACCAGATCTTCAGATTGATGAGACCTATCAGAGAATAGCCTGGTATGGCAACAGCAGTGATCTATTTAGGGATGAGTATTTTCTTCATGTTGCGAGGCGTTTGCACTTGCTTTCTCGGACCCCATTGTGCCTCTCTGGTCATCATGCGAAAGTCTGTCATACAATTGTCATTTCAAAACAGAATTTTCTTCATCGCAGACCTGTAGCACATGTCTGAATTTACCCGCAGCGACCCAAAACAGGCCACCATTCGTCATTGATGGGCTCAGCATAACAAGAAACCTAGCGGACCCTCCAGAGGCAATCTCATGCGGAGGCAGGCAGTGAAGTAGCTTAAAATGAGAGCGCACATCATAACAAGCGCACCTCTTGTGCAGATATCAACGCAGTCTACTGGACAGATTGAGTGTATCCTTTATTGGAGTATAGAGTGATGTTGGTCCTTTCACTTGATAGTCAAGGTCTTATTTCCCAGAACCAGACAGCTGCAAGCGTCTGCCTAAATCCATCTCAGAGAGCAGCAGTCCATACGGGCAGTTCAATCGAGAGCCCACGACAAATTCTGACACAGCTGCCGCTTCGCAAGTGTAGACAACATCCCAGAGGCTTGCTCGCTCATTGGTAGATACAAATCCTGAAACAATTATCGCCAGGCAGTGTGAGCCAGGTGTGGAACCGTACAAATGCTATTGAGATGGCGTCTGTAGTAAGACCTCTCATTAGCGTATATCGTTAAGGGATGATATGAAACTTAGGGTCCGCAGGAAGAGGGAAGGGCGTGGGTCGCTGTAAGCGCCTAACGAAGGGCTAAGTGATCTCGATGGATAGGATCTCAGCCTATCAAGACGATAGGCAGTTCGTCACCGTCGCTCTCAGGCCACATGGGCTCAAACGACATTGTGAGTGCTAGGATGTGCCGCTTCCTTCGACTCTGCAAGGCAGAGCTGCGAACTTGGCACGACGTTGGCGCTGTTTATCAATGGAGCAGTTACCGTCCTGCTGCATGATGGACCCAGTGAGGCAGGATCAGGGGACTTGTATCTTGTTGGCCTCACACCGTGCCGTTCGCTCAACCATGCCATTGCTGGGTCATGCACACAGCAAGAAGGATGACAGGTGGCATTAAACACATACAAAAGGGGTCGGTGACATCCTCTTTTGCTTCTCCTGATGTTCACACCCCTAGCTCTGACTTCTCTTGCTCCCTCGAATGCTCAAAGACCCTGTCGCTTTCAGAAGTCTAATTATGTTCTTATACTGTATCATAAAGTGTGCATACCTACTGGCCAGCTTCGTCGATGCGTTACCATCTGAAGTCCGTTCCACATGCCGACATGATGGACTACTCAAAAGGGGGACTGAGCGAAATGTCCGGCTCGCCTTCTACATCAAATCTGATGAAATGCTTACGACACCGAAGGGCGACGCATACTTTCCTCACCATTCTGCTCTTTTCATCGATGGAAGCGAGACTGAAGGTCCTTTGAAACTCGATCTCGAATCTTGGAGCACCGAGAACGGTGACTCCATGAATTATGGTGTTGGCGTGAAGGATTTTGGTGTAGACCAAAAGGGTCGCCAGCTAGAGGATCAAGTCCAGGATGGTGGTGAGATCAGAAAGGTACTATATCAAGGCACGACGGATAAGACAAATAGGGAGTTTTTCGACCTGGAAAGCAAGACAGGCATCTTCATTGACGCGATCAACGAAGATCCTCAATATCGATATGGCAGCTCTAATCGCGGCAACTTGAATACGTGTCACGACCTGAACAAAAGAATATTGGAGAAACATCTCAACATTCCGATCACACAAGATTCAACCGCCCAAAAATGGTTTGATGCGTATTCTGCATGGACTGAAAGCACTGAGGTGGGCTCAAAGGGACACATCGCATCCATTTACCTCCTCGACAAAACAACCACGGAAATCCCCGGAACAGCGGTCTTGATAGAAGATCCTGGGTGTAAGAAGATGTCAAAAAGAGCAGGAGCCTGTGATCCTCTGCCCAATGAGAAAGACGTAGCAAGAAAGGCTGCAGGTACCAGTCTTGATATGAGCGAGATAGCTGGACCGAACGAGCTGTCAGCCGATACAAAGGTACAGGATACAATTTTCGGTAAAGACGGGGGCCCGAGGACCAGCATCCTAAAGGTCAATGGTCAGCTGAAATCTTTTGCGACTGTGGGCAAAGACGCTCTGGTAGCGCTAGGCGTTGCGGGAGATCTCGTTGGTGCTGCATTCATTATCATTGACTTCGTCGATCACAATTGGGTAGGTGGAGCCATAGGACTGACTGGATTGGCAGCTGGGGTTGCGGCTGCAGCGGCCATATCTGGTCCCTTGGGGTGGGTTGTTGGCGGCGCGATCGCTACGTTCTTTGCAAGTATGGCTCCTTCTTCTCTCCTGACTGCTTTGGACCTCTATCGAGATTGACTCACCCGTATCAGTCCTTCCATTGGCATTCAAAGACCCAAAGCCTCCAGCGGACCGCACCGACGTACAACAGATCATTCAATGGAAGATGTTTGGTGACAAAGATCACACCGGCAACGGTACGCCCACATAAGGGAATCTCCAATCTCATCTGATCAAGCTGACATGCCGGGACAGAAAAATGCCAGGAAGACCACGATGACGTGAAAGGCAACAAAGATTGTCAGGCACTGTACGGTCCGGGCACACTGACAATGGCATTGGGCTTCAACAATTTTGACTCCATTGCATTCCTGATATACTTCAACGATGGATACGCAATGAGCATCCAAGACATGGCGCCCAAGTTTTACGTCGTTGATGAAAATAAAGCTGGTGATGGTAGCGATCAGATCGCGACGATCACCTGTCACAACAAGGAGGGCACTGCCGCAGGTAAAGCCGGCGTGGTCGGGGGCGATAAGGGGAATGTCTGCGATAATCCCACCTTCCAACTCAATCGGTGAGAGCCTCCGCAGAATCCGATTTCGTGGCTGTCGCTAATATGGAGGTGTAGCGCTCTAATAACCCTCCCTCATCTGAATGAGACTGGCGACAAGGTCTTCGATCGCATCATACCAGCACCAGGTGGCGATTGCAAACTCATCTCTTATCCAGGGGACACGTCTTTTCCGAACTATGGATTTACATTGACCGGCATACCATCTGCCATCACCTGTGGCCTAAATGCTGGTATCAACATAGGCGAGGGCAAGATCATTCCAGTAGACGGTGACGACAACGGCAAGCCGCTTACGCCAGGATCCAACCCTGATCAGTCCACGGATGGCCAGGGCGGTGCCTGCGTCAAGCCCCCAGCCAAAACAAAAAACCCTTTCAAGCCGCTCGCGCAAGCAGATTACCTCTGCCTTTTCAAAGCGGGCGATCCACCATTCTGTTTACCGCCAGGAACCTACGGCAAACAACATGGGTTGGGTTTCGAGATCAAAGACGTTGACAGTCTTACTTTGCCTGACTTCCCTGGCCCAACCCAATGGGGTCTCAAGACCCACTGGAAATGGGAAAATCAAGCTCATCAGCGTACGACTAAGTATGATGACCGTGAATACAAGGCCAATCAAGATTCAACGAGCAAGAGTGACGATCTCACCAAGTTCAAAGATGACATGACACAGATGGATATGAATGAGAGTGGCGAATCGACTTTCACGGTGGAGGGTCCCGGTGATGGGCCAGATCCCGTTTGCTGCCTCTTCTCCGAGCCCAGTTTCGGCGGCAGTGTTTGGTGCGTTGGCGAAGGTGGTGGCGATACCCTGCCCCAATGGTCTAACGTGGCGCAAAGTGTGAGCTGCCATGCAGGTGCGCAGGCCACACTGTATGCAAAAGAGTATGGTGATTGCGGTGGAGCGGTCATCAAGGGAAATCTCGAGGATCTGAAGAATGAACCTTTTGGTAACCAAAAGGATACCTTTTCGAAGAATGTCAAGGCACTATGGGTTGCGAAGGTTTAGAAGCGTTTCGCTCGATCGAGAGGCTGGCGTTGAAGGAGGGGTTGGCGTCCTCTTTGCAAGTGACTTTTCCGATGATTTCTAGGCGCCAGTGCCATTTCTTGTATCTGCGTAGATAGCATCATCAGATATGCTTTGGAAAAGACGGGCCCCATGGCCAAATGCTCGAATTGGAGCAGCGGTCAGAACGTAAAGCATCTCGACAAGTTGTACTGCAACTTGATCGCTGTTCAGTGGGGAGAAATAATTCAAGGCTGAACCAGCCCCTTGATGCAACTAGGTTTTAGGGGATCAGATCTGATAGGCCAGAGGAAGCCAGCCTTACTCATTCCCCTGTCGCAATTGGCTGGTCGGGCACTGATCCAGCCTCGTCCCTGTCGCTACTTGAGCGTGCCAAACCACCACCCTAATTCGATCCCCAGACTCGCCTCCTGGTCGTACATCACCAAATGACCGGCTCCTTCAATCACCACTACGTCTGTGGCATCCAACTTCTCTTTCAATTTGTTCGCGGTCTCCACTGGAATCCACTTGTCCTCTTTCCCCCAAATGATCTTCACTGGCGTGTTCTTCCCCACCTCATGATATCTCCCCTCGACCTCCTCATTACGGCGATTGTTGGCCTGTATCATCTGCCTCACGAAACCATTCCTCCCCTCTTCAGTCGCAATCCAAGGTCGCTTCAGCATCTCCATTGTTTCCTTGCCCAGATCCTTGTGTGCCGCGTCCCGAATATAGGCCTCCACCACGCCCTCAAACACGGGCCCTGTCAATGACGTAAAAACCCCCTCGTTCTCCTCTACCAGTTTGAACAGCGGCAGCCCAAATGGACCCAGCGCCACGACATCGATGAGGCATAAACTCCGGTACTCACAACCATGCAGTAGATGCGCTCGTAAAGTCATCAATCCACCATGATCGTGCGCGACGACATGCGCCTTGGCCCCTTGCCATTCCTGCTCCCAGGATTTGTACAGGGCGGCAAAGACCTCCGATTGCTGTGAGAGGTCCGCGTCTAGTGCGACTTCCTTGGTGACGGTGTCCTCTTTTCCCGGCAAAGGTTTGCCGAGGGGGCTGTCGCCGAATCCGGGATTGTCGAACAGGTAGACGCGAAAATACCGGGAGAGGGAATGAGCGTAGACATGCCAAACGCGTGAGGACCACGGCGTGCCGTGCACAAATATCAATGGTGGGGAGGAAGCATCGCCTAGAGAGGTCCAGCGGATGTGGTATTCGAAGAGGGTGTTGGAGTAGTGGAAGGTTCGGGCAAGTTCGATAGGAGACGACGATGATGTACTCATTTTGTCTTCTTAATGTCGTACTGGCTTGCAATGGGTCCCTTGGAGCTCTATCGCATTTTCATTTGATTGAGTCAGGCCGAACATGATACACTTGATATCAGGGTCATCGCAGCACTCTAGACTAATCCTTGGATCCGACAGACGTGAGGAGCGAGACGTAGGAGCGACATTCAATTGATTTTTTAACAGCTCGCAGCATGAGTATTTTTCTAGAATTTTTCAAGGAGCCGAGTAAATTACCGTATTCTACCCCTCCATGCAAATTTGTTGGCCCCTTCTGCATTTTTCAACTTTTTTTTGAGAACTTTTTATCGAACCCATATATCCACCCTGTACTCAACAACCAAAATCTGAAATTTACTCAAATTTCTCAGATATAATCGTTATAACGTATATAGCCTTTAGCTTTAAATTTTAGTAATTTAAAGCTTTAGTAGTTGGGGTAATAAAAGGTACGCAAAATTCGCGTGTTCCGAGTCAGTTTGGCCTTATGATTACCCCGCTATATTGATTAACCCCACCAAAAGTTTGGGCCTATAAAGCCCAAAAACGTATATCCAAACTACTACTAGTTATTCATCCGAAATTGTTCGTTTTGTTTCTATATTGAAGTGAACGACTCTTCATAATCTGAGGTTTATATCACTCTTTTGCAAAGCAGTCTAAGAGCGTGGTTGTTAAGTGTAGAGTGGATACATGGTTTTGATAAAAAGTTCTCAAAAAAAAGTTGAAAAATGCAGAAGGGGCCAACAAATTTGCATGGAGGGGTAACGGGCATAGAAGACAAAATACCGGAAAATCCGGATTTTAGCGTCGTTCAGTGTCTACTCCCATAATTGAATAGAAGTGCGTTGTGCGCCTTTGAACGTATTCGAGTCACCAATCAGTCTCAGGGCCACCTCACAGGCTACGACGACAAACCCCGAGAAGTCTTGGGAAACCTTGCCATCAGCCGGAAACTCCAGGTCTGATGCCTTCCTAGAAAACGGCCCACTCCTAGAGGTCAGAGCAAATATTGTTAACGTTCGTTATTACCATATAGACATGGACAGCATCGCAGTCAAAGCGGTGCTTCTGGAGGCTTTTCAACGGATTCCAACGACAACATCGATCTTCTATATCAGATTCTAGAGTTGCCTGAAATATCCCGGGGTTCACAACTCTGATATCCCTAGACCTTCAAGCAGAATGCGCTTGGTTGTTGCAATCCACTTGGCGATAGTCTCCTCCTCATAATACATCTCATTATAGACTACCTGCCAGCTGAGTCTATTCTCCCTTGTCCATAGGAATGAATTCACGGCTGCGTTCGGCGTCTCATACATCAGCCATAGATCTTCTAGCCTGACCTTGCCGTGCATGGACTGCAAAACAGGCTCAAATCTGCCGATACTGGACAGAGAAATCATTTGATTGGATCCTGGTTGTGGAGGGTTTGAGGCCATATTGGCGAAGGTTCGGTAGGTGGGCTGGATAAGGGAAAGCATGTTCTTCATATCCGCTCGCTGTCCATTGTAGTATCTCTTCAATTGTGATGCGGTATCTGCGAAGGTTGTGGGCTTGATCACAAGCGGGTAGATGTGAAGATAAGGGATGACGGCGTGCCGCCACTTCTCCTCGCTTTGCTGGCGCATGCTGAAGATACCGCACGACCCGTAGCTCTTGTTCTGGGACTCCGGGTCCAGCTCTGTAAGAGCGAGGATTGCGGCTGCCTCAACGACATGTGTTGGTGTGAAGCCTTTGGCTTTCGCGCCTGCGACTACAGCTTTAGTCTCGGCTTCTGTAAGTTTTCGCCGTTGCGCTGTGGTATCACCCGGTGCTTTACCCGTATTGACAGCCTTGATGGAGAGCCACGGGAGCCCTGCAAACCACTCGCTGAGAGACTGCTTGACCTGGGCTTCGTGGCTCTCCGTCACGGGAGGGATCCTAGCAGCAAGGCAGAGCGGAGGAGGGAGCTTTGATGCTTCTGTACCAAATTTGACGTCTGGAGAAGGTACACTGAGCTCCTCAAGCAGCCTGTCGACCATGAAAAGCATGGCGTGTCCATCTAAGACGTCATGACCTATGTGCACTATTAATTCATGGCTATGGGGAAGAAGGTGTAGCTGGGCCCGCTTCACTGGTCGTAAGTCCTTGCGGAGCTGATCGGCGTCCTGATATGGCTCCTCAGCTGTATGAACGATGAAGGTTTCCTCAAGCCAGGAGTTTATTTCGTCATCCGAACCCGTAACATAAATACGCCTGAGATTGTCGATTGAAGATGCCACCAACGGGTACTGATATCGCAACGACAGCCAAGCAGTTCGGCTTGCGGTGACAGGATCAATGTCACTGAAGTCAACTTTCAGAACGACAGAAAGAAGACCAAATTCACGGCCGTACGCTCTGCCAGTCGAGCCCATGCCAATAAAATGGGCTTCTGTGGCATCCAAGTCCCGAGACCATAGTCCGGGTGACGATTCCGTCCATGAAAGACGGTCGTCGCTTGTAATAGATCCCATTATGCTTAGATGCAGTTCTTACGAGGCAGGTCGGAATGCGATGTCTCTGGCACCTTTGATGCTTCATCGAGATTAGCCAGGTGATTCAACAGCTTTCATGATCCATATAGGACCTCAATCAATCCGTCATTTGTTACAAAAGGAAGGGTCCGTTGTAGCGGCACGGTACATGCAGGTACGGCAACTTAAGGCAAAGTAAGACGCCGACTCAAAGCTCCGAAACATTCTCTTTCCTCAAATCACGCTATTCTCTTGGGGCTACTTTCCAATGATGGAGTGAGTCCAAGACATTGCGATATTTCCATCTCATGCTTGCATTAAGGAACAAAAAACAACAAGAAGCGGCAAACAACGCGTTCTTTCACGTTGTGCTTCTATTCATCATCATTGCATTTAAGTGCTCATCACCATAAGGCGAGTGAAGCAGCTCTGCCAAATTTGAAACTATGGTCGCTCCTAACTACATCTCACCCCAGGAGTCTCATACTCAACATGTTGCTCGATTATGTCATTCCAAATATCAACGTCCGAGTGCTCGGTCTTTGCGCCTTCTGTTTTCTAGTTACAGTTGCGGTAGGTAGCTGGTTCAAGCCATCCCTGCTGCCTTACCACATACGCGCAGTGCTCTCTCGACTAATTCACGTAAGTCATTTCATACTCTTCAGGCGTTTTTCTTAAGTAGTCTATTGAACGTGAACCAAGGTTGTACTTTGCTGGAGATACCCCATCTATGATCAAAGTGGCAATCGTCCGCTGCCAACATGTCCGTATTCCTGGCCAAATGGCCAGGGCGATGTTGGCAAATTTCTTAAGGGCGTAGAGAATAGTGAGATTTGGGGCAAAGAACATGGGCAGGTGTACCGCATTTGGTCGGGTATGAACTCAGAGGTGTGAGTCATTCCCAGCACATGCTGTTTTTTTGTTGGCTCTTGCCTCCCTTGCAAAGCCCCTGTAGCCCCTGCTGAAGGCTCTCACATCCAGCGTCCTCACCAGACCTCAGCATATCCAAGCGGTGTTCAGCGACTCAGACAAGCATCGCAAAGCCGTCAACAACAATTCCGGCTACATAATGGGCGAGCTACTGGGACAATGTGTCGGTCTTGTCAGCGGCCGCGAGTGGCGGGCTTCACGCGCAGTTACAGAAGTTCCATTCATCCACCGTAGCGTTGCACACCACATTCCAATGATCCGCAAACACGTGGAGTCCTACGTGAAGGATCTCGAATCCAGCAAAGGCCTACACGCAGGCTTCCTTCACCCAGCGGAGGATCTGAAGTTCCTTCCTTTCTGGATCGTTGCGGAAATTTTCTATGGCAGGCTACCACCCCACCTTAGGGATTGGTTGAAAAGGCTCATTCCCTCCAGGGAGGACTTGTTCAAAGATGTGATTCAAGGCGGAATAACGCGTTTCGCTGTCATGAGTTTCTTCCCCACCGCCACGGGCAGGAAGCTCGTGGACTTCAAGAAAGAGTGGAAGGCTTTCAACTGCAGTGTCTACGAGTACTCTCGTCAAGCCGAATGTTCTGCACCCATAGTGCAAATGTACGACGTGAGTACCAAACCAAAGCTTCTTTCTCTCGATGGATCTCACACTGTTCGAAAAAGTATCTGTAGGCTATTTGGAAGGCCGCTCCCATCTGCTTATTCACAATTCGGCCTAGATCAGACTTGAATTCAATCAAGATGACTGCCCATGTCATAGGCTACTGCCGCCGTCCCATGATTGCAAATACCGAAATCATCAGAGGAAAGCCTAGCTAACCTGATTCTTGCTATAGGCCGTGGATCAGGGTACCATCACACACGAACAGCTCTTGCAGACGATTGACGAGTCTTTATTCGCAAACCTGGACGTCACCATTGGGGGACTCTCATGGAACCCCATCTTTCTTGCCGCTTACCCGCAATGCCAAGAGAAGTTGCGGGCAGAAGTCTTATCTCAGACGCCTGAAACAGCGGATGGGTATGTGCAGAGTTCTGCCACATACCTCTCGGCCTGCATCCTCGAGTCATCCCGATTGAAGCCGCTGGCCGCCTTCTCAGTCCCGCAATCGGCGCCAACTGACCGTATTGTCGACGGTTACGTTATACCAGCTTCTACAGATTTTATCGTCGACTCGTATGCATTGAATGTCCGGAATGAATTCTGGTGAGTAAACGGCCCATTTTACCCCCTTCACAAACCGTGTCTCCTTGAGTTGAAAGGCCTCTATGGGTCTGTTTGACCACCTTTGAAATAGCGATCAAAATTCCCCAAGAATAGCAAAATTTACCCGAGCATAGGGGTGAGAACAGAGACAGCTACGACCCCGAGCGGTTTTTGAAGAATAGATCGACGCAGCTCAGGTACAATTACTGGCGCTTTGGGTTTGGGCCGAGGCAGTGTATGGGCAGATATGTGGCGGACGTGATCATCAGGGTGCTATTGGAGTACTTGATGAAGAACTACAGGCTGGAGACCGAGGAGAAGGCTGCGAAATGGGCTAGAAACGCAGAAAGCTGGATCAATCATCCGGACTTATTGATCAAATGTACAAAACTTTGACTTGACGTGGGCTACGTCATGTTCTGGTGCCCTGATCTATGGTTCGAAGGTGAAGGAGAATGCGCTAGTGGAGCTTGATCGCCGTTTCTATGATGGATATAGGAATTCGAAGGCTTTTCAAAAGTCTGAAGGTTGGCTCCAGAGTTTCCGAGTCGCCTTGATGCTCGTTCTGATTCAAAAACTTTTCACGAGCTTTCTCGCCCTTGGTCCTAAGGGGACGCTGCATCATTAGTTCCCCACCAGCCGTCATAGCCTGTTGTTATACTGAGGTGTGGTATTGCTCGTGTTTGAAGTCACCACCTTCCTGTATAATATGCAACGACAACCCGACAGCTCTCTATTGCGTAGCTTACCAGAATCATTCTGAAGATCCCGTTTCATTTTCTCCTGAGTGCTGAGAAGCGTGAGAGAAAAAGATCATTTGCAGAGCTTCACCACAGCGACTGCCACATAGCGGATATCTTTTTATGAGTTATCACTCGGCTGGAAAAGGTGAATATGTGTTTGTGGGCCGGGTCTGTTCCCTGAAAATACCTTGACAAATCTTAAACATTCCAGACTGCCATTTGACCGCCACCGATAAAGTATACCAGCCCAGTACTCGCGAAAGATTTCGCAGCTTCAATACCTTATTCTGCGTACGGGTTGCTGCAACTGAAACTGGTGCTAGCGCCCACAGCGAAGTACGCAGTAATCTGCTTGATAGCAGAAAAGATCCCCAGTACAGCCAGCGTCAAACCAGCCAGGAAAAGGACAGTGTTAGCAATATTGAACAGCAATCTCTTCCTATAACCCCTCCACAATCTTTCCCACCCACTATCCTGCTTCACCACTGCGCCCGTGACCGGATCCCACCGATCGCCCGGCAACATGCTATCCTTCTGCACATTATAGCCCACCATCAACAGCGGCGGGAACGTGAAGCTGAATTGCAGCACGCACGCCGAAGCAACCAGGCCGCCCAGATTGCTGACCTGCGGGATCGCCGTCGCGATCACGAACGCGAGACTCCAATACACCGGCACCACAGCCGCCCATAGGATCTTGCCTCCGCGGGTGCCCAGATGTGGTGCCCTCAGGACATCAATAAACAGATTGTTGAACATGACCTTGAGCCCGATATTCGCGTACAGTAGCGTCGCCACACAGCTGGTGACCAGTTGAATCGCATTGATGGCCGCGTGCCAGCCGTACGGTGCTAGACCCTGATAGGTCGGATTGAACGTATACTGGCCCTGGTGCGCGTATACGAAGACCCCGAAGAAGAGATAGAGGCAGTAGATAAATGCTTCGGCACAGATCAAGGATTTCCAAAAGTCCATCGGCCGAGACATCTCGCTGAGGAACTCGACGAAGACGATGGCCCCGCCGAAGCTGTAGACGGCCGCCATGACAGCCGTGACGGTGACGGTGAAGCTGCCGTTGGGAAGGACGCCGGCGGTGGTGGCGACGGGGGAGTCCGGTAGGATGTGGAAGGAGACGTTGGCCCGTTGGGCGGCGGTCTTGAGGACGCCCGAGTTGGCGACCACGCCCATGATGGCAAAGATGCTGAAGGCGTTGAGCCAGATAGCGAAGTTGGCGATCCAGGCGAGGCGGCGAAGCGTGCGGATTTGGCCAAAGATCATGCCTGTGCTATGCTTTAGCCAATCGTTTCATCAATCGTCTTTGTCTCTGTTGCTACAGCGCTTGGCTTTTAGTCGCTTCGCCTTGGTGAAAGCGATGCTAGAGGGGAAACTTTACCCGCAAGTGCCCATACGAGACAAAGCACGATGAAGCAAACAACAGCACGACCTGACCCAGTGATGATCTGCTCAAGCGAAAGTCCGTTGATGAGGATAATGATGCCGACATTGAAAAGGAGTTGCGTCGATTGCAGCACAGAGACGAACGACCGGGCGACGGAACCGTAGATTCTGAAGACGAGGTCTGCGTATGTTCTCACAGGGTAGCGATCCGAATCGAGCCCCAAAAACAACTTCCATAGCACCAAACCACCATAGGTTGCAAGACCGGAGAGTACGGTGTATATCACTATACCAGGGCCATAGCCCAGCTATCATATAGACTAAGCATTAGAACTCTCCATGAGTCGAAATCTTGGTTTAACTTACAGCAGCGAACGCCCAAGGTACGGAGAACGGCCCAAGTATGTCCATTGTCAAGAGGTAGAAAATAGCACTCCATGACGCTGTCCTCACAGCCCTCGACGCTCTGATCCATTCCTCATCAGAGATTGGAATATGCCTCGGATTATGGCCTCGTCCATCGCTCGTGGGCGCCCTCTCCAAACTGCTTGAGCATGATTGGCGATCATGCGTGACCGCGTCCCTGCCATTTTCATTCTCGCTATCCGTCGGCGTGCCATGGGCATTCCCTGAACATTTCTCAGCATGAGAAGAAGCCCAAAAGCGCAACGCCTTCAGGTTCCGGAATGGTCGGCGCTGCGCATCTTGTGCAAAAAGCATCGCATCATGGACTGGAAAGTCTTTTTTTTGGTCGGCGCGAGTCAAGTAAGCCCAGTAGAGGTATTTCTCGAAGGACACGTTCGAAACGAAGGACTGCCCGGCGTTGAACGCGCTCGTCCCGATGACAGAGTCTGCAAGGGAGGCCTTGCGCTCGACGTTAGGCTGTTGCTGTGATATGCTCTTCCCGTCTTCGGACCTAGACGCGGAGTTGTGTTCGGCTTGCATTATGAAGGAGAAAAAGAGTCACAACGAGCAGATTTTTGAAAGGATCTGTGGGATCTGTGGAATTCCAGGTAGGGATATTCCGGACTGATATAGATCCTGGACCGATCGAAGTGTGCCACACATGTAATCTTACCTTCTTCAAGCCGCTGACCCCTGAGGACCATATGTTGCTCGCCGAGAAGTCTTATCTGACCAGCTCAATGACTTGACCTCGTCTCGAACGGCCAGTCGTCCCTCTTTCCAAGGAACGACAACGGGCTTGACCACTGAAACAGCGATCCACCATCGATTTAACTCACTCAGTATGCAGGGTAGATTATTCAGCCATCGGGGATATTCAAGTTCCTACATCTGGGCTGCAGGATAGCCCCTGCACAAAGTGCTGCTCCCGCGTGGGGGGTGGAGTTCGGCGAACAGTGTAATTGTAAGATCGCGATCCTTGTCCTTAGACACGGCTGCCAGGAGCGCTGAGTCCAGCATGCAGCCATGCAGCACTAGTCTTGCTGCTGTGTCTTACGGGAAATTGTGTATGGCAAGACAAAAGAGCGGACCGAAATATCACGGCCCGAGGGGCATGATAGGAGTCAGGCTGACTATTACAAGTGCAATTTTATGTTCACATGGCACATTGCTGGAAGTGTGCTGAATGGAAAAGACTGCTGATCTGAGCCGTACCGGGGAAGATCCAAGGATAATCCTGACCAGGAGACTCCTGATCGCTCTCGCCAAAAACCCTGAACAGAACGAGAATAGGAATATAAAATGATCGTAACTACTGTTTCTTGACCCGCTATTTGAAAGCAACGCAGATGAACAAGAACCCTTCGTACTCGGGCGTTCTCGTGATCAAATTTCCAAGGAGAGACAACGATCAGACGCTAAGATGCACATCCATATGGGCTATGCTGGAAATACTAGAACTTGAAGGGGTGGGGGGGGTGTTTTTAACCCAGTGATATCCTGAAGCATGGAGAAGCCGCTATATTTTGCTTGCCTGACATTGTTATTCTGTCCGCTTTTTGAATAGAAGCTGAGCCTTTGGATTTGGCAAGACCGCCAGACCCCAATGTTGCTGAGGGGGTGTTTCCTCGCCTGGCATGAGTTTCACATCATAATTCCTGAGTAGGTAAGATGCGACAACTTTGATTTCGGCGGCAGCGAAGAAGCGCCCTGGGCAAGCCCAAAGACCATGACCGAAATTAATGTTGTCGGTCCCGGTTGTCGAATGTTGGTATTTGAGCTCATTGCCGGGCTGTTGGCGTAAATTGTAGAAGCGGAAGGCGTCGAAATATGATGGATTGGGATATATTTTGGGGTTCTGATTGATCGTGTGGCTGATAATCATCACTAGAGTTCCTTTTGGAATGACTTCACCAGTGGAAAGTCGGAGCCCTCTAGGGTTGGTGACAATGCGGGGAATATTGACTACGGAGACTTTTAGCATGCTCATTTCTTGGGGCGAGCGCTCTGAGGGTCAACGTGCCTAGAGAGGGCGGACTGAGACGTTGAGATTCTCTTGCAAAGCTGTCTAGTTTCCGCAGACTCGCGATATTTGACTTGGTAATGATACCGTTCTTGCCGAGGACAACATCCAATTCCTCCCTTAATTCTCTGATGACTGAAGGATCGGAGGCAGCGAGGTCGAAAGGGATGTATGTTAGAGCATTAGACAGGTTGTAGATAGAAGCGAAGGTTGCAAGAAGCTGATCACGACCGAGTTGCTGCGCACTGGGCGGCTGATTGTACTGTGACATGAACCAATCGATCATCTCGCCTCCAGGACCGGCCTTCTCTGCGCTCCCGTTCTGCTTTGCAGCTAGCAGAGGAGCAAGCTTTTCAACATTCGTAGACCTTTGTTTCAACAAAGACCTAACCTGGGGCAGGAACGGCGCAATGACAGGTCGTATGGGCCAGGGAATGAACCTCAAGATGAGCCATGCTTTAGAGACATCCGCGGTATAATTGACGGTGGCCTCAATCCAGTCCTCATCTCTGCTGAGTGGAAGACCGACGAATGCGCGGCCTGAAAGAATCGAGGCCGTTCGAGACATTGCCTTTCGCATAGTGATGGGAGTCCAATCTTTGCATTTGCCTATGTTATTGTCCATTGCGTATCCAATCTCCGAGGTGAAAGAATTGAGCACGGTCGGTGTATTGCGGGTGAGCACATGTCGCATGGCCTTGTCGAACTCATCGGCTTTGGTGCCCATATAACTATACTCACCCAAGAAGACGTTGTAGTGGTGCTTCCTGTCCGTATCAGAATAATGCTATGAGATTCGAGTACAGATGTATTTCTCACTTGATCGAGACGTCTGATTCAGGAAGCGATTTGATCGTATCAATTTCTCGATCGGCGAGCACAGCAAGGTCTTGCCCTGGCAGTGAAAGCGCGAATGATCCATCAGGATGCTTTACATATCAGCAAAGTCATTCGATGTTGTTGCACCAAGCTCACCTCTCTGTGAGCCTCTCCGAGTGTCGCAATCACGTCATCTTTAACAAAGTAATACGGCAGTGGAAGTCTCTGCGGTCGATTGACAATAAGCCCCTAAAGGACGAACAGGAGCAAAATTACTATCCCCCATGGAATGAAAGGAGGGTGTTGCTCGCTGATGTGCCTGAAAATTGGACCGGCTGCGTGCAGAAGCCGTTCAAACATGGTGAAGTTGACCAGTACCATTCAACTTCGAAAGGCAAGACTGAAATGAACAGGGAATGATATCCAAGAAGGGTTTGCCCATGGAAGACTCTTGCAGCACAAGCTTCCATAGACCGTACAAGGTGAGGCTTGGCATCTCGAGGACGCCGTACTACTTCCCCCTAAGCAGCCCGAAGTCCACCGCGCCGAACAAAGACTCCGACCGACATGGAACGTAATCTTCAAGGTCCGTTGAAGGCTCCCTGCCACTAAAGACAGCACGTAAAGGCCTGTGAAAGGTTGCCTGTCCATGATGGCTCATTATCCGAATCATGACCAACGAAGGAGACCTGAATGCAGCATCGAGACCACCGCTGACATCGTCCGAGGACGATCCGGAAAACATATGGTACTTTGCCTACGGATCCAACATGCGGACCGCCGTGATGCTCAATCGGGGCATAAAACCGCTCGCAACAAAGGTGGTGGTGGTATCTTCATACCGGCTGAGCTTTGATATTTTTGGGGTGCCATACAGCGAGCCGGCCATGGCCAGCATAACGACAACTCGGCTACCGAATCATGACAGCGATCCGCAGCCCGTACATGGGGTTGCGTTGTTGCTGTCTAAGCCAGACTATGTCCGCTTAATTGTTTCCGAAGGAGCTGGTACAGCTTACGAGGAGATCGAGGTTGAAGCTACTCCTTTAGGATCAAGACATGGAGACAAGCAAGACGAATTTGTCACTGAGACTTTGGTCGCAAAGTACCCTTTTCGGCAAAGTTTTTCGCCGAGGCCGAGTCAACGATACATGGTGAGTTCGTCGAAAGCTGCTATTTTCCATGGACAACCTCCAGTCACACCTGATATAGAACCTCTTAATAGAAGGAGCTGCCGAGCATAATCTACCAGCCACATACCAGGAGTACCTTCGGTCACTGCCCACCTTCACACGTCTAACGTCCACCCGTGCCGCAACGGGTGCGTCTATCTTCCATGCCGTATGGCTACCTACCATTCAGCGCGTGATGCGCTGGATCAAAGACCCCTCTATGCTCAAGGATGGTAAATCGCCGCGCTGGACAGGAACAGTCGTTTGGGCGCTGTTCAATGCCATGTGGCTACACCATGACTGGATACATGCAAGAATCTGGGCGCGTGGGGATGGTCGGTTGACTGGGGAGGTTGATTGATTGGAAGGCTTGGTAATTGCGTCTGCGGTACCGTGTGACATGTTGGAACATACCTATCCAGCGGTCCGTCGAGAGCCGCGGCTACTTGTAGCTAGAATGCATCGAGTTTTGACCTGGATCATCCTCCTAATGCAGCACGCGTTACTGGTTTGGCCCAAAGAATTTGACCCAAAACAGATACCCAGCTTGCTCGACATTGTGCAAAAGCATGGCTATTCAGGAGAGGGAAGCATGTAAGGTCCAGGAGCAAAATGGTCCCTCAGACACAAACGGCGTTCAAGATCACAGTCTCGTCGAATCACGCCGCCTGCTTATGAAATTTCCTTTGATCGGTATTTTCCTTGAGATTTCATATCAGAAGCATTCGCCTTCGTGGAGGCCTCGCTAATTCCATCCAAGACGGTCACAATGACTTCCCCTTCTTCATTCGCGGGTGGTTTGGCAATGATATCAACGCCCTAGACTTTCCCATCACCCAGCTTCGCGTTGGACAGACCGACCTTGCGCGCATACGGCAAGGCCATTTGGGAGCTCAATTCTGGAGCGCTTTTGTGCCTTGGTAAACGTCTCGTCCTTCACACTCGATCTCCTCTGTGCCATAACAAGTATGCTTACTGCATCAGCCCAGTCAAGACAGATGATTTCTCCACGCTTCGACTGCCGCCTTCCCTGCTGCAGACCCTTCAGCAAATCGACCTGATCCATAGCCTCATCGCTCAGCATCCGCAGCACTTTTCCCTCGCCAATCGCGCCGATGACATCCTACCGATATTCCGCTCTGGCAGGGTAGCTAGTCTGATAGGGGTCGAAGGCCTACATCAGATTGCGAACAGTGCCAGCGTGTTGCGGATGTATCATCGATTGGGGGTCAGGTACGTGACCTTGTGTCACGATAGCAATACTAGGTGGGCAGATGCTGCGGTGAGCATTGCACTTTCGTTCAGGCATGGAACAAAAATATATCAAAAAGAACATTCAAGCGCAAGAAAAGATGGTTTGCATGCTTTGCAATACGTGGGTATCGTTCTTCAAAGAGTGTTTGAACGTTGCATGACAGGTAGCGCAGAGGACATGCTGATGTTACCCGGACCATTCAGACAGCCTCCACTCAGCCACATGGCGGTATCTCAGATGCTGGCGAGAGCATCTTGAAGGAAATGAACCGGAAAAGTGTAATATATGGGGATCGAAGCGATCCAGCGCTGCCGTAACATCAGAATATCGGCAGGAAGGTTCATTGTGGACGTTCAGCGACAAGGCAGAGCGTGTTTGGCGGATGGCGACCTGTAAGTCTCGAAGCTCTTGCGCCAGGCGCAACCGATCTGCGTTGCGAGGATCTGATGAAAGGATAAGGACGGTCAGTGGCCATTGTGGCATATGATTTGGCATTGCTAAGAAGGTTCAGGCACGAGCCGCCTCGCAAGCTATTGTCATACGTTGCGATGAGACAACTGCTGGACCCTCTGTTACTTTCAACATTCAATGCGCGAGAGACGGCTGGCGATGCTAAGCCTAGTCGCCCAAACCAGACCAGAAATAGTCTAGCTCCGTGATTAATAGAATTTAGGTACAGTAGCCGGAAGGTAGCCGAAGTGAAGCCGGAGCTAGACTCAATGCGTCAGATCATCGTGGTCTGCCGCTCGGTAGTGACCACGCCCCTGACGTTATGATGCTATGCAACGTATGCGTTGTTATCATGCGGGCTTTTGGAGATTCTACCAATGAATGATAATGCCAAGATCGTTGTATTTCGAGGCTCAGAGAACCACTGACGTTTCTTAGTGCTATCCATTGCCTTATCTCTTGCCACACGTGGGACAAACAAGCATCTCAGCTCCGGACAGTCTTGCTAGACCACACAGTCATCGTTATATGGGGAATGCCGTACAGCTCTACTTTGTGGTAATGACGGAACAACTGGCATGTTTTGGCGCATTATACACTATCGTGTGGCAGAACTGCTCATCTGTTGGCAAGGATGATTTGGGTTGTCGATATGGAAGACTGACAGTTGCGCAGGGGCGATTTGTGCTGGGAATACTTATGTCGGTACCGCAATCTCTACCGGGCTGTTAGCTGATTTCTTTTCAAAGAAGGAGGAATACTGATTGTCCAGGTCAGGTACGCAGTCGCTTGTTCAACTACTAGGCGGATGCAAGGGTCCAGCTGCGAACGGATCCCGTCGCTTACTGCCATCCTTCCAATTATAAATCCAATCTGTATTATTAATCGAGTAGTATTATAAAGCACCTGGCACGTGATGTCATGTTGTTTGTGAACCTCCTTTATAACATGCAAGGAGGTGCTTGTCACTTGCTGCACACGCACACACCGAATTCGTTCAAATTAGAATTATTACGCACTCACTCAATATGTCCGTTTACGTCATCACTGGAGTGTCCAAGGGAATCGGGGTGAGTCTATTTCGTATCGCGTGACGCACCGTCTTCACCTAATTCCGGTCTAGTTCGAATTCCTTAGGCAGATCTCGGAAGACCAGAAGAACGTCGTCGTCGGTCTGGTCCGCGACAAAGCTGCGACCGAGAAGAAGGTAGCGACAGAGCTAGGCGACCGTCCCAATGTCCACATACTCCATGCAGACCTCACCAAGTACGCCAGCCTGAAGCAAGCCGCTTCCGACACCGCCGAGACCATCGGCGAGCGTGGCATCGACTATCTGGTGGCCAACGGAGGTTTGGTGCCCGACTTGGACGGCTATTCATCCATCGGCGCATTGTAGGCTAGTCCGCTCTCGCTATTGTGTCTGTGCTGGTCTTTAATTTAATGCAATGTATCCAACAGGAGCGATAAGGTCGAGGAGGTTGATGCTCTTTGCTCGCAGCTATCGCAGACCAATGTTGTCGGCAACATCCACCTCTTCCACCTCTTCCTCCCTCTCGTTCTGAAGGGCAAGGTCAAGAAGGTCATTACGATTTCCACTGGTCTGGCCGACATCGACTTCACCAATCAGTGCGAGGCCGAGAATGGCGCTTTGTACGCTGCTTCCAAGGCGGCCATGAACGTTATCGTGGCCAAGTTCAACGCGCAATACAAGAAAGATGGTGTGCTCTTCCTGGCTATCAGCCCGGGTGTAGTGGACGTGGGCCGCACACCCACTCCGGAACAGATGCCGGACTTGATGGCTTTCATGGGCAGGGTGGTCGCCTATGCGCCTCACTTCAAGGGCCCAATCAGTCCGGAAGAATCCGTCCGACATGTCAGGTCGACCTGGGAGAAGGCCAGCATCGAGGGTGGATTTGGTGGTGCGTTTATCTCGCACCTTGGAAACAAACAGTGGGTGTAATTTCGGGGTCCCGTTCCATCAATTACACCAGGTATAAGATAGAAAATATCAAAACACTCGAATTCAGATGTCGATAGACACGTGTGATGTGAGATGCGCATGACAGGGCCACCATGGTCCGTGCAATATTGAGCGACAAAGACACAGACAGCGACAAAGATAGCGACAAAGACGCCGACATAGTCAGCGAATCTCGATCGCCACAGAGCCCGAAGAAATTCTATACGGCCATTCATTTCCGTAATCTCCCTCATCTTCATCGTCTTTGTTCAATACCCTGTTAACATTTATTCAGTCGTCAGGCAAAGCCCAAGGTTTACAATTGGCTCTTTCAATGGTTCTGGATATGGTTGCAAGGATGGCCCTGGAGCTGGTTGCTGGACCATGTGGCAGGCAAATATGATAGGAAATTTGAATGCCTTGACATTGCAGTACCATTTAGGCCATCTATTAACACTCGATTCGAACAAACGAATCAGCCGCAAAGATGTCCACGGTCCCCCTCTCCAGAAAAGCCGATGAAGGATGGCAATCTTGAGGGCCGAAGTCTCATATCCGCCTTCTTGAAAGCTCATAAAGCTCAACACTCGCAGGCTCAGGCTCAGGCTCAGGCCCAGCAGCAAGCTGAACAGCAGCAAGCTGAACAGCAGCAAGCTGAACAGCAGCAAGCTGAACAAGTCTTGATTGCTAGAGCTGACCAGTTATGAATCATGGACTTTGAATAACGACTGAATGTGAAGGATGGACTCGTCTATGTAACGCGGCGAGTAGAAGGAAGGTGGGATACCACATGTGGGCATCTGGAAGGGGGGGAAGGCTAACTCGCCTAGGAGGGCAGAGATCGAATATGAAGAAAAGAAAAAGGCAGACGGTCAAGAGGTAGAGCAATATCTTATTTTAGAAAGATGCTAGACAGTAGACTTCCGGGGTCGCAGTTTTGACTGAATCGCTGAAAGAAATCGGACAGAGTTTGATGACAAAGTTTGAGGTGTTGTTGCGGGCTGTGCTTGAAAAACAAGGTACTTGTGCTTGCCAGGTTCGTCTTCCCCCTTGCTTGCGAGGCTGGCCGTTCCCGCTTGCTTGAAAAATGCGTGGAAAGCGTGTGTGCTTGAAAAGAAATATCGATCTGAAAGTAACATTCTTGCTGAAAGAAGAGAGGGGAAAGATTGGAGATAACAGGATCAATTGCTAGGTGTGCTATGTGTGGTTTTGACCGAGGAATTCCTTGCTAGCTCATCTTTGGTGACCTTGACCAAAACCTCTTTCATCGCGCATCCGTTCCTCTAGAAACTCCATTTGCCGAGAGAGTGCTGTCTACGCACATGCCCAAATGAGCGGCGATGTCTCGGCCAGGAAATCAAGCCTCCCTTGCAGACGGTGCCTTCGGGAACAGGAATCATCATCACCTTATTCGTGGCGTCACAGGTTCCTACCTGTTTGCCATCAGGTGAGCAGATTGACTGGCCTGGACTGGTACAGGAGGTTGATGTTGAAGGGGACCCAGATGACGAAGACCCAGTGGATGAGTTGGAAACCGGTGGGGGTGAGGCACTAGATGGTGAGGCAGCCGCAGGAGAAGCAGCTGCACCTGCGCCTGCTGAGGTTGCTGCAGGCGAAGCACCCGATCCGGACCCGGCAGCTGCTGAGCCGTCAGTTCCCCCGCTCATGCCCATACCAGGTGATGAGCCTGAATTAGCTGCACCCCCGGAGCTAGTCGCTGAGCCGCTCCCACCGGAAGCCCCGGCGTTGGTCGATCCACCGGAAGCCCCGGCATTGGTCGATCCACCGGAACCACCTGATCCTGCCGCGGCGGCCGGTCCCAAGGTGCAGCCAGCGCCCGTAGGTGGCTTCAGAGCTGACGGGGTCCCAAACTTATCGACATATTGGCCGGGGTCTGGGAATTGCGCATCGGTTGATTCGGCGACCTCGCAGGCAGTGGTGGGTATCTGAGCAACAAACATGTTAGGGAATGAAGGAGTATCGCGCTCGGTGAGAGTTGGCATGGTCGCATTGGGGTAGGAGTCGCGTTTGCTGGAGCCTCCAGTGATCTTGACGTTGGCGCAGTTCATGTACATTTCGCGATTCCCAATTTTGTTGAACCAAGTCCAAGCCAACACATAGCTCCCGGGTGTGATGCCGGCAGGTATCTTATAGTCGTACTTGTCAGATCCTGTTGAATCGGGGTTTTCGGGCAGGTTGCCGGCTGCTGATTTGCTGGGGCAGCCACCCATCACGCTGTAGATGACCTGCCATTTGCTCTGCTTCGTAGGGTTGGCATCGGTCGTTAATGAAACCTGGCAAGAGCCTCCCCCGTGTACAGCAGACCCCTTGAAACTTAGCTGTTGAGAAGAGCCTATAGCCATTTCCGTGGCTTGACCGCCGCCGCTGCTAAGCCCCTTGCAAGGAAAGTTACTACCATCCGCGAGGAGCGGCGAGCTATCTGGGTTGCCATAAGGTGGTGGAGTAAGCAAGATCATGTGGGCGTTGACGGCCGCAAATGTCACGGTTGAGGCGGCGAGAAGAGCCTTGATCGACGGCATGTTTGAACTGACGTCTAGTTGTTAAAAATCCGTTTCCGATGGATGAAAGTAAGTTGTTGAGTAGTGGTGGTAGAAGTTGATCCAAGTGATGGTATGAAGTGAACTGATGAAGAATGTTAGACTTGTGGAGAAAGATAAATATAAAGGTATTGGCGACAGAAGGCTTTGATGTGATGGGGAGCAGGACAATGCACTAGAACAAGGGGAGAACAATGAACATTCAACATTGGTATTGTGAGGCACGAACAGTGACGTTGGTGGCGAACAATGAGGATTGTTTTGATGGAAGGAAAGCAATCGAGGGCATTGGGAGACTTCTTACCTTCAAAGATACGCGTGCCGGGTGTTGTGGGTTCGAGAAATAGTCGGTCGGTGACTAGAAAGATGCGCGCGATGGCGTCGTGGTTACTGTTGAGGAGTAGAGGGTCTGCACCAGGCAGATTGGATCAAGAATATGTTTTAGGAGAAGAGAAGGGCCAGCCTTTGCGGATGCGGATAGACCTAGGACGACGTGGGTAGAGAGTCTGCGTGTGCGAGTGGCAGCGTCGGAGTTCTTGAAGAAGAGTCGAAGATCTGCACTAGCCAGGCCGGATCAAGAATATGTACAAGTAGAAGAAAAGGACCAGCCTTTGAGGATCGATCCAGGAACTGTGTGTAAAGAAGGTCGTTCGCGTGCGAGTGGAGTGTAGGAAAGAGAAAAGATTAGGACGGGAAATTACTGAAATAGTAGGGAATCTTCACCGCCACGACATGGTGATGCACGTGATGGTGCAGGACTGTACCTCGCGATTGACTGTTGCAAATGGGAAAGGAGACGGACAGAGCAACACATGACCAAAAGAGGGCACAAAGAGTAGCTATGATGAAACAAGCAGGGAAATTTGAGGTTATCAAGCTCGAATGACCAATCATCTGCATCTCCACCTGCAGACGCGCTGGCAGGCGCCGACTGCAGTTTGTCACCAATTGTTTTTCAAGACCTGGGACCTTGAGACTGCGAGCGCCCTGTGCCTGTCATGCAACCGCACCGAGTAATCTGCGAGCCTCTGATAATTTGAAACATAAAGGTACGTTGAATGGTGCATGGTAGGTTGTAGAGAGGACGGTGCGAAGCTCAAGCTTGACAATAAGCGAAGACCTGCCAAGGATCTGGTTTGCCTTCATCGCAGTCTGTGAAGCAACATTCGATCGCAAGCTTCCGTCACACCGAACTAGAGTTATCGCCTTCTGAATACCTGTAGCACTTGGGAGTGGAACATTGCGACCGAGAGGCTCTTACGGTTGTAGAGGTTGAGATTGGAACAAGGGTCGGCGGTTAGAAGCGGGGACAGCCGTTAGTACAAAGAACCAAGCTTTTTGAGGCCTGACCACTGAGGGGCCGCCATTTGCTGTCACCGACGTGTTTTGGAAACACCCCAGCGCACAACCGCCCATCAGCAAGCACGTGCAGCTCTGTGTGAGATTTGAACACAACGAATCAGTGGGGGCCGAGTAAAGGAGACCGAAATGTGGGTGCTTATAAGGCGTCCCCAACCGCACTGATCGTCAGCGCCCGAATGCCAACCCCAGTTGTTTCACATTATATGAAGGCAAGTGGTCTTGCATCAGTTGCAGCATGGCTACTGTATGAGTAGTATCGTGAGTCGGCATCGTTCGTTCGAAAGGAGATGTCGCGTCATGTCCAGAATGCTTCTTTGTCTGCCGTGTCCATTTGCTATCCACTTTCGTATCTCATCATCTCTCCTGATGATCGGCATGTCTGCGAAAGGCAGTGCAATATTGTTGGCATCGAAGGTGATCTTGAGGATGTACATAGTCTTGTTCTTCCTTTTGAGCATATCCCAGTGTCTAGCCTTGGCTACCATCAGCCTGCTGTGTACCTTCGTCCTTCCGGCTACCCTCGGCTGCTCGTTTAAGTATCGACCTTTCCTGCGCGTCTTAATAGCCAAAGGGGGCGGGCCCGCATATTCCTGGCTTCCTCCGCTATTAGAACGAAGCCGTAATAGTTGGTCATGGCATTCGGAATACGGCAATGAACATTGGTGATGTTGCAAAGAGCTGTCACTTCCTTCTTTCCTACATCTAGGAACGAGTGTCTGAACACTCGCGCATAAGAAGATCGCATTGTCCGGATAGCAAGACGGTGTCGTCCCTGTTAGATTGAGGGGGAGTGGAAAGATGAAGCTTTTATCTCTACGGAAGCGTCCACATGGGGGCTATTCCGACTCAGAACCTGCCGCCATGTACCTTTGCGTCCAGATGAATTCTCCTTCATGAGGGTCCATGATAGTAGCGAAATGGGTTTCCTCGTTGTTGATCGGATAAGTCTTCATCCAATTGATGACATCTCTAGTCTGCAAATTCTTTGGCCGAGTGCTCGCCCTTGTGGACCTACCATGCTTGCTGCGGTTCACATCTGCCCACAGCTTACATATTGTAGCCTTACGAGATATGCTCTCTTCGACAAGAACGTCCATGCCTGTCAATTGAAGGCTCGTTGCTTGATTGTTCGATGGAGCTGAGGGTGATTGCTTGTTGACTTCTTCGGATACATCGTGGTTTGTTGCAACGACGAAGTCGGCAGACGAGAGGATATCTGCTGTCACATGGTCCTTTTCCAATATCACAGTTTGATCGCCATCACAAAGGATGATGTAGGCTGCTGTAGTGACGGTGCTAGGCAGGCGGTCAAGAATTGATTCAAGGGTTGACATCGGAGAAGGGCGATGAAGCGACGAAGGTGAGGGGAGCAAATATTCACGCAAGAGTGAAGAGATTGATGGACGGAAGCCTAGAAGTATCATGACATGATTGAAGTAAAAGCGGAAGTTGGCAACCCGTGTGCTCCCATCATGACAAGGACGGAAATTCAGAGATATGCTCAGTCCCTCTCTGACACCCGTCAGCACCCCTACATAGCCTGCATAAGTCAGACTGGAGGCAATTATGGGACCATTGGGTCGTCCAACATAGTCAAGCTGAACGACGATGCCTCTTAACGGATCCATGCCCCAGTCAAGGGTCCTGAAATGCAGCATTCGAGACTGTCCGGCTGAATCATGAGCTCTGACCCCTCCCGAGGTACAGCCCATGAAGAGATCGAGCAGAACATTGAAGGCGACCAACAGGTACAGGTCTATTCCAGTGATTTGGGATATGCCACGGAGTTCCTGAGTCTCTTCCCCATTGTGTAGCCTTCGTAGCAGACATTTCGCAACCCATTTTGTCCATTTCAGAGGTAGACTCATGTCTTTTACAATATCATCGAATAGCTTTGGCAACTCTTGGACACGATCTTTGAAATCTCTCGCCACCTCTTCATACCTCTGACCGGGCGGTAGAGACAAATTTATGATGTATTTGGGAGGCTGCAACCCCTCTGCTTTCTCATCAGCAATCGGCGGCGTCATGATCGTCGCGCCACTTGGGGATCGGACGTGACAGAGAAAGCTTGAGAAGCTCTGTCATTCTCTCTCCACCATTGTTGCCGTGTCATACGATCGCATGAAACGAGAGCGTATGCGAAGCCATAAAGCAATAGTTAGGAAAGAAAGCTGCCCGATCCGGATTGTGTCTCGGTCCAGCGTTTTCAATTGACAGATCATTTCTTGGCTCGCTTCATTGGCAATGGCCGAGGCGGCAATCTCATCAATTCCTCGACCATCTGTCTGTCACCATCAATGCAATGCTGTGACATTGACAATGTCTTTCCAGAGCTTTGATTCAGATGCCGACGATTTTCAATTCTGATGAACACAGTTCTATCCACAATTTATTCGCAATCAACAAAGGCGTCCACCCTCACCGAGTGCACTTATTGAGTGAATGCGATGCTTTGTCATGCCCTACGACTAGAATCGTCTGGTCATTGAGATCATCACAAGGATGATCGCAATAGGATGAGTGCAACCAAATCCTGCTCAGGGAGCATGGCGGAGTCTCAGATGGAAAAGATTCTTTAGTGCTTGCTGGGTGAGATAAAGCTGTCCGAAATCCCTCACATAACGACTCATTTTATCCACACTGAGGTAGTCTTGTCTTGTAGGCGCAAAGTGTTACATTGGATCGGGTTGGAAGTGAACCACCAGCCCTGAATTGTTGTTTGGACGATTGCGGTGGTCGAGCTATTGTAAGAAGCCATCCATGGTCACTAGCCTTCCGCTACTGGACATTCGATCTACCAGTATCCGTCCCAAGACCGCCAGCTCAAAGGCATGGGGGCTTTCATCATTGTCATCTATACACTCGCCCATGATATCCGCTTTAGCTTCCTCTGGAAGAATCAATCACAGCGTATTAGGACCTCTCCCTATGCTCAATATTGTGGCGGATGCGTTTTATATAAGCCGCGGTATTCACTGTTTTCACCCTTGATATCGGAAATGCCTACAGCGAGGCCGGGCTCTGTCAGGACAAATGAGTGTAGTGTCATTATCTAGCGCAGACTGCCTGATTTCCTCCCAACCTTCATCACCTATTTCAATCCACGACCATCCCAGATAAGAATCAACCTTCTCAAGTGAAGAATAGTCCTCCTTCTACCCCGTTTACGTTTCTTTTCTTGGATTTGGAATTGCACTCCTCAACACCACGAGTCATTATGTGCTGCTGGCCTTATCGAGTAGTTTATCTGGAGGAGCCCCCCAAGAAGGAGCCCCCCAAGAAGAAGCCAGAGGCGAAAAAGGACAGAGAATTTGTCCTAGTATCGAGTGACTTCAACGTCCAACCTGTTGTGAGTGGTGCCACTTCTGTTTCGAAATATTCCCCCTCTCCCCCACCTTGCTTTGCGCTGCTTGTTTCAATTCACTCTTTGCTTCACCAACCTTCCAATCTTCAGACCCTCAGGGCTTTCCTTCGTTTCTTGATCCTTCCATACTGTCCGCTCTTTCGGTCAATAACACAACGGGAGTCAAAATAAGCTCCATCCTTTGTTCGATCGATCAGTATGAGGCGCAGTCGTGGCAATTGGAGCCGACCAGACGAAGAATGGGAGCAAACAGCTTCTTGGGACTCTTGGTATCCACTGCAGCCTAACACTGAATATCAGCAAAACCCAGAGCGACGCAGCCCAAAAGTCAAAGTTCCGCAGTCAGCTGGACAGCCAAGCCGCCGAAGAGATGTCAGTTCGAAAAATGTTCAACACCAGGCGTGGGATGATCCGCACGGTGAAGACTCTTGGATGAGCGGTGGACATGACCCGTGGCTAGATGATTCGTGGGACCTACCTCATTCCACCAACCAAGGCAAACCTGCTACTCGCCGCCAGCCTACTGCGAATGAGACCTGGAACACACCCAATGGTGATGATGGTTGGGCTCCAGCTGCTCATTCTCGGCGAAAGGAGGAGACGTGGGATACTTGCAAAGACGATCATGGTTGGGAAATTCCTGCAAACCACAAGCCTGGGAAGGAGGCTTGGGCTGCCAACTATGATGCAGGTGATTGGGAGACTGCTACGCCACAACCTGGCAATCAAAGTTGGGACGCATTCCATGAGGACCATGGCTGGGACGCATTTCCTGACGACCATGGCTGGGGGTCTGCTACTCATCATCAGCATAGCGGTGAGACTTGGAAGACAAATGATGCGAATCATGCGACCAAAGAGGGCAGCTGGGAGTCACCGCACCATAATGAGCCATGGGTATCTGCCACTAACACTCAGACTATCAAAGACGACTGGGGTTCAACACACGCCGATGACGGTTGGGGATCTACTTCCCAACGTGAGCCCAAAAATAGCGCTTGGGATGCTTCCCACGCCAGTACTCGAGCCAAGCATAATCATAAGATGTCCAAAGACGCGTGGCAATCGCCAGCAACAACTAACACGACACGGGCCAAACCAGCAGCGAGGGAGACCGTCGTAGGTCGTCCATTTCATCCGACCAATTGAAGTGTACGGCAGATATATGCCAGGAGAATTCTGAACTCTTGATCAGTATCGCTGCTTTGTGCATGCGTTCAACTTCCCCTCTTCATCCAGATCTGCCAAGCAATTCGTGCTCTTCCGTGTTTAACAGCTGTATGGGACCTCACTGACTGTCAGATAGACATCGGGCGACCCGATGGTATACACATCAGCTCTCAGGACTCCTGAAGCGACGCACGGTAACGCCACGAAGAAAGGAAGCAAGGGAAAGGATGACGGCATCTGGGCGAACGGCGCCGACGAACAACTTCAGTTCGTCCCTGAGGTGCCGACTGGCAACACGCAGTATTATTGTCAGGAGACCAGTGGCGTTTGGAGAGTTCGCACCACGAATGATATCATGAATCACTGTCAGCCGGGAGATTGGCGCATCCATCCTGACACTGGCTTCCCGTACTTTGTTCGGAAGACCGCTTGATGGGGTCAGGGGTAAGTCATGGGAAAGGATCCTATTGCATACTTCAGAAAGCTGAAGATCCCCCAGCGAATGCCGATGTCAAACGGAGAGAAGTCGATGGCCAAGCATGTGTCAGCTGGACATTATCCAGCCCAAGATGGCGAAGCAGGCTTTTGATGCCCCTGAATGAAACTCTTCAGAGCATGCGACATAGTCTGATGCTCATACTCTTAAAATGGTAGTGTAGAGCGAGCTCAAGCTCTGCAAATTATTCAACATCCATTAGAAATGTATTCAGAATCATTAACCTTCACATTGAATTCTCTCACGGGCATGAGCAGACTTCATCTGTTCTGATATGAGACCGTTCTAGCGCATTGACCGGAGGATCGACGTCATCGCAGGACTTTCATTTCTCAAACTCAATCAATCAAATCTTCACGCTGGAGTACAACATCAGAGCCGATCTTCCATCACCTGCCAGAATTGTCCGTTCATCTGCCCTCCCAATCAAATCAGTCTCGTCCTGAATCCCCCGTCCTCGTCGAAGAATTGTCCTTACTACTGCCTGACCACCCAATCCCCCATCAATGGCTACAACCTACAGCCAGCACGCCTTGACGTTGCCCCTCCTGCCCCGTGGCTCTCATCTTGTCACGGAACACATCACCTCCTCATTACCCGAAATCAAGACCATAAAATGCGGTCTCCTCCATCTATTTCTGCAGCACACGAGCTGCGGCCTGACCATGAACGAGAATTGGGACAGCGACGTACGGGCTGATATGAGCGATAGCTTAGATAGGATCGTGGTGGAAGATAAAGGTTGGTTCTACCAGGGTTTCAGCGCGAGCTCTTTCGCGATGACCGGATCACGACGAAGAGGATTGGGGCTAAAGTGGAGGCTGACACTCTCCAGCGGGCAAAGGAATCTACAGGCACGATGCTGAGGGCAGTGATGACATGCCTGTAGGAGCTTCTGGTCTTCCTCTGATACACTGCCCCACTAACCGGGATTCAGGCTCACATCAAGTCCTCCATGATCGGCTCGAGCGTGAGCATACCCATATCGCAAGGGAGACTAGCTACGGGAACCTGGCAGGGCATTTGGTTCCTTGAATTCAGGAACGGCAAGCAACGGCGAAAGGTGCTGGCCACAATACAGGGCGAAAAGATGGCGGCGTAGTCACATTGCGCGGCCGCATGAACGAATGATGAGGATGGCAACGACGATGATGCACTGCTGGTCTTTCCTTCTGTTCCTTCTTCTTCATTGCTGACGAGCACCCTTTCATTCAATATTGAGAAGACCCTTGAGATTCGCCGCCAATTTCCGCCAACGTCCTCTTCCATCGAGCACGGCTCTAGCCAACTGAAGCGACTCCCAATGGAAAGGTCTGGGACTACTGTTGTCCCTTTCTAGGCTGCGCAACATCCGCCTGGCTGGCCTCTAGTAAGACACGACGATTCAACTCTGCTACTAATTACAAAATACCTCCTTTGTTCGAGGCAGATAATGGCGGAGCAAACATCTTGAGTCTCTGAATCTTGTCTTCAGCATTTTGAGTTTGCGTCATTATCCGAGTCATTCTGAGCAGTGATTCGGTAAGCTGCCTTGTTGTAAGGAGTCCGAGCCAAGGCGACTTATTGACGCATCAGACGTATGATCCTCTTTCCAAGATCAGTTCTGCACGGGAGCACATGCAGCAGGATCATTTCATTATTGGAGCAGTTGTGGCAGTAGTCGTTATTGATCATCACTTCATCAGCCAAATTTCCTTTCCTCTCCAAAGCGAAGTTGGATGTCATCTCTTCATGCCGACTATGACCAAATTACGGGGGCTTTGACCATATTCAAAGACGGTCTCGACCCAGCAATCTTTGACCTCCTCTTGCTCTTTCAGGTAGAGCCATCGATCGACCACAATTGTCGACTCAACAACGGTAGCACTAAACGCCATCAGAATCCAAACAATACACAGATGCTTCTTCTCGTCTGAGTAACTATTTTCATAAGCCTCTATGTCCTCGTCTCTCAATTCTTTCATTGCTTCGGCAAACCGATCCCCCTCATTCAGGTCCTCTATCAGCTTTTTCACAGCACCACGCACATATGCAGTGAAGGACTGGTAACATGCCTTACGCAACGAGCCAACAGTAATGGCGTTGTACGTTCCGGTGCGATCATGAGGCTGACTACACGTTTGGCCCCCTGACTGGGCCTGACAAGGCTTCTCGACAAGTCCACGATCCATGAAAATCCTCTGCAGCAGCGCCCGATAAAAGTGCCTGGTGAAGAAAGATTCACATTCTCCCGGTGTCCAATTCTGCGGAGCTTGACAGGCCATCATGCGAGCGGTGATGTTCAACCGCAAGCCTCGGCCGCCTTGATGTTCGTATGTGGCCAGTCGCTCGGACATGGGAAAGCCTTGCGGATCATGCTCATTGCTCGTCTTCTCAAGCCGCTCATTCGGGGGGCGAAGGGAGGGTAGCTTGGATGTGGGTGGGCCAAGCCGTTCGGTAACAAGATTGTAGCAGCAACCAACCATGGCCACGGCCTTGACGGACGCATTCTGGACCAGGGAGCGGATACCATGGTGCATAAGATTGCCGCACGAATGAAGGGACACAACAAGGAATTTGAGGTCTGCCGGGGACGATGGAAGAGAACGAGATCTCATTGTCTGAGTGACCTTTGAAAGATCCCCGTCTTCGATCATGGTCTCGATGTATTCGACATTGCCAATCCTCACTTGACCATTCGCCTCACCTACGATACCGCTTGCGCGCATAGAAGAGGACTTTGGCTCCGAGGGCAGGCGGGTCTGCTCTATTCCACTGCGATACTGCTTCTTGTTTCGCATCCGCCTCTCCTTTTCCACTAGGTTGGCTGTCACGTCCATCGTCTTCGCACCGTCGATGTTATGCTGCCGGCTTTCTAGTGCGATCACTGACTTACAGTACGGGGGACTTGCCAACGTACGACCCAGATAATTTTGCCCCGACCCGTAGTCGATAATATGGGAAACTTGGTGACCGTTCGACTCAGCAAGCGAATCGGTCAATTGCTCAATGTACCTCGAGAAATTCCAAACCTCATGGATCTTCTTCGGTTTCATGCCAACGGCAACCTGGCGAGGAATTGTCGATGACACGCTATTGCTATCATGGGCGGCAAAGTCCCTGTTCAAAGAATGCTTGCGGATGGCCAGGACATAGTCAAGGAGACTGGCCGAGGGAGCACGAAGGCCACGCCACAGGGAAGGTCCAAATTCAGGCAATGTGCTATTCTCATAATTCACCACGGAGTTCCTGAGATCCTCCAGAACCTTCTGGTCTTCTCGCAGGAAGAAATCTAGCAGAGCATCAACATCATGCAGATCAAACCATTCGCGCCACTCCAACGGCAATATCGTGCGGTAATAGTTGGGCTCTACGGTCAAAAAATCTAGGAGATGGATGCCACCACAAAGTGTTTGAAACGATTCGCTTGACGTGACGAAACTCAGTAGAGACTCCACGAATTCTTGTGAATCCCGGAAAGACGGGTTGATCGGTAGAGAATGCAGCGGCCGCATGTTCGAAGTTCCAAGTGATACCGTGGTGAGCTAGAAGTCAATCCACTCTTTACTCAATCCGAAGCAGCAAACTCGATTCGATTTTCTCATTCGATTCGGTGAGGAAGTGGAGGACGAAAAGAAGTTGCTGGGAGACGCAGTTCCAAGACATCATCACGAACCAGAATGGATAAGGTAAAGATCTCCTTGTTTGCAGACACATGAATTACACCTTCTCAGAATGACAATGGACATTTGTGGAATTTCCTGGTGAGTATCATTCTTCAACGTTCTCTTGTTTTGCGATCTGCGCTAAGCGTATTATATTTCATTTCTTACGACGACTAAGCCAAGTTTCGTAATGGGCAGATATGCTATGTATCATCCATTGTACCACTCAATAAAAACCTTCCTCTTCTCGAGATTCAGGATCGCCCAAGGCTGAGATCGGAGGCCGGGTAATGCCATGAGACATTTCGAGGGGAAACAACACAATAGTACAATGAATTCAAACTAAGACTACTAACAGTCAGATTGCCCCATTAACGGCGATCAGCATGAGCAAGCAGTCGCAGTCACTCCACACCCAACAGACGTCCAGGTACCGGAGGATCGCTGGGCACTATAGTTTGTATCGCCAGGACCATTAGTGAATCGGTAACAAGACTACTACTCAAAAGATACAGCTACCGGTGCACGCAAGACGACACTCTTTCTACTGAGTATAACGGGTTGTCCTCAGGCACCCGAGATTCATCTTCGCAAATGCTTGTTAAAACCCGGGATCCCGCAAAGTGTAAGCTGTGGATAGGGTGGTTGTTGAGTTGAGATGAACAATTCGCGAAATTCATTGCTGCGAGCCTGGAAGGTCTCCTTCGAAAAGACTCGTGGCAATTATGCGCAAGCTGCCAGACTACTCTCTGTCATGGCGTTCCTCGATCGGCAACACATGTCACGAGATCTGTTGCAAGGCTTGGTCGAGAGTCGCCAGCAACTCAGCGCAGCGTTAGGCATCTTACAAGGCTTTTGCTTGATAGTTGCCGATTCGTCCGAGGACTCTTTCAAAATGCATCGGCTCGTCCAGCTAGCGACAAGAGTTTGGTTGATCGAGAAGAAAATTGACTATGAGACCCTTGCATTGGAGCTTGTTGCTGCAAAATTGGATCAGGCGGGGCATGATGACAAGACGACGTGGAGACTTCTGATTCCTCATGCCAAGGTAATCGAAACCTACCGATTCCAGGATAAGGACAGCAACTTACTTCTCGCATCATTACAACACAAAATTGCATCTCACGATCTACAAGCCGGTCACTATGACATTGCCGCTAAATCTTGTCAAGAGGCATACTCTGCGCAGGTGAGAATCGGAGGTGAATCGAATCTAGATACACTCAAAACTGCTGGATTGCTTGGTGTCATCAGGAAACACCAGGGTCAATACGAAGAAGCCAATGCATTGCAGCAGAGGGTGTTGAGCAAGAAAGAAGAAGCTCTCGGCAGTACGCACTTGGATACGATCGACACCTTGATGGATCTTTCGATAGTCCTCGAGCGGCAGGGAGGGTTTGCAGCTTCACAAGAACTAGCAGAAAAGGCACTGAAGGTTCGAAAGTACCGCCTAGGTAATGATGATATGAAGACACTGCAAACATCGATGCACTTGGCGCTGCTGTTAAGAAGACAGGCAAGATACAACGATGCTGAGGCTCTTGGCCGCGAAGTTCTAGAGGGATATCAGCGGATTCTACCTAGGCCACACGAGATTACATTGAACAGCGGTTATGTCTTGGCCGGTGTTCTGCGCGAGAATGGCAAGTATGGGGAAGCCGTCGCTCTCAGTGAGGAAGTGGCGGAGGGGAGGAGACAAATACTGGGTGACAATCATCCTCAGACATTGCTTGCCATCAACAACCTTGCCCTAGGCTATCGTCTGAAAGGTGAGCTGCGGAGGGCAGAAGAGCTTTACCGGGATGTCTGTGCTGCTCACAACAAATGCCAGAGACAAGACCATCCTGAGGCGATCCAAGTCTGCCAAAATTTGGCTGTGGTGCTCAGAGATCAGAAAAAGTATAAAGAGGCTGAAAAGGTCGGTCGGGATACGTTAGAGCGTCGGGAGCGGGTTCTTGGTCTTGAGCATCTTTCAACAGTCAACACCGCCCTTGATCTTGCCATGACGCTGGAGCATGAGAAGAAGTATGACGAAGCCTCCAACCTAGCTTTACGGGTGTTGGCTGTCCGCACCAAGAGACTTGGAGGGGCGCATACCTACACTCTAGACACGCTTTTCACCATAGCGTCAATCAATGAGCACCTCGGCCATGTGGATGTAGCGAAGGAGCAGTTCCAAGCCGTTCTAGGCGGTCGAATGAAAGTTTTGGGGAAGGATCATCCAGCGACTGGGGAGACTGCAGATCGGCTTGCCTCACTGGGTGTAACAATGTCTGAAGATACTCAGGCGGTCAAAGAAGAAGTGTGATGAGTTTGAGTCATTGGGCAGCGATAGTAAGAAGGACTAACCCTAGAAAATGGGGGATAGCGCACAACAAGTGGAAAGGTCCTTCAGGTCAGGTCGGACGCTGAAACGGAAATGCGAAAGCTTCTCCTTTACGGAGTAAAAGGGTTCCATCCCCCAAGTCGGACATCCTAACCCCACATGAGCAGTATAAGGCACAATATTCCGGTGAAAGCTCACCAAAAATCCTCATTGTCCAAACTCAAAACGTTCAAAAGTAGCCTTGGTCTACATTTAGGTCTCAAGCCTGGTTCGAGTTAGTAGATTGATAGAGTACGCTTGGCAGAGTAGGCCTTTGAAACGTATAATACTAATTCAAAGACGAGCTTCGTAATTTATCATAGGTCTTTTACAGCCGGCGGCTTTCCGCTTACCTCTGTCCAGGTTGCTAGGCATCAATACATTGTGTAAACCACACTCTTCGCTTGCATCCCTTCCACTCGCTGCTCTCCAAGATATTCCAGAGTCGAATCCTCGAGATGCGCCCCTTACTCAAAGCCTCCCTAACTTGACCGGGGCCTTTCACCCACCACCCCACGCAACCCCATCCAAATGTCCATCCCCAACCCCCCCGACCCCTTCCTCGGCGCGCAAGACGACGTCCTCTCCGCCCTCCGCACCGCCCGCTCCCTCTCCTCCTCCTACAAGCGGATCCGCTCCCTCGCCTCCTCCTCCTCGGCCACATCATCCCCCGAGCTGCTCCAAGCGCGCCAGGAGCTCGAGGCCGCCCTGGCGGAACTGCGCAACGATGTGCAGGATCTGGTCGACAGCGTGCGGGCGGTCGAGGGGGACCCGTTCAAGTTCGGCCTGGATGTCGAGGAGGTGGGGAGGCGGCGGCAGCTGGTGCAGAGGATTGGGGATGAGGTCGAGGAGATGAGGGAGGATCTCCGACTGGCGAAGGGGGGCAAGGGCAGCACAGGCACCGCTGATCGAGCGAATGGATCGACGCTGCCGGCGCCGTCGGAGTTCGATGATTATGGTGATGGAGAGCGGGGGAGGGGGGGAGGAGGAGAAGAAGAAGAGGATGATTATGGGGCGTTTGAGCAGCAGCGCCAGGTGGAGATGATGCAGGATCAGGATGAGCAGTTGGATGGCGTTTACAAGACCGTGGGGAACCTACGCGCGCAGGCGGATACTATGGGGAGGGAGTTGGAAGAGCAGGCTGGCATGCTGGAGGACGTCGATAATGTCGCTGATCGCGTGGGGGGAAAGTTGAAGAACGGGATCAAGAAGGTGGGGTGGGTGATTCAGCATAATGAAGGTATTCTCAATCCCCTTTTTCAGAATGAGCATGGAGAAAGTAGGGGAAGTGATGACACGGTTGAGCTGATCGTCATCAGATACGTGGTCAAGCTGCTGCATTGGCATTCTCATCCTCGTGCTGATAATGCTCCTGGTGCTGGTTCTTCTGCTCTGAAAGCACGGCAACGTCGAGACACCGGGATGGCTTGCGAGTCTTCGGGAAGGCCAGATTGAGATCTAAACGATCGGAGTAGCGCCATTCGTTCGATTCATCTGGAGCCTACCAGACACCTGCATGTACAAAGCAGGAGGATGCTCCAGAAGCTTGAAGGCTCGCCTAGCCCGTGGATTGGCTACTCTACCGGAAGTAGGGTATTCTTGAGACCTGATTGGTGCCAGCTGAGCTCGTGAGTTTTCCATCTCTTTCGCTCCCTTCTACAACTAGGTCCCCAAGCCCTTCACCTTGTTGTCCTTGCTTTCCTTGAGGTCGCACGGGCGTCTGGCTCGACATCACCTGCGATTCTTGACGAGCCTGTTCCTAAAAATGCTCTCCTGTAGTTTCGAGCGAAACGGCGAAGATCCTTTCCCTTCCCGAGTCCGGAAAAACTTGGCTCAGTCCCACGAGGATGACACTCAATCGAGACCATGCGAGGCTATGCTGAAAGCTTGAAGCTGCATTGGGTCCGAACGTGGGAGGCGGCCTGCTCTGCACCTATACAAGGAGGTCTTGCAAGGGGGGGGGGGGGGCAAGAGGCCATTTTCAAACCAGGAGATGGGATCCTCTGTGTACGCCTATATTATCAAGAGGACCAGATCCGGAGTCAGGTGGTCTGTTGAGTAGGCAAGGCAAAGCGTAAGCTCTGTTTGCTCCCCTCAACCATCTTTGCAAGGCCTTGGCGTTGCAGGGCTTCCGCGCGGTCGAATGGTCATACTGCCTTGAGTGCGCAAGACCTCACCTGTCGAAGCTGCAGAGTCAGATGAGATAGGCTTCCAGCTGAAGAGCAAGCTTGCGAGTTGCCCTGATCCAAGCTTGGATGGAGATAAGGGTTGGATTGTGGAGGCATCTGGGCCGGGCGAAATATTCCGTTTGCACAAAGTTACGCTGCGGTAAGGTATGTGCGTTCGGTAGCTGTGAGTGGTCTCTGTGCACCACGACCCATAATACTGGGGGCAAGAGGCATACGAGCCCCAAGGCCGAAGTACCTGGGATGATTGCCGTTGTCGAAGTGAGGTATTTTCGTCATAGCAACAATAACGAGATGACATCCGGCAGCGAAAATTTGCCTTTGCTTGGATAACCTCCATCCGCCCCCCTACCTACGAGTGCGTTGGTGTAGGAACTCTTAAGCATGCTTGCCCAATCATCAACGATCTGCCTTTCGAGCCGAGTCGACTCGCAACATCCCTCACCATCCCCTACCTCTGCGCAACGGTAGTAGAATCCCCCCCCTCCCCCAACCTCACCACCGCCTCCCCCGCCACCTGCCCAATGCACCGAAACCGATCCCCCCCCAACTTCACCCCGCCGTACCACCGACACACCACCACCACCACATCCCACACCCCCATCAGCCGCAGCAGGTGCAGCAACCGGCCCCCCGCGGCGGCCTCGCCATCGTCCTCGCAATCCTCCTCACACGTGACGCTGGCCCCGTGGTCCCGGATGCGAAACGCGTGCATGACGTGCGTCGCCTTGGCGGTCCGCTTGTCCGTGGCGTGGAGGTGCGCGAGCGCGTGGCGGACGTGGGCGGCGCTGTGGACGGCGGCCGCGCGGGCGAGGAAGGTGGATTTCCTCTCCGTCAGTGGAGCGGAAAGATGCCAGTTCGGAGCCCAGTCGGATGGAATTGGAAACGGTGGTGCTGATGATGGTGTGGGGGTCGTCATCTCCTTTGCCGCGGCTGTCGCTGTCGCTGTCGCTGTCATGGAAGTATTCGTAGTAGTAGTAGTAGTAGTGATGGTGGGCTCTGTAGTCGCCGCGAACGCCTCGCCATCGTCGTCATCACCGCCATCGTCGTCTGGGGATGATGTTGTTGGTGACGAGGGACGGGATGACGGGAGGCGGGATTGAAGCTCCTGCACCACGTCGAACAGGCAGACGTTGCCCGGCACGAACACGGAGTCCAGCACCGCATCCACAATCCCCAACACGTGGGACCCGTAGCCCTTGCGCGTGGTGGGGCCCGTGCTCTCGACCCCGCGGGTCTGGGGCGGGTCGTGCGCGGGGTAAGTGCTGGGGAAGTGGAGGCGGACGGAGACGTCATGGTGGGGGGGGATGGAGAAGATGTAGATGGGTTTGTTGTTGTTGTTGTCGTTGTTGTTGGGGTTGGCGGGTCGGATGGTGCGATCATCGTAGATGGCTCGAATGGCTTCGATCTCGTCGTCCAGATCTTCCGACATGAGTGTTAATGGGTTTAGGGATCACATCGTTAGGGATGCTATCGCGCTCTATATGCTATGCCTACTGCTCTTGGGGCGCAGGGCGCGTCCATTCTGGTGATATACTATGGGAGTCGCTATGGCGATTGTATGAGAGCTCCAAGACCGCATTGATGTTGTGTTCGGATCGACGTTGAATGGCCCGCTTTTACCCAAATCAACGCTGGACAGGATGGCCTTGCTCCCAATCAGGTTCAATATGACGTTTAAGTGGGGGTCAACGTTTCCATCTGAGACGCCGCGTTCTCAGTTTTCGAGAGTGAAGCGTAAGGTCACAATCACTTGGATGAAATCTACACTGCAGGCCTCCTAAAACGCCATGGATATCTAGCCATCTTGCTGTTTGCCATGTTCCTGTCCCATCAACGCCTCGCTAGAAGTGCTCATGATCTGAAAGATGCAACGATCCAAACGCCTTGCTGCAAATTCAAAAGCCCATCCATCCGAGCTCATTCACGAGACAATCACAAATACGCCATCCAGAGCGTGTCCATGCACGCGAGGGCTTTAGGATCCACCGACTTGGCCACCAGATCCACCACCGTTTGGTTCGCGGGAGTAGCCCCATCAGGCGGCATGGCCAGGCTGACGGCCCTCTTCACCACCGAGTCGACGTTGCCTTGCACGTATTCCCTCAATTGATTCTCCTGAGGTTGACGCTGTCGTTGTTGCATATGCCAGAAGTTGATCTCGTCCCGGACAAAGATCGACAGCTGCTGCTCCAATTCACTGCCTTGATCATGAAATTGCGTCAAGCACATGGCTATAGCCATCAGCGCCGGGGCGAAGAGACCCTCGGTTGCCAAGGGTCCCATGAGAGTCTGGAGATTGGGAGTCAACCGGATGGGGACGGCTTCTGTGTGACCAAAGATGGGACGTTGCGGGGAGAAGGCAGGTATCAGCTCAGACCCCCACAGGTTGCCGGTGGCCCGAGAGATGTTGAGCTTGCTAGGCCAGCGAGTGGCCATGTGCAAGATATATGTCATAAAGGTAAGAGACGCGAGTTGGTAGGAGAATTGCTTGCGGAAGAGGAAGAAGTCTCCAAAGTTCGGATAGACGGCTTTGAAGTAGTCGAGCGCAATCGTCTGAGGCGCCCACTGGTCGCGGATGGACGTGTAGATCTCGAAGCGCAGGGCAGTCGCTGCTTCAGCCGTCGAGCTCTGAGCCTGGCCTTTGCGCAGATGGTCCAAGGTGAAGAGAAGCGGAGCATCCTTGTTCACGCCGGTCCGACGACAGTAGTCCTCGTAAATGGCTTGAAGCGAAATGTACGAAATGTCGTCGGCGATCAGGCGGATGGATGGGGCCAAAGCAACCATGATGGGTAGGGTGAAGTTGAGATTGCGCCGCCGACTCTCCTTGCGCTTCGCAAGGACGCCGTTGAAGATCCGGAACAGCTGCAACACCTTTTCTTCCCTTCGACTGTGTCTTGCGGTCGGGTGCTGCACCGCAAAAGCATGGACACTGCCATCGTGACCGCGAATCTTGATGCGTCGGTGAGAGATGCCCGAGTTGCGGATCAGATCGATATTGGGCAGAAATCGCTCGATGCGGACAAAGTCTTGATTCTTATCCCGATGCAGTAGATACTGACCCGGGACCTCGACCTCGTCGAACTTGGCGAAGCGGAACTCGCTCAGGGTGTGACTGTAAGACTCCAGGCTTACAGTGGTCTCTCGTCGATCCAGCTTCTCCTCGAATTTGTCCCTCCATCGCTTCAATTTGTGGATGTATTCATACATTGTAGGCTTCTTCGACACAAAGTCCTCCTCAAAGGAGCCTCGAATATGCACCGGCAGGATGGTCTCGGCGAACTTTCGGATATTCGCTTCAGTGCCCTGGGGTAGTTTGAAGTCTTGCGCGTAAGCGGCTGGCGAACGGCCGATGTACTGTTCGGAATCAGTCCTCATGTCTGCAGCCCGGATGTGCAGGTCCTGACTTACATTCAGAGCATCGTTCAGCAGCGCGACAATCAGCCTGTACGCATCTTCGTCGGGCGGACATTTGAAGTGCTTGGAGATTTGATCCACCATTGACTCCATCGAGTAGGCGAGCAGTGGGAAAGTCACCTTGAGCTTATCGTTGACATCCTGGACAAGATCCCACGGTTTCCTGGGGAGGTTCTCGGTACTGGCGTTGGCAGGAGCTTGCCCTTCCCCGTTCTGCTCCGCTTTTGGGCCATTGCTTTCACTCGATGTCTGCTCACCACTGGCGGTCCCCGGTCTCGATGCGCTGTTCTGTCGCCCATTGGGAGAGCTCTGAGTGGGCTCACTAGAGGCGGTCGTCGCTTTATTGTCAGGGCTCTGCTGCTGTTGGGCTTGTCTCGCCTTATGCTCCTCGCTCTTTTTCAGGAACAGCTGGTCTTCCCGCTTGGTTCTCAAGGGGAAGAAGAGTGCCTGTGGGTATGTCGCTGCAATCTTTAGCAGGATACTGTGCCCGATCCTAGCCTCTTGGTGCGTCAAAGTTGCAAGCAGTTGTGGTATGAATGTGATCCAGTACCAAACAGGCGTCTCCCCCTTGAATTCATCGAACGCATGCGTGATCTTCCCCTCGCTGTTGTCGACACTCAATAACCACAAGATCCGGCTCAGCAGCTTTCTTGACTTGGCATTCTTGTAGAGACTGGCGGCTTCCAAGTAGCAGCTGACCGCCTCCGATGCCGGCATCATGTCGCTGGGGTCCTGCTTGAACTTCAAGTCGTTGTAGAATCCCCACTCAGCCCACGCTTTGGGCAGGCGAATGTCGTAGTAGAGGGCAGTGCCGTATGCATCATTGGCCTCATCCTTCTGCCCCAGCTTTGCCAGGAACATGCCTTTCAGGGTGAAGAATTCGGCTTTTTGCTGATTGCCAAAGTAGTTCAGGTTGGTGTTGTTGATGACATCGAGCCCACTTGTGAGCTCGCTTTGGTTCTGATAATGACATTTGGCCTGTTCTCGCAACTTCAGAAATGCCTCTTGAATCTCAATGTTGGGTAATGTGTAGATTCGACTCAACTGCGCTATGCAGACCTCCGGTAACTGATGCTTTCTGGCAACATGAGCGAATCGATTGATGATCCAGGCGGTTTCGTGAAAGCCGCGGTATGCGTAGGAGTTGCCGCTTGCATTGCTCTGCTGCTGTCCTGGTCCCAACAGATTGAGATACTTGCGGTTGATCAAACCGAAAATATGTTGACGCCACGTGATGAGATCCTGCCAGGCATTGATGTCGTCCCAGATGTTTGGCAGTCGATCCCGCCACGTTGAGAGGAGCAGCTTCAACTCGGTAGACTTGGCATCTAGGTTGGTGGTAGTGGTTTGCGAAAGGCTGATGCTGATGACGTTGGCATCGTGGAGCTCGACCAGCTGCTGGAAGTTCTGCAGGATGGGAAGATGGGCATTGGTGATCCGACTGGGCAATTGATGCCACTTCCGGATGGATAATTGCACCGACTCATCGACCACTCGGTTGAATTCTTGGTGGCTGTACTCGCGCGCATTCTCAGCGGTGTCGTAGAACCGGAGCAATGAGATGAAGGCTTGAAAGAATGACCGGCGTGGAGTGGGTGCATCCGATACGGCTTTGATGAGCGAGCCGAGGGATTCCATGCTCTCCGTTGTCGTCCAGTTCTCCACCGTCCTCCAAGACGCTTCAAGATTCAGGTCATTGTAATTCTCATGCTTGGCAAAATCCTGCAAAATCTCCCACTGCTGCAGCTTCTGCGCACAGAGCACCCAGTGATCTTCCCAGAGCATGTACTCACCCTCGGAGTATGGTGTCGCGCCTGTCCTGGCCTTGATCTGGGCCGCTTCATATAGAGACTGAGCCTTGTCCCACATTCCCATCTGCTCGTAAGAAAGCGCTGCATTGGTCTCGACGAATTTGCAGCGCCTCCGCCAGGTTCCGTAGAAGAAGTCATCCTCCTGGAGTCCTGTATAGATCGATACAAGAGCATCCAGATTGCTCTCACGTACAGGGGCTGTGTCTTGGGAAGGATGCATGACCTGCTCTTCCAACGAAGTGGCGGTCGTGTACCAGGCATCGAATGTCGTCGTCAAGTACTTTGCGACCTGCGGTGGTATCTTGCATTTCGGCTGTGCCAGGACACTACTCTCCAAGAGTGCTTGCACAACATTCGGTCGTCGGTCGATTTGCCGCTGGTGATACTCCTTGGTCAGCAAAGTCACGAGTCCTTTTTCCAGGTCTCGACGATCATCCAGCGACAGCAGTGACCAACAGAGCGGAAACAAGGCCACCCAAGTGCTGTATGCAATGCTGGGATCCGTATGTTGCAGCTGGCAGAGAGGATCCAGGACATCCGACGCCTTGACCTGTGCCAGCTTGGTATAGAATCTCCGATGCTGTGTCATGAAGTCTTCATACTTCTCCTCGAGCATGAGATCGTTCTTGCGTGCATCGCCTGCAGAATCTGCGAATGCATGGAGAGGAGACATCATTTTCATATCCGCCTCGTTGAGTCTGATCAGGGCGTCGGTTTCTATTGCGCCAAAGATGAGCTGAATCGCTTGGCTCAGCCAGAAAGTGTCTCCCAATGTGTCCCAGTTCTGCTGGGTGAGGATATAGATGAGGCGCGCACTCGCCGTCTTGGTCAAACTCCGGTCGAATATGCTCATGAAACGGTTCCTCATGTCAACGTCAACTGCACGGGTCCCAATCAAGAAGGCGTGCTCCAGTCGGACCGTCAGCTCCGTTCTCGTAATCTTGGGGTCCTCATAAATGCGAATCACCAGATCCAAGAATTTGTTCAGCAGCCCACTATCATTCCTGGATTCAAACATCAACATCTTGTGCAGAACGGCGTTCTTTTCCTTCAGAGTAGGGAATGCGTGGCTAGAATCAAAGACCCAGGATTCCACCAGGTGCAGGATCTTCTCGCAAAGTTCGACATTCGGAGACCGCTCTACCAGAGAAGCCAGGACACTGAGAAATGGTCGTCGCTGATCTCCTAGATCATTGATTCTCGAGGAGATGATATCAATAGCCTTCAGCATCAAGTTCGTCGACAATTTGAGCTCCCTCTCGTCTGGGCCAGGTATGATACTGCCATCCGGGCCTCGAGAACCTGGTTGCAAAGGTTGCCCTCCACCCGGTGGTAAAGGTGACACCTGATCTTTGGCAAGTTTTCCTTGCACGGCCCGCATCACAGTCACGATGTGTGGATCCATTGTCTCAGGTCGGGTCTGAGACAAGGTTGAGAAGATGTTGATGCTTGGAACCAGGTTACTGTTCTCCATTGTCGAAATCGCAGCGCTTAGGACGAAGTTCACAAACATTGTTTCCGGGCTATCGACCTCCATCTCATCTTCCTCCCTTGTTTCTTGAGGAAGCGCTTGCATGATCCGAGGCAATAAAGGTTTGATCTGCCGATCACCGTCCAGTCCAACCGCAGCAGAATGCAGACAGTCCTGTACCTCGGGATTGTCGAACTTGATGACCTTGTCGAGTAATTTTTGGATCAAAGGCAATTGTGAGATCACCCAGTCATCGGTCTTAGTATCAAGCACAATACGAACGATCTGCAAAACGTTCACGATGCTGGTGATGGTCTTCTCATCCCCCCTATCAGTCCTCTCCGACGCGAGGGTGCCCTCGGTGACACGTGGGAAGAGATCAATGTCAAGATCTGACCACATGTCTGGCCTCAGAAGATCATAGAACAGCCCCAGAGCTTTCTTAGCCATGTCACTTGGAGGCAGTTGGGCTGATGGAGTCGTGGATTGAAGATCTCTGTAGCTGAAGGCCGGGGTTGGATAACGTTCGGGAATGATGCCAATGAACGAGGTGAGATATTTGATGAGCATCACCCTTAGTGGGGTTGAAATCACGTACTCGACTCGATCGCTAGAAGGATGTGTCGAAGAGCTTGGTGCAGGGGATACGGAGCCATTGACTGCTTCTGGCCTTCGTCTCTTTGCTGCTGGAGACAGCTCTGGAGCCGATTGCATTTGCTGCGGCTCAATCTTCCCCAGTCGTCTCTGTTCCCAGGCAAGGATCATCTGGATCAAGTTCAGAACCAACTTCTTGTGCTCATTAGACGGGGTCGGGAGCTGTGCAATCTTGGACAGTGAAGGAATAATCTGGGGTACGAAATGCTCCCTTGCCTCGTAGAACAGGTCCGGATGCCGCACCATGAACTGAAAGATCCCGATGAGCTGCTGCAGATTCGAGCTCTCTTCAGATAGGATGCGCTTGGGCCACCTCGCCCATAGCGGGTACCTGGGATCGCTCTGTCCCTTGAGACGTTCCGGGAGCTTGGGTGCAATGAGGTCAAGAGCTTGCACAACCAGAGCTCGACCCTCATTCTGGTGAGCCTTGAGCAAAGCCTGATAGATCTGCGTCGTGATTTTCACGGGGGTATCATACTGAGCCACAAAAAAAGCAATCATGACATATGTCGCATGCTTGTTAATGACGTCTTCAAGCTTGATGTAGCTCCAGCCGAACTTCATAATGTCTTTCCTGGTCTCGGCTATGAGGCCATGATGGTGTTTGAGGAGAAAGGCGGACAACTGCAGAAGCTCCAGCCTAGAGTAGTCAGCCCCCGGCTGTGCGCCTTCTTCGTTGATGTCTGCCGTCTGAGGTTTCCAGATCTTGTTATGTATGGCATCAACGATGCTCTTGTCGATAAGCGGTTGCCTTGTCAAACCCTTCGCCGCAGCTTCCCAAGACCTCATGGTGTCCTTGGCGAAGATTGCATTAAGAAGGTACTTGAATGCAAAGCTCTTGGTCCGTGGTGTTGAAGTCCGCACGCTGTAGAGATCTAGCGTCCGGATGGCAATGCTTCGCCAGTAGTCAATGTCTTCACTCTCGACGATATGCTTATAGATGTATTTGATAAAGCACGGCTGCTCCTGCAACTCCTCAGACTTGATGACCTCGATTAGGTAGAATAGAAACTCCAAGTCGCGAGGCTGCGACTCCATGTATTTCACAAAGATCTTCATCAGCTGCTCAGAAGCTTGTTCGGCAGCCAACCGCAGAGAAGAGGGTAGATTGCGCGAAAGGAAGGTAGCGTGAAGCTCTTTGCCGGCGCGCATCAGATCCGTACGGACTTTCGTCTGGTCAGCGATCCAGCCCGGTTTATCGGTGAGCAATGAATAAAAGACATGGATCCCATTGATGTACGCGAGAGACTTCTTCTCGGCATCTTCTTGACCAAATGTGGCTTGCAGTAATCTATCAATATCGGACCTCAGCTCCTCTCGTAATGGTGAGCTTTGTTGATGGGCAAGAAGCTGCGCAAAGAATCTACCATATTGCACGTCAGATAGGCGATCAGAGAAAAATGACCAGGACTCCTTGGGATAACGGTTGAGATATTTCAGTAATGGCTCTCGAAAGGGGCTCGACAGTGTTCGGCGGAGGTTTCTCTCCAGATCAAGCACTCTGTCGATGAGATTTTGCATAAAGATGGTCGCGCTTGGAGGCAACAGGTGAAAGATGTTGAGCGTTGCCATGATGATCTTCATCTGTGGATGCTGCTCGATCAGCATGAAGGAGGACTTCTGGAGCACCGTTGGGCTTGCGATCGAATTCATATGGTTGACCAGCCGATCGCCAATCTCGGTTTTGAAGTAGTTTGTCAACAGAGCCAGCAGTCTTGCTAAGCCGTCCAGACCTTGCTCAGTCAGCTTGGCTGGATCTTGTAGGTTCATGAGAATCGGCCGTAACCCATTTTGCAGAAGATCCTTAGGCAGCTTATTGGTTTGCAGGAGCACGCCCTTGAGACCAGTGTTTGCAGCTTCGATGACTTGTACGGACGAAGAATACAGCGATTTGAAGAAGACTGCAATGATACGACTTCGGTTCTGACTCTGTGACTGCGAGCTATAATCTGCGGTGCCAAGGGCAAGTGCCAGCAGCTTGATGCAAGAGACCCGCAGGTCAATGATTTGTTGAGCCACCTTGTACTCCGCAGGCTTAGGAGTCAGTGCGTTGTCGTCAGCATCTGCAAGAGCCATGGCTTCCGAAAAGAGCCTATGTGCGGCCTCGTTGATCTCGATAATGTCGTGTTGCAATTCCAGACAGTAAGAGATTGCATCAATGTAACCAATCTGTGTTGGAAAGGGAAGCGCGCGCAGTGGCTTCATGTAGATGGTCTGAAGCAGACTGTCTTTCACGGGCAATATAAGCTCGTAGACCTCAACACCAATCACTTCGGCAAGGATTACGAAAGCTCGACGAGCGGCATGCCTCACGTGTTTATTCATGTGCATAAGGTCACTTATCAAGATTGTACAGAGATGTCGAAGCGCGCTTTTCTCATCTGACAAGGACTCTTTCGTGGCAAGTGTATTGCATCTTCGAATGATCATCTCAAGAGAGTTGAATGCTTGGACTCTGGTGTTGGCCGGTAGGTCCAGTGGCATGTCTTTCATGACATACATGAGAGCGCGAACGAGCTCGATCTGCTTGAGCTTGAAGAAGTCATCCCCCAAGTCGAGATTTGTGGCGAGGTACTTGATGCCCAGACCCCCCCCTGCCTTGACATACCAATCCTCCTCAAAACACCTATGACAGAACAATTTTGTCAGGTGCGGAAAGAATGGAAGCCGGTCGACCTTGTTTGGTGAGCCAAAGATGACTGTAGCTGCGTCGTAGACTACCCTCATACACAGCTCGGCCGTTTCTCGGACAAGGACTCTATCGGAAGATAATGATTCCGCAATAGCATCGGCGAGTACACGACTATCAAGGCAAAGAGGGCCCTCACCCGCGTTGACATCGAAGCCTTTCTTCAACTGTTTGCCTTGGTTCAGCGCTCGAGCGACCTCGATGATGGTCAGATGTCTGCAAATATCCGCCAGTAGCGGTTTTGCTGAGGCCCCAATATCAGGCAAAGTCGATGCCAGAATACATGCCTTGAGCATTTTCTTGAAGGTTTCCTGTTGAACGTTCTTCTTCGCCACTGATTTCTCTCTGTCTGGGGGTTGTCTTGTGTCAGGAAGGGCATCGTAATTTCCAGCCAGCAAGTCATTGGCTTGCAACCTCACCGATTGCGTCAGATCCTCGGGAAGATGGTCGAAGCCGAGATACATCTTGATTTGCGCAGTTATGAGCCGGAAAGCTTGTTGCTTGTAGAACGGGTCTACCTTTTTGAGTTGTGCGGCTTTGGGTGCTTCTGACAGTCTTGCAATTGCAAGATCAACGCCAATACTTGCAGGGAACGGCCGGTCTTTCCCCGAACCAATGAGCTTGATGTCGAAGCTGGGAGCATCATCGGCGAATTGCTGGTAGTCGAGCTCGGGGGGTCGATTGAGAAATTTTCTGTTCCGACCTCCGAGCTTGCCGAGAATCCGCATGGTGGTGTGGGCATGAAAGTGGCTATATGGGGTGGGTCTGAGATGATCCCACAGCGCAGACATCAACTCATCAATGACGGGAGCCATGATCGGGTCCAAATATTCAGCGGTCAGATTGTCAACGCACAGCTCCAGAGTTCTGAGTCCTTGTCCCACAAGATCAGAGCCCGCTCGGAGAGCAACAACCAGTGGCCGCATCAGGTAGCTCAAGTGAGGAAGCAGATTGCTCAAACGAGCCGGAACAGTGAGACACAGCTCGACGTAAAGATCGCGTTCCTGGGGTTTCCGAGCGGCCAGCAGCAGGTTATTCAGGACCTCAAGAAGCATCTCCAGGAGAGGCAGTATCTCCTTGTAGAGGAGCTCGAATCGACCGCCTCCGATGCTGCGGAAGAGCGATCGCAGGAGATAAAAGTAGTTCATTGGTTCCTCTGCTGTGGTTGAAAGCTGGATGGATTGAGTCACAATCTTCGTGACATGAGGAAGCAGGACCTGCTCATTCTGCTGACTGAAAAGCGTCACTGCCATGAAGGAAAGTTTGAACAGGCGAAGGAGTATCGCACATCTCCTCATCTCAGACGTCCCAACTTCGGCGATGCGTTCCATGAGAAATTGGAGGAGCATGCCTGCAAATGCCGGAGAAGTGGCCTCGCTTGCAAGGAAGAATTGGGGAACGTGCAACAAGGCCGGATGGTCAAACATCATATCGTACAGAACCGGGATCTCCGCGTGAAAGACTTCATAGAAAGTGGCTGGATCGATGCTGTGAAAGACGGTGGCGAAGATTTCGAGCAGGTCTTTTTCCTCCTTGCCATTGCCACTCTGCACACCATAGTTGTTGGTCAAAAAGTCCACCGGATTGGAAGAGCTCGTCTCGGCGAATGGTTTCTCCAACATATAGTATCGGAACACATGAGCACCCTCGCGGAAGAGCTTTCTGACGACCTCGACTTCCTCGGCACTGTAGCCGTGAGATACCTCTGGCCAATTCGGAGGTGCATTCGCATTGTCAAACACGAGGCCTGTCGGGTTGCAGATCTTCAGTTGGTAGAACATGCCCTTCAGTCCAGTCAAGAGGTTTTTGAACAGGAATTTATTGTCTTCTACCGGGTTGGCACCACGATCCTTGGGATTGGATAGTCGGATAGGGGTAGCATGGAAGATGTCGACTTCGTCCCAGTCAAGAGGAGAGTCCTTGCTGACCAAGTGATCCTCTGCAGTAGAATCAATGGAGGTGTTGTTGCAGTCTTTGGACAGTTTGACCGCATTGTCATAATGATGGTTCATGTCAGCAAACTTTTCGGCAATGGCATTCAAGATATCAATGAGGATGTGCCGGGCGTCTTGTTTGTCCTTGAGACCGGCAATGACATCAGCCATGTTGAGTAACAGCTTTGCGCTCATGGTCTGAAAGCTGGTACCGGGGAAGGTATCGTGCAGGTTCTTGGAAAAGACTGCTACCGTCTTGCAGATCTGATTCCGGGTCAACTTCTCTCGCACGTGATGGATGAGGTCTGCCAGCAAGCTGTAGGCCAAAGGTCGCATCGATTCATAGACGGTCAACCCATCCCCGAGTAATGTCCTCTCATCAAGAAGATCGTCAAGTCGGCTGAGAAAGATGGTGCGGAATTGGAAGTTGATTGTGTGCCGTATCGCCACCAGGAGTTCCTTCCTGGTGGCCGATTTCTCACTTGGACAATCGCGCAGCAGTCTGATGACAATGTCGGGCAGGGTTTGTAAGAAGTCATTGAGTTGCTGCTGATAGACTCGAAGCAGGTAGGCCAGAAAGCTCATCATCTTCACTTGAGAGGTGATCAGTTCGCCGAAAGCATGGCGATTTTTGATTTCACTGCTGACACCAATGAATACTTCATTTCGACTGGCAGCGTCCGCGTGTGCGCGTTCTTGCGGGCCAGCTTGCAAGGTAAGGACCTTCTTGATCAGGGGCACAAATTTCCTCACATTGGGTGTGACGCAGTTACGGTGGGTCTGGAAAATCGATACGACGATGATGGGGCATTCGGCAAAGACTTTGAATGATTGCATGCCCTTGAGTAATGGACGTATTGCCGGAGTATCGATGCCTATGTCGGTGGTAGTCGAAGCGGCCGGCGATCCTGGCCGTGGCGATTGGAACGCCTGATTGCTGGGTGTGGCGCCTGTACCAGCAGGCGGTGGTGAGGTATCAAAGGTTTCCTTGACAACCCCCTCCATTGCGGCGAACATTTCCTGGATGAGGTCGAGGAAAGGTTGCACTTTCGAACTCGTTGCCTCGGGCTGATGGCGCTCGAGGTCCATGATCGCTTTCATGCATAGTATCACATTCTCCTCATTCTCCACTCTGACCAGACCAAGCAGCATGTCCACGATGCCGGGCGCGTAGGGTTTGAGGGCTTCGGAATGGCTCATCGGCAGACGATGGAAGATCTCGAGGATGCAGTTCCGTAATTTGTGCTCTGCGTTGGTGACGAACACTGGAGGGGCCTCCAAGAGTTTCATAAAGATGGGGACCAGCCTCTTGAGAAGAGGTGGATAAGCTTGAGGGCTGCATAGTAGATCGATGTTGTCTCGTAGCTCTATGGCAGTGCTAAGCTTCTGCGGAGTAGCTATACCAATGTAAGCGACCTCACTCGGGCAAGGGCGGGAAAGAGTCCTATACAGAGATTTGGATCGCTCAGCCTGAGGGCGAACGTGTCTATGTTCCTTTCCCCCATTCTGAACGATTGCCAGGTTGAAGCAGCTGTAAGAAGGACAGAGCAGTCTTACAAGCCACGACCAATTCGTGGTCCCAAAGAAGAGCCGACTGAGGCAAGTGCAACAGCCAAAGCACGTTAAGGTGTGAGCAGAGCGGGCAGGGCGGGCGGCTCAATATGGGCAAGAGGAAAGAAATCCTGAGGGTGGAGAAAGCTCATGTTGCGCAGGAGAGAGCTCTGACGTCCGTCTCAGTCAAGAGCGAACGGTGGGATCGTGTCGACAGGCAATGGAGAGGAAGATGGGATGAAGGAGAGTGGGTTGAAGAATGCCGCGCTTTGGGGACTGAAGCATCAAAAAGCTCTGGGGCATTGGATTCGCTGCGAGGCCATTACCGCTAGCAGCTGATCTGAGAAACGATACCGGCCCGCAGCGTGATCCCGAGAAGATCAAGGATCTTATTGGCTTTGCTTGATGTACCTGGCAAAAGCCTGTACCGCTTGTAAGGTACAGTGTTTTATTTCACTTATCTCCGAGATCCAAAATCCATCAGCCACCTCAGCCTGGTGCAGCTATAATTACGCCACACAGAGAACATTCACGTCGCCTTGACGCTTTCTCGCAGTCTCAGACTTATCCAGAACCGAAAGTCGGGGCTCTGCCACACCTGGTGATACTCCAGAAGTCCTTGCTCAATTCTTCTCCTTCGCCGCCAACATGTCAGAACGCAAGGTCTTGACCAAATACTACCCCCCAGACTTTGATCCTTCCAAGATCACTCGCACCAAGAAAGCCCCCGGCCCCCCAGGACCGAAAGTCCAGACCGTGCGCTTGATGGCTCCCTTCAGCATGAAATGTTTGGCGTGCGGCGAGTACATATACAAAGGTCGCAAATTCAACGCCCGCAAGGAAACCACGGATGAGAAGTACATGGGCATCACCATCATCCGATTTTACATTCGATGTACGAGATGTTCTGCCGAGATCACGTTCAAGACCGATCCCAAGGGAATGGACTATACGTGCGAGAGGGGTGCGAAGAGGAATTTCGAACCCTGGCGGACCGGTGACGGCGAGAACAAGGACATGGAGACCGAGGAGGAGATGTTGGATAGGCTCGAGGCTGAGGAGGCTGCCCAGGGCGGGGCGATGGAGCAGCTGGAAGCGAAAGTGGTTGACGCAAAGCGGGAGATGGATATCGCAGATGCGCTCGATGAGATCCGCACGAGGAATGCGAGGATACAGAGGGCCGAGGGGAAGGGGGAGGTCGACGCTGCTCTACAGATTGCCGAGGACAAGAGACGACAGGCGGCAGAAGAGAAGAGAATGATTGAATTGGCGGACGCAGAAGAAGCCAGGAAGGCGTTTGCCAAAGGGACGGGAATTGAGGGGGATGCTGTGGAGAGGCCGGACTCGGGAGCAAATGGGATAGCAGCAACGAAATCATCCTCGGGGGAAGAGGGGTCAGCCGCAATGCCACCTCCAACGTTCAAGAAGGTTGTGAAGAAGAAGAAGGACTTTTCGGCGGGCTTGGGAATAAAAAAAAAAACATCACTAGTCTAACTTCCACTTTCGGTTGGTGAGCGTTTTCACATACCAGCACGGCGTTGGAGGAGCCTGATCTTGGGCAGTTTCATGGATCGATGCCGGTGGCTGCTACTGCTATATAGAAGGTCTAGGATCAGACTTTCAATATGTAACTCCGAATTCAAAAACAAAGTCTCCAGTGCCGTTCGCAAGGCAGAATGCTGTCCTCATTTTCGCACTCTACTCATGGACCAACAGTGACTAAACGCCCGCTCCCGTCTATGCCTTTGCAAGCGACCTCTCCCTGTGACCGATGGGCATCTGAAGCATCGTTCCAGCACAAGGAGGATGACGAAAGTTCACATGGTCTCCCGGAAAACGTACACATCCATCACCTCAAATCATATGCTGTTCAGCCGGCACGGGGAACGTTGTTCAGCATGTCTTGCCGAGTGGTTGGTGGCTGTGGGATCGAGCCACTCGACTCGCTCCGTTCCATCCGTTGACGGATTTCTGCAGCTGGATCTTGACGGGGCTAGATTGATAGCGTTAGAGCTGACAAGTCTCGAGCATGTCTTGAGCATCAGCATGTCGAACTCACCAGCGAGTCCGAACCTTTCCTTCGCCTGCCCGTCCCGGTCTCGTCCTGCAGCCGCAGGGCATCGAGCCTTTGCTGGCTGTCGTGTGTCATGGGGTCCTCATCAATCCTTGATGGAGCCTTGATCCTGTTGCCCAAGCGATCAGTCAAAGGGGGAATTACGCTTTCTGCGTTCTTGGTATGCTTCTGAGCCATGGCCCGCAATTGATCCCATTTATCGAGTCGGCTGAGCTTCGTCTGCTCTTCAGTGGCAAGCGTTTCACGGTAGTGGTCGGAGCATTCGTCAAACAGCTGGGGATTGATCTCCATGAAAAGCTTCATCGCATTGTAAACCATACCGTGGATCGTCCGATTCCAGTGACCCTTGGAATTTTCGTACAGTGGCTGAAACATGATGGGCAGGATAACCTCGACGTTGTCACTGACGAGGTTGCAGAAATATTCGTTGTTCCAAAAGTAGAGGGCACGCTCGGCGACCTTTACATCATACATCAACGGACTAGTTGGCTGCTTCAACGGAGAAAAACAACATACCTGAAAGTGTGGGCTCGCGACGGATTTCGACAGCTGCTGGAACAGAGGCTCCTGGACCTTTGCGAATTCTCCGGGGTCCATCACCTCAAAGATGTCCTCGACTTCATTCAGAAACATGACCTCCTTCGTGCTGTTGACTTTTGGCCAGTATCGCAGCAGTCCGAGCACCACCTATGACGGTCAATCGGCTCCTCATCGAAGCAGTAAGGGTTCAAAGCCAAGGCACCTACCTCCTCGGTGAGAGCAGCATCCTTTTCCAAGAATTGCACGATGCAATACGCGAGCTGAGGGTGATACATGCTCAAGCTCTTGACTTTGTGCAACGGTATCAGGACTCTGGTGAGAAAGAGCTTGTGCTCCTCTTTGAGGGGCAACGCAAAGCCGTTGATGATCGACCCGAGGATTTCCAGCAGCTCGGCGATACCATTGAACCTCTCGGTCTCATAGATGAATTGGAAGAAAACATTGTTGATGGATCTGCGGATGTAGGAGCGGAGATTGAGGAATTTGCCGTAGATTCGATGCAGCGTCGTCTTCAGAAAGTCTCGTTCACGTGGATCTTCCGAGTCAAACAGTTCGAGGAGCTACGGATGGTCAGTGAGCGCTCTGTGCGTACAGCATGAGAACCTTGCCTGTAGCACGAAGCCATGGTCTATGAAGCCCTTGGCAATATTAGTATTGAAGTCTTGACTCTCGATGAAGCGGAGGAAGAATTCGTAGACGACTTGGATATGAGGCCACGCAACTTCCAAGACAGGCTCATCCTCCTCCGGGTCGAAAGCTTCACCTTGCGGATTCATCGGGGGTGGGATTGGCCGAAAGAGATTCTTGCTGAACATTTCCACCACCCGCGGATACATCCTCTCGGTTATGACCTGCCTGTTATTGGCCACGTAGTCCAAGAGCTCATGAAGGGCCAGACGCTTGATTTCTTTCGACTTCATATCGCCAGAAGCATCATTGAAGTCGAAGATGATGTTGCACTGATCAATCTTCTGCATGAACAACTCTTCTCTGCGATTCGGCGGCACCTCATGAAAGCCGGGCAACTTTTCCAACTCTCGTTGGCGTTGGTCGGATATGTCGAATCGAGAAGAATGCTGTCTTCTGGGGGTGCGAACGCCGTCGGAAGGGATGGAGCCATCCTTGGGTGTGGCAGACAGACCTTGGAAGGGTTGCTTTTGACCAGGCCGGGGGGGTGCGAGGTCACCCGGCATGGCTTCTATGGCGCCAGGAGGTGGCACATGTGGCATGCTTCCAGAGCTAGGACTTATGATGACATTTGGTGGACCTCCTTGGCCTGATCTGGTCGGTGTACCCGGTCCACCTGGCTGACCTTGGTGTTGCTGTGAGGTTGGGTTCAGCCCACCAGCTGGAGCTGAGTTCGGGGTGCCTTGGGGCGACGCATGGAGGTTGGAGCCGTGTCCGTGAGCCGTCATGCCGTTCTCACCTCCGGGTAAGGGTTTGTTGATTGAATTGGTCAATGTTGTGGTAGAAGACGATGGGGTGCCGTGGGCTGAGGTCGTGGGAGAGTTTGTAGTCCCCACGAGCGTTGCGTTCGAAGTGGATGCAGAGGGACTGGCAGTCCCAGATCCCCCCTCTTTTTTGCTTTTGGATTTACTGTTCTCCCTACTTGCCCTCGAAAGCTGCCAGTGACGGGTTAGCTTCATAGATCTCACACGAGAGAAAGATCGAAGCATCTTGGGCGCGGGGCTTCACTCACCACTCTGTTCTTGAATCCCTTCATTCTGCGAAGCTCCAGACACTACCGTGAAAAGTGATGGGCTGTTGGTAGGTAGCCCCGTTGGATAGTTGACGGGACGACGGCAAGCTTGTGCGATGTGCAGAGGCGCCAATGTTTTGTCAGATGGTCGAGACGCGAGCGCACCATTGGAAAGGATGGTCAGTTCAGAGAATCATACTGTTGCTCCAATACTTTTCCGCGCTTGGTTTATTCTGGAAGATGGCTGAGTGGTGTGAGGGCAAGTGCGCCGCCAGGAGAGCCAACGTCGAGCGTCCAATGAAGATGGTCCTTGTCGTGAGGATGGAAGTGAAAGCACCTGGGATTCGGTCAACAGTTGGCGAGGCGTGATTGTCGTTCTGAATATGCTCTTCCAAGTCGTGCTAACCACGTCAACTCAAGTTCGACGTCCCCCATCCATCCATGGCCTGACTTTTGCGCCAGCACCACCAGGGAAGCGAGTAACCTAATTTGGGCGGTGGGGCTCGTCACGTGCTAGCGTATTTTCGTAGTCATCAGTCATATTTTCGAGATGAAACACTTGTACCATCCTTATTTCAATAGCTGGCAGATTCACTAGCGTTTGAGCTCACTCATCCGTTAGAATTAGGGGTGAATTTGCGAGGGTTGTCATCCAGAGCTCGCTCTGAAGCTATGGAGGATGCGGCAGCTATCAACCGGGAACCAGACAATCCCTCTTCCAAAATTCAATATCATGCACAAGATTCGCGGTACAGCATTCCGCGTCAAAACATTGTCAGCATCGAGCATCCTTACATCATTCGAAATCTGGATAGAGGCATAGAGTCACTTGGAGGCATGCCCAAGCTTCGGCTAGTCAGTCAACCAACTTGGTCAGAATGGACGTCAATGCTGATTGGCGTAGCTCTTGCGTGAAGATGGTAACGGTCCCTCTCAAGCACACTTGTACCAAAAGCCTGGCAATCGAAACTCAAAACCTTTGCATTCTCAGCTTGTCCAAACCCAGGACCTTTTGCTTAAGATCACCGTTCCGAAACGAACGGGACGGAAGCGAAAGCGAGGGACTGATGACCCGTTCCGCGATAGTTGTGATGCCCCATCCAACTCCACTGCCGCCAACCCAGAGACTTCTGAGCAGCCGCTGGCGCAAGGGATAACAGAGGACGGCAGCTTTATCCGGAGCATGCGAGACAATCCCGAGCGCACCACAATAGACCCAGTCGGGCGCATCAGCCACACACATCGTTTCCGTAGTCTGCCCGACTTTGTCCAGTCAACCGCGGACAGTCCCTTTATGCAAAAAATGCAGGAGACAATCCTTCCCTTCGATTTTCAGAAGATGAAGGAATTCAAGCTCGACATGTCCAAAGGGAACCCAACTTCCAACGAAATCATTCCTCCTCCACGTTGGTCGCAGGCTGCTGTCCCTTTCCAATATGCCTACCGGCAAAATCCAGGGGTCTCTACAGTGGTGGATAGGCGAGGAAATCTCCACACCGAAAACACTCAGATTGCACCTCGTTCGAAGACACAAGAGGTAGCTGCCGACGCGTTGCAGATTCCACAAGGTCCTTCTCCGGACCTGCCATCGATTTCAACGCTTGAGCCCGCACTGCAACGGGTCATCGCGGAGGCCAAGAAATTGCTTAGATCTCGACCTGTGTTCACGCGGAGAGCATTAGGGAACTGTATCACGGGCGACGGGTGGAGAAGCCTGGGGGTGAATGTCACCAAATATTTATTCCAATATATAGGCTATACGTTCAACGCAGGCGCCTACCAAAAGGCCATCATACGATTCGGATTTGACCCCCGAGCAGCTGCCGAGAACCGGATCTATCAAACCTTCATGTTCATGTTTGAACCTCGGGAGCGGTACAGAAGAAGTCTAGACACCGGGCAACGAGCGGCTCGGACAAGAACAGAGCAAGAGTTGCGCAGAGAGAGTCACTTGTTCGATGGTGTGAACGTGAGCAGAGATGGTAAGATATGGCAGGTCTGCGATGTCACGGATCCCGTGCTGAGGGAAGTGCTGGCGACCAAGAACTTGAGGGAGAAGTGTCATGTTGAGAGTGACGGATGGTATCATCATGGGACAGTGGCGAAAGTACGAACCATCATGAAGCACAAGATTCACGCTGCTCTCGAAGGGACACAGCGACTCTCAGATGAATCGTACGCCAAGGTGGCCTATAGCCTCCCGGACCGGATTACCAAGGATAACAGGCCCTTTGCGAAACTGACCAGTGAGGGTGCCAGTAGGGAGGAAATAGCGCTGGTCAACAGGATTCGATCGCTCTACCATAGCAAAGATCTTGCAGATGATGCGCGAGAGGATACTGAAAATGAAAATGGAAATGCGGATGAAGACGACTTGGAGGATCTTGAGGGTTTTCTTGAACCAGGAAGCGACTGACCGCCACCCCCTGGAGCGCTTCATGAGACAACCGTAACCGTTCTTAGGCGCAGCATAATACTTCACCTTCATCGCACCAGCACCGTTGGTCACTGTATGTATCAATTTCTGCTTCACGATTGCAGTTCCATGGGCCCTCTCGTCATCCGAAACATACCTTGCAAACATACAAATCGAGGCCGACTGTAAACCGTTTCCTACCGGATTTCGATGAGGTAAAATAAACGTGAGCCATCCCGGATTGGAATTTACCCCACAATTTGCTTTTGTCACACGTCAGCCATGGAGGGGTCTTCAGTGGCCAAAATTCCGTGGCGCTGATAATTCATTCGTCACCCACCAAGTTTTCAGCGCCAAAAGCTCGTATACACGGAGCAGCTAGACTGCTAGAGTGCTAGACAGCGATCCTGCAGCTAAAAAGGGGAATGGCAAGTTACTGCGGAATAACCATCTAGGCTCTTTGGTGGCGTCCGAATGGATGGCTTTTCAAAAGGAATCTTTCACCGTTGCCAAACTCCACTCTGATCACTGGTCCTTGTCTTTTTTGTGGGTCTGGCCGGCATCGTCGGCTCCTGCCCTGCCGGACCTGCTTGCCCTATGATGATGTATTGGTGTGACCCAGCGTGCACGGCTAGTTTCGGCCAGCGGCAGGCACGATGCACGTCCTCTCGTGTTTACTAGGTTCAAAAATGATGTAGGGAGGCAAAAGTAAAGGGAATGGTGGGAACACGAGTTTATTATATCTCACTCACCCTGCTGCCATTGTCTTCTTCCTCTCCCACTTGTATCATCCTTCTCCTCTGTATTTCCTACCGTTCTACCTCCCTTTGCTTCTATCTTTTCATTGCCGTCAGTGTGAAGAACAAACACACTCGCATCATGCGTTTCCTGCAGTCCACCGCTCTGGCTGCTACCGTCGCTACTGTTTCTGCTCAAGTATACAAAGGCTTCAACTATGGGGCTAGTGACAGTGCCGGCGCTCCAGTCACACAGGAGGCCTTCGAGGCTCAATTCAATGCAGCTAAGAATCTTGTGGGCACCTCTGGCTTCACCAGTGCCCGCATCTTCACCCTGATTCAAGCTGGCACGACAAACACGCCCTCAGACGCCATACAAGCTGCCATCAACACCGACACCAGTCTCTTGCTCGGCCTTTGGGCCTCCGCTGGCCAGACCAACATCGACAATGAGCTGGCCGCGCTGTCCGCAGCCATCTCCGCCAACGGTCAGCAGTTCGCCGATGCAGTCGCAGCCATCTCTGTTGGGAGTGAAGACCTTTACCGCATCTCACCCACCGGCATCGAAAACATGAGCGGCGTTGGGGCAGGGCCTGACGTGGTGTCTAATTTCATTGGGCAAGTGAAGCAGGCCATCACCAATACTCCCTTGGCAGGCAAGCCAGTGGGTCATGTGGATACCTGGACCGCTTGGGTCAATGGCTCAAACTCGGCCGTAATAGACGCGGCCGATTTCATTGGCACTGATGCCTACCCATACTTTCAGGACACCATGGCAAATTCGATAGACAATGCGTATTCGCTCTTCCTCAGCGCGTACGATCAGACAGTGGCTGCGGCCGGCGACAAGCCCGTCTGGGTAACCGAAACCGGCTGGCCTGTATCTGGCGACACCAGGAACCTGGCAGAACCTGGCACTGCAAATGCCCAGACCTATTGGGATCAAGTCGGCTGCGGCAAGCTGTTCGACAAGGTCAACACCTACTGGTTCACCTTGCAAGATGCCTTCCCCAACACACCAAGCCCCAGCTTCGGTGTTGTCGGAGCTGGTTCTTCTGCAGCCGACGTGCCCACCACACCACTTTACAATCTGAGCTGCACCGGCGCGTCTTCGGAGGCACCCGCCAGTGCCAGCGCCCTTCCGGCATCCGCAGATCAGGCTTCTTCGGCGCAAGCGGGTGGGAACAATGGAGCTCAAAGGCAGAACACGGCCGAGCAATCGGGGCAGTTCAGCACCGGTAGTTCATCCGCTGCGAAGGCCACAACGGCACCCAGTACCACTGCCGCTCAAGGCGCTCCCTCGCCTTCAAGTGCTGCAAGCGTAACAACTCCTCCCGCTGGAGGCCAGGGTAGTGGCCCCACAGACACTGTTCTCTCCACCAACACAGTAACTATCTCCTCATGCCCTGGAGGTTGCGACAAGACAGCATCCGTGACCGGCGGCAGTAGTGTACCAAGCACTCTAATCACCAAGACATCAGCTCTTCCTTCCGCATCTGCAGGCCCATCTGGATGCCCGGCTAGTCTGTCTGGTACCTTTGAGTACCCTCACCTGATCGTCCCTGTCAGCAAGGATAAGCCAGACAGTGCCCAAGGTACCAGCTTCAACGGTACCATCTCTTCGAGCACCTCCTCGATCTTCAATTTCGATATTCCGACCTCGGACAATGGCAAGACCTGCACGCTAGTGTTCTTGCTGCCTGAGCAAAGCCAACTCACGACATCAGCATATTCTTTGAGCGGTAGTGGCGGCTTTGATGTCGAACGCCTCACGAGCCCCGCTACAGAGCAGACGACCTACAACTCTGTCCCGGATGTGCAGAAAGATCTCGGAGGCCCGACAGATGTCGTCGCAGGGCAAGAGTATGTCATTGCCTCTGGATCTTGCCAAGGTGGGACCCGGATTGGGTACAAGGTCAGCGCCACTGGAAGCCTTGATCTCAACTACTTCCAGGATTACAATCCTTCGCCCATCGGCTTTTACATCACCGTTTGTTGAATAGCAGCTATGATTGTATGAAATTCAAGTGAACCGTCGAGTGTGAGGGACCGTTGGCCGGTATGAAAAATGTTTAATTGTCGCAGAAACCACCTCACAGTACAAAAATAGACATTAATGCATAATGGAGAAGAAGCAATCACTCATTGCCTCAAGTCCGCCACTTTCGCGTGTCTTATAACGAATACATCCATAAGCATGTATGACGTGCTCGTGAAGTATTGAAGCCCATCAACACGTGATCTTGGACTCTCAACAAAATCGAAATGGAGTCATACTCTACCCCATCAGGCGTCATACTTCTATTCAGCTAATCGATACTCGTGCGAATCCTTCAGACTATGTGTGTCCCATCGTCTACCGGGGTATTCGACTTGCTTGGGGCGAATAATTGGATTTCCTGGTCACACGCACACCGTAAGATGGATCAGCAAGACCCGATTCTTAGGGTACATGGTTGCACTCATCAGAGTAATACAAGTCACGTCTGAAAATCTTCAGCGTACTCTAGTAACATTAGCAAGCTAATCCATCCCCAAGACTTGGCTTTCTCCCAACGGTAACGCAACACACTGGGTATTTCCCCTCTTCCTCATCCAATCCTTCCTCATCTCCAGCCTCAGCCTCTGCATATCGTCCTCGCTGTAGCCCATACCGTTAATCATTCGGGGAAGCATATGCCAGTAGAGACCCCATCGATCCCCAATCACAAACTCCGTCATCATCCTCGTCTCCGGGTGCTCTCCCCCCGCCCCTCCCCAGTAAGGGATCCGATAATCCCATCTCCGAATGTCCCACAGACCCCGCCTCTTCCATGCACCGACGAATCGAGAGCCCCGCAATCCAGATCAAGGCCAAGGTGTGCCCCCGCCTGCCCGCAACGATCGCAGCCGCTCCGAATTCTCCCCGCGGTACGCTCCTGTGGTCGGAATGGGAGCAATCTTCGACATCATTGACCATCTTCGCCCAGCAGCCAGGCTTGAATGGCGTCCACACGTAGCCGGGCCAATCCGTCATGCCACCAAAGAGCAGACGACTGTAGCCGAAAGTCTGCGGATCCAAACCGTAGGCGCGGGTCCACACCGACGAGGGTTCGGAAGATTCCCCCCGTATGAGGGATAGAGTCGACGCAGATCATTCGTCGTCCGGCTCGGCGGGGCACGGGAGAGAGGCTCGATGCCGTGGACGTGCCGAGCGGTGGGGAATCGAGAGCGGGAGGTAGCGAGTCACGACGCCGGTACCGCAGCCGGACAATGCCTGGGGCGGTCACCGGGGGCATGGAGCATGCGTCCTTTGACCAGGGCGGCCAGATATTTCTGTTGTTCGAGGAGCCGGGAGTGCTGCATTTCGCTACGGGGAGCGTTCAGCAGGGTTCTTGTCGACTTGAATAGGGTTTGAGAGGATGCAGTCCGGGTGAAAGCCACACGTGAGATTCAGGAGAACATGCTCATTGGGAAGAGCATACGCTGCTTCGGTGTCGTGAAAGGTTGGAGTACGAGAATAGATATCCATTGACTGAGCCACTATTGGGATTCAGAGGGTTGAGGAGATACCGGGATGATGACTACCCAATTAATATCAGCTCAGAGATAGAAGGGGTAGAAGACAAAAGGCGTTGAACGGATCAGCGAATTGGTCTACCCTGAAAATAACCCAGCCGAAAACGGGCAGTAGAAGGGAGAGCGATTGAGGAGCTAAGTAAAAAGATTCAGCTTCATTTAAGTTGAGAAGAGGTTTCATGGGTAGAGCTACGACTGGGGGGGGGAAGCAATCTGTTGGCTTCTTCCCACCCAAGAAATATTGTTCAACCAAAATCATTTAACGTAGTGAGTCCTAGATCTTGGTGAAGATATGGACCTTCCGTGAGATGCGATGCTGCGCCAACTTCATTTTCGATGCCGTATAGTGAGTGGACCCTCGATCGTTTGCGAGACCTTTCACATCAATCATCAGTGCAGTCTTAAACCTAATTATCGAGCCCGCGCATGAGTTGTGCAGGATCCGGAGCTTTTTGCCTCCTGGCAGGATCCACTCGCATCAGGTGGCTGGCGATAGTCTTGAGCACTGAACTCGGTGGCAGAGTGCGTCGATTTCATTGCCCAGGGGATTTGGGGTCTGAGTGAACCTCAGTTGTCTTTGTTTGGTTGATGACCATCCTCTCTCGCGAACCAAATCTTTCAAGATTCTGAAGCTCCAAATCGGTGTCCTTTCCAGCTGTCACTGTAGATGTATAGTTCGAGGAATTGGGATAGCGATTCCAGCCATACGCACTTTTTTTCAGACGCTTCTCCCCGCTCAGTATGGCAAATGGGTTCATTCTAGTTCTGTCCTTGCTCGACTCTGTCAACCTCACTGGAACGCGAATTTCATTCGTCATGAGACCAATGCTGAGAGCCTCGACCACAGGTTTGAGAAACGTCACACAGGTTGAAATAATGCAGTAGTTAGTATGTATCACTGTGACAAGTGTAACGTCGACAGCGTCAATCGTTGTGTCGGTGGAATGATACACTTTGGACAGATACACGAGGCGCAGCACAGCAAATGGGACGGTTCTGAGCTATATTAGTATATAGTCTACAGACTCGGGAGGTTCTTTACGTGATGTTCGGTGTGAATGACAACATTGCCAGACGTTTCTTTGCTGTTGAAAGTTGAAGATTGAAGAGTAGATATATCGGCGCAAGCGCGATCATGATCTGGGTGATAATGTCAATGACTCCGTTGACGGTCCAGAAAGCAAACTGGTTCTTGTTATTTTCATTGTACGGCATCGCTGGACCGTGGGACAGATACCTGGTTGAAGCAGTGTCTCGAAACTTGATCCCAAGGGTTGGGAACCGTGCATTGAAACGATATGCAGAAGATTGCTATTACAAGCCAGGTAACGATAAAGACGGTGCTTCCTTGCACAAAGATTCGCCTTGAATTTGGCTTCTCTGACTCGTGTGGTCGAGCCAGCAGCTTAAGGAATTGTAATGCGGCCGTCTTCGTAATGTATACTGTGAAGACAAAGAAGAATTGAGAGATGTATGCTGACTGGGTATATCATGGTCAGGAGATGCACTGAATTATAAGGGTGGCGCAGTTACTGACCTTCTCGTAGAGATTGAATTGGTGGCTCTTCAAGGCATTTTCAGACTGGCCCAAACCAGACTGAACCTGTATCGCCACGGCAACGCAGTGACCGATAGCTGTCAACTAGGTGGTATTAGAGAACGTGTCTAAAGATGGGGGTACTTGAACCCTGGAAACGTGAGCTTACCATTGCAAGTACGAGAAGGATATCATCTTTTTGAAGTTTCCGAATCATTTTCCACTTGGTTGCCACCTTGGCTGACAGGATCACAATCATGGCCACCAAACTGATCCAGGCAGCTAGATTAATTAACGGGCCGCGATGTTCCGCGTCTATTGTCGGCATCCTGGGAAATGCTGAAGTTGATTTGGTAAGAGCTCTAGGGTTGAGGGGAACGTAAGAAGAATTTTGCAACGAAAGATAGTAGTAAATGTCTCGCAATACTATCTCCAGACTGTGCCGTAAGAAAAGAATCTTCGTTATCACCCACTGTTGATAGGTCGAAGGATGGTGGAAGCAGGATCATGAATAATGTGCGAGACACATCAAGTTGACAATAGCCTTGTGAAGAGGCAACCAATTGATGAGGCCTGAAGGGCTCGAACACGAAGGGTCAGCCATTTGATGGCTCTCTGTCCTTTTGCGGCGGTGAAAGAATCCCTTGGACTTGCAGTGATATGGGACTTCTCGTTTACAGAGTCGTGCACTGACATATTACCTTATGTTACACTGCCGCAGGCTGCGGAACAATCTTGTGAGGTCGAGTGAAGTCCATGAGGCTTTCGAGAAGACCGATTTTGGAGATCATGTGAAGGGGAAAGATCGACATTGTGGGCAATTCGTACATTGCAATTCATGCACACCCTAGTGCTTTTGTAGGGACGGAGAATTTGATCAGCTAATCACCCCGAAAAAGAGCAATCCTTCCTGTTCGTTAGAGACAAACACTACTTCATGTAGTAACACAAAAACATGCAGCACCAGAATGAAAAGCCTGTATCGTTTCCACCGAGTATTCAATGGGTATAACACGTCTAAGAAACATGAAGTTGGTGCACTGAATGCACCTTTGCCTGCCTTCGTCTCACAGCAAAGGGTAGGAACAATAGTAGCCTTGCTGCGGGATATTCTGCGATGAGACCCTCAAGCCACCCTGTAATCACGGGAGATAGGAAAAGGGGCTCTGTTTAAGGGTATCATTCGTTGAGAGGTGCGGCTTACGTTGGCTCCTTCTCCAATACTCCTGCTTCTTCGCGCGTCATGTAGATATATCGGAGCAATGATGTCACTACGATAATTATGATACGGGCTTGGCGCATATTCACGGATAATGAGACCGAGGACGGGCATGAGCGGGTAAGCGGAAGCTTTTCACAGATCATACTAGATCAGGACTACGGTGTGCGAGCTTAATCCCTTTGACCTTCCTCTTCGGAGGCTCAGTTCAACATCAGTCCAATCACCTTCATGATTGATTGCTGATCAGTGGCTACATTTGCGAAGCTTTCTGGCCGCGGCCCTTCCCTGGCTGTATGCGGTTATCATGCATGGGCCTTCCACTCTTATCCCCAAAAGGTCTTCAGAGCAGGGCACAATTTGCTGCGTGATGACTGCATACTTGCTGCGTGATTGGTATGATAACCCCGAGTTGTGCGTCGGCTTTGGGTGTGCTTTGGGTGATGCTTCAAGGAGGTGCGGGCTAGGAATGGAAAGGATGCGAGGGCGCGTTTGATTCGCATTCAAGCGAGTAGCCGACTGATCTTCATGGCACGGTATATGTAACCATCGCTAAGGGCTGCCGAAGTGCTTGTTAGGAATCCTGCATCCTTCTGACTCGAGGACTATGCTCTCGTTCAATTGTGAAACTCGCTCTTTGTCTTTGCATACTCTTCAACATTTTTTCTCCCGCTCGAGAAATCACTCCAGAAGTCCAGCAGACTGTTCAAGATGGAGATCGAGCTGGCAGATGTGCACACGTTGCCTGAGAAAAGCTCGACTGTAAATGAGCCGCGGAAGTTTGCCAAAGACGAGACTGTTCTAGCCCGCTTTGGCAAGCGACAACAGCTACGGGTCAGTGCTCCGCCCAATATCATCAATCACTCAGGACCGAGCTTTGGTACAGGACCTCCGCTGACATATAGATCACAGAGAGATTTTGGACTTTTACCTGTCATCGGTCTTACCAGCACCTTGATGATAACTTGGGAGGCGATCACCGCGTAAGTCAATGGTCGTTCGACTGCGCGTCGTCCATGGGAAGCTAAGAGCCGCAAATATAGAACACTTTTGAACGGGTTACAGAACGGTGGTCCGGCTGGCTTGATATATGGCTTCATATTCGTTTGGTGTGGTTCATCGCTACAAGCCCTTGTCATGGGTGAATTGGGCTCCATGTACGTTCAAATGGACGCTGCAACGTCTTGGAAGAGCTTTTTCGTATCCTTTTGCGTCGATTACGTGTCTTCGGTTCCTTTGCGCATTACTTTATGAAGAGCTGTGATTGATTGATCATCAGGATCCCGCTCGCAGGTGGCCCCTTCAACTGGGTGGCTATCTTATCCCCTCCTTGGTGCAAAAACTTCCTCAGCTATCTAGCGGGATGGTTGACCGTAATCACGTGGCAGGCTCTGGTCGCAGGCGTTGCGTATGTCTCAGGGACTCTAGTGCAGGGGCTTTTGATATTAAACTACCCAGACTACGACTATCAAAGATGGCATGGAACTCTTCTGTTCTATGCTGTTTTGGCTTTCGCTCTGTTCGTTAACACCTATCTTGGTCGTCTTCTTCCACAAATCGAATCCATGATGCTCTTGTTCCACATTCTGGGATTCTTCGGGATCCTCATTCCACTAGTCTATCTAGCTCCTCATCAGCCAGCTGATGAAGTCTTCACCAACTTTTTAAACCTGGGAGACTGGAGCACTACCGCCCTGTCATGCTTCGTTGGCCTCACCACTGCCGCGGGTTCCTTTCCCGGTAGGCTCGAAGCAAAGCACTCCCCATCTCTTGCTGACAAATGAGTACGTAGGTTTTGATGCGGCCGATCATATCGGTAAGTACACCCTCGAATCACTGTTCAAGGTTAAGGCTGAATCCTCGGACATGTAAAGCGGAGGAGATTCAAAATGCTCCCACTGTCATCCCAATCAGTATGGGGTTCTCGACCCTACTAAATGGATCAATGGGCTTCGCCATGTTGCTCGCACTTCTGTTTTGTATGCCGAGCGATATGCAGAGCATACTGGACTCCGAGACATATTACCCCTTCATGAGTGTTTATAAGTATGCTGTGGGATCTACTTCCGGTGCTACAGCTATGGTAAGATCACACATCTCCTGCCGTGGCGCTTCTTGGGCCCTGAATGCACCAGCTGCCTTTCAGGTGTTCCGTCAGACAATACGATTAGAGGCTATGTGATACTTGGACAAGTTTCTTGTGTATTCTTGCTAGTGATTTACCTTTGACTAAGAGACTATAGGCTAGTATTGTCGTCATCACACAAATATTTGCCGCGGTCGGCATTGTCGCAACAGCTTCACGAATGTTATGGGCCTTTGCCCGCGAAGGTGGACTTCCTTTTTCACAACGTATTGCAAGAGTAATGTTATTCAAATCAAGATATCTCGTGCCCAACTTTTGCTCATAAGTCTTAGGTCGACCAACGCACGCACCTCCCACTGTACGCGATCGGGGTAACTGCAGTTGTCAACCTACTACTGGCGTTGATTAACATCGGATCATCCGTGGGATTCGACGCCTTCATCTCTCTGATCGTCGCTGGTTACTACTCTTCGTTTATTCTTTCAGCTTCTGTGATGCTGCACAAGCGCCTCACAACTCCAAATTCAGACCTACCTTGGGGACCATTCAAGCTAGGACGCGCAGGCGTACCAATCACCGTGATGGCGATAGCTTACTCCCTAATCGGCGCGTTCTTCTCCATGTGGCCTACGACGGTGAAACCGAGCGCGGAAGGCATGAACTACTGTGTCCTCATCTTCGGCAGCGCGATACTTTTCAGTCTCTTCTTTTGGCTGGTCTACGGCCGGAATCATTACACAGTTCCAGTCCTAGAGTCTTGGAGCTAGTGGCTTGGGTACTACCGACATGCTGACGAGGGGAAGCGGACGACTCGAGAAATTATTCGTTTCAACACCTTGTATTCATCCCAGATAGTCTGTGGGCCATGTTTCCGAGGGCTTACCGGAGCTGCAGAGAAGCATAACTTTGACCTAGTTGATGCTGATTCAACATTTGCCTTACGTCTTCGTAGATTTGAAAGGGTAGTCCTTTGAGCGCATTGACCTGGTCGCATACGAATAGTAGACCCATTGTCACATTACAAACCACGTGACTTTTCAGCCAGACCGAAAATCCTTTCAGCGCCCGTTCAAGTTGCAGGCGCGTACGGCTGCAGTCTTCTCATTCGGGGCCATCAGTGGGTGAGGAAATTGAGTGCCGGTCCACATTCCTTTGAATTCATGTTACAACGAAATCGATAATTCCGGTATTAACTCCGCCTGAATGTTCGTAATTTACAAAACGATTGATCTCGCGCATTATCGATAAAGCTCGCGATGCTCCGACTGATTAATTTACGAGAGTAAATAATCCTACTTCCTCTTGTCTCTACGACATTCACCATTGGCCAGATCATGGAGAATTACCTCAAGCAATGGCGGAAGGAGGCATTAGACAAAACCCAATACGACTCAGCAATATATATCGGAGACAAGCTTTTGGCCATCACATGTGAGAATGTTGCCATCATCTGCAACGGCATCTGTTTGCAGCTATTTGCTGACCTTTGAACAGCTGATGCCAGTGACGCTCTCTGGCTTGCTCAAGTACACTTCTCCGCTCGCAACTACTCACGAGCTCTCGACCTGTTAGAGCAACACCACATCGTCGATCACAACCCCTCATGTCGCTACCTCGCAGCAAATTGTTTGCTCAGGCAAGGCAAATATGAAGATGCCCTGACTTTACTCGGAGATCGGAACCCCATACATCTCATGGTAACGCCTAGCAAAGCTCGACGGAAATTGCAACATCAGAATGGGAGTGCGCGATTGGCCCCTCGGGCCACAACCTCCACCGCACGCTCCGATCGGATCGAAAGAAGTGAGGAACGGGAAAGGGAGAGCATGTCCGATATCAAGTGTGAGGCAGCCATGTGCCATTTGCGAGGTCTTTGTTTTGCCAAGCAGAACGCGTTCGACCGTGCCAAAGAGTGCTACAAGGATGCCGTGGCCATCGATGTCCAGTGCTTTGAGGCCTTTGAGCAACTGATGAAGAACAAGCTGATGTCTCCGGATGAAGAGTGGTCCTTCATCGAGAGCCTGGACTTTGACTCCATCGAAGCTCCAGCCTCCGGAGACCATGCCTACTCCGCTCAAGAAGCCGCCCAATTCACCAAAATGCTCTACACCACCCGTCTCTCCAAATACAAGAACCCCGCCGTCTTTGCCCATGCCACCGAAAATCTCTCCTCCCACTACAACCTGGCCGAAAACGCCGACATCCTGCACGCCAAAGCCGAGCTCCTCTTCACGCAGTGCCGCTTCACCCAAGCCCTCGCCATCACGACCTCCATCCTCTCCACCGACCCCCACAACTTCACCGTGCTCCCCCTCCACCTCGCCTCCCTTCACGAGCTCAACCGGACCAACGCGCTCTTCCTCCTCTCCCACAAACTAGCCGACTCCCACCCGGACGAGCCGGCCACCTGGCTCGCCGTCGGGGTCTACTACCTCTCCATCGCGCAGGTGGCCGAGGCGCGGCGCTTCTTCAGCAAGGCCAGCATGATGGACCCGCACTTCGGCCCCGCCTGGATCGGGTTCGCGCACACCTTCGCCGCCGAGGGCGAGCACGACCAGGCCATCTCCGCCTACAGCACCGCCGCGGGGCTGTTCCAGGGCACCCACCTGCCGCAGCTGTTCCTGGGGATGCAGCACCTGTGTCTGGGCAACCCGACGCTGGCGCACCAGTACCTCGCGGCCGCGTTCGCGCTGTGCGGGACCGACCCCCTGCTCCTGAACGAGATGGGCGTGGTGCTGTATCACCTCGACCACCTGAAGGAGGCCGTCGGCATGTTCACGTCCGCGCTGCAGATCGCCGAGGAGATCGAGAGCGATCCCAAAGCCTGGGTGGCCACGCGCGCGAACCTGGCGCATGCCTATCGGCGGCAGCAGCAGTTCGAGCTGGCGTTGCAGGAATTCGACGAGGTGCTCCGGCAGGGCGGGAGGGATGCCGGCATCTTCTCCGCCCGCGGGTTGGTCCTGCTGGAGCTGGGTCGCACCTGGGATGCCGTCTGCGCGTTTCATGAGGCCTTGGGGGTGCAGCCGCAGGATCCCGTGGCGACGGATCTGTTGGCGCGGGCGTTGGAGGAGAATGCGTTGGCGCAGGGCTGGGAGGCGGAGAATGAGGAGGGGGGTGCCGATGAGGATGGTGAGGGGGAGCTTGAGGATGATGATCCAGCAGGGTTTGAGGGTCTCATTGATAGGGCCAAGCGTGAGCTGGAGGTCAAGAAGGCCAGAGCGGAGAGGGGGAAGGGGAAGGAGAGGAGAGGGAGGTTCATTGACGAGAGGGGCAGTATTGGACAAGTGGGAGATGATAGCATGATGGTTTTGAGTGATGGGGAGTGACGGATCATGTATTATATGGGTGCACAGCGATGGCTTGTACGATTGTAGAATTAACGGCATCAGACCCTGTGTCACGGCAACGCAGAGATGTGCGGTGTAATACCAAATCTGATCGAAGTCCAACCCTTCCACCATGTGTTTGGGGACTGCGTCCACTCGATCCAACCCTTTACCGAGGATACTGTGATCAGCAGGTCCAGGCTTAGCTTTGCGCCGCAGAACAAGGAGATCGAGCACGATATATGATGTCGCGAATCAGCAAAGCACATTGAAAATCCCGGTCAAGGTGCCAACGAAGGCATGATAACTCTATTCTCATCCGACTAATGCATACAAGGGGGGTTGTGAATCAAACTCAAAAGCAGCATGCCTCTGTAGAAGAAATCAAGAATGCCGGAACGACAAGGAGACAGCTCGAAATCCTAACCCGCCTCCGTCTTTCCTTGCCCTGAGCCTCCCTGCTCTGAAGGCGTTCAATGGGTTGTAATGGCGGTTTGATGATGGGTTGACTGCTGGTTGATTTGAATTATTGCATGCGCGTGGCGAGTGAAAATAATGGACGAGATCCGAGTGCGGACATGTAGGCTGCTGTGTGTGCTCGGTTGCAGAGTCGATTAAAACGTTTCAGGCCTGATTCGATAGAACGGCCATCGAGAGAAGTGGAATGTTGTGTGATGGTTGCAACGCGGCTGATGCGAGATGGCGAGTGCTGTTGTGGGTGGGAATGAATCAATGAATGGATGGCGGGATTCAGTTGCTGGCTATGGCACGCAGATGCCGACATCGCACGCAAGTTTGGCCTTGTTGTTGTCTTTCGTCAGACCATGTAAGCGGAGAGCAAGCTGTGCACAAAGTCAGCAGTCTATTTAGGGGGTGATTTTGCAGAGGATGGGAGGGGGCGTTACTGACAAGCATTCGCAATGCTTATTGCTTTGCATCAATTGGAATCCATTGCAACCTCGTCAGCCTCGTGCAGATCATCATCAGCCATGAGTTCCTTCTTGATCTTTTGCACTTTGACGTTCATGTAGTTGTCTTCAGTAAGACTCAAGGCCTGTGGGAAGCGGTCAGTACAAGGGCGGGGCAGGCAGGAAATCAATGAAGACCAACATCATTTTGTGCCCGGTAGAGTTCAACCGCAAAGAGTGAGCCGAGCCAGATGGCCGCACACATACGGTCAATGAAGGCGTCTGCATCTTGCTGTTTCAATTCCCCGCGTGACTCCTTGACCTGGTGGCCCTTGATCAGGCCAGGGGCCACACGACGGAAGTATTTGGTCCAGGGGCCATTGAAACGATCGGTCTGCCGGTAGAACATGTCCTCGGCGAAGTCAAAGAAGCTTGGAGCCGGCATTTTCTGGAGCATCTCGCACTTCACAAAGGCCTGTGTAACCTGTCGTTGTAATTCCGGCAATTTGTAGATGTAGGCCAGTGTCATCACGCCTCTGAGTTCTTTCAGGCGTTCAGGTACGCCTGTGATTGGTCGTAGCTTCAATTTGTCCTTGTACAGGAAATCCATCATCTGCCCGAAATCGTTCTTGTCATGTGGAGGTAGATGGAGGATTTGTTGATAGACCTTCTGGGGTCTCGCTCGTGCCTTGACCATCTCCTCATTCAAGATGGGAGATTTACTCAAGACGTCTTCGTGGACAATGGCTTTGAAGCCGTTCGTACCGACGTTGACCTCGAAGACGGTGGAAGAAAAGAAGCTGGGAAGAGGCATGGCTTTAGCAAACGAGATGTTGATGAAGAAGAAGCACCGAAGCAAGAAGGTTGAATGGTCAAGCTCGACGTGAGAGACTGATGACTTACTCTGAGCCAGAACCAGCATCCGTGCTTGAGGCCGCCGACGCGTTCGCTTTGAAGGTTGGAGCTCGTCGAAGAGGCCTAGGGACTACAGTGCCGGTATGTTTTTTGGCTTTCTTCTGAGGCGTTGGGGGGGGGCATAGCTCCTTGCTCGCTACGCGCTTCATGGGAGATGTCTTCTTCTCTTTGGCCTTGGTGCTCTGAGGAGCTCCAGCATTGCTATCCGCGGATTCTGACTTCGGGGAGTATTGATATTCAGAGTAATCCTCGTCATCGGAGGGATCACTTCGGTCAGACCCATCAGACACCGAGGCCGCTTTAGTGGCGACAGGTTTCTTGCTGGGAGTTCTCTTGTTCATCATGAGTGATCCCGATGTAGCAGGAGCCTTGGATGCATTAGATGACGCCGAAGGTGGGCTACTCTGTGAGTTCTTGAGAGGCGACGTGGCATTTGCCTGATTACGGGCTTTATTGACAGAAGGAACGGGAGTGGGACTCGCGATTTTCTGCTTGACAGGAGTACCCTGCTTGATGGGGGTGCCTTGCTTGGTAGGAGTCTTGGGCTTTGTAGGGCTAGCAGATGCTGAGACCGGACTAAGCGGTATCGCTGTGGCAGCAGATGAGCCCATTGTAGCCGAGCTCACGATGGACACGTCCTGATCGACACTGATAGCCGAGTCAGCAGACGACATTCTTGCTGTCTGTGCACCTCCCCAAGCCTAAAGCAAACTTTCGGGCAGAAGCTGGGGGAAAAGAGAAACGTGGATGAGAATGTTTGATGTTGTAGGAATGAGAAGGGAAGATGGGTAAACACCTTGTGATGACAAAATATAGGTGGAGCAGCACCACACTTACCCGAGACGCGAATGTTGTTGCTAGGACAGCGCGCTTCCCCGCCTTGCTAAAGAGTTGTTATTGTTGGCCGTTGTTGTTGTGTTACGATTCAACAGTAGCTGTAGCCAACTTAAGGGGCTGAGCATGTGAGGAAAGGCCCAACTGTGTACGAGTTTGATCCTCTTGAAGTGTGAATCTGATAGCCTTTATGTACTCAGATTTAGTCCGTGAACGATGTCGTCGAAGGGATCCAGACAATACGCACAAGCATGGTGTATCTATCTACAGCCAGCCAGGGTGTTAAACTTCAAGATGGAGGAATTGAAAGCCACAACGGTAAGCAACATCTGGTTTGCTTCGATTCGCGTGAATAGGGGGTGTGCAAACGAATGAGAAGCGCGCGAGGTCCTCTTTATGGATGTCTCTAACGCTTGGTCTTGGGTTGTGTCTGGGGGTATAAAACAGCAAGAAAGATATCATTCAGGAAGGTTTTGTACATGCTCTGATCCTCGAAGCAAGTTTGACCTTTACGTCAGCAGGTCGGCAACTGTTTCTTGTTAGTCAAGCATACTAATGGTGAATCAAATGGGACCATACCATTCATCGGCATCTCATCAATCTGAGTCGAATAGTACACTGCGGGCCTTAGCTTCTTGTACTTGCAGAATGCATGGAGACTTACGCTCAATGTCCCGCAGAATGCGAACGTCTTCACTCGTGACGAAATTGATGGCAACGCCCTTGCGCCCAAACCGTCCACTGCGTCCTATCCTGTGGATGTAATTCTCCCGGTTGCTGGGTAGGTCGTAATTGATGACCAGGGAGACCTGTTGAACATCGATGCCACGAGCCCACACATCGGTCGAGATCAGTACACGAGAATTCCCCTGTCGAAAATCCTGCATGATGCTGTCCCTTTCCTTCTGCGGCATCTCGCCGTGCATGGATGAAACGGTGAAGTTGGCGTCCCGCATCTTGTCGGTCAGCCAATCGACCTTCCTACGGGTATTACAGAAGATGACAGCTTGGGTGATGGTCAGTGTATCATAGAGGTCGCACAGTGTATCGAACTTCCACTCCTCCTTTTCAACCGCGATGAAGTACTGCTTCAACCCTTCAAGCGTCAACTCGTCACGTTTCACCAAGATACGGACTGGATCGGTCATGAACTTGGTGGTCATGTCTAGCACATCGTACGGCAGGGTTGCAGACACCACTACGACCTGGGTGGCGGGAGGGAGGTATCGATAGACGTCGTAGATCTGTTCCCGGAATCCGCGGTTCAGGAGTTCATCCGCTTCATCGAGCACCAGGATCTTGATGTTTCGAGTGCGGAGGTTGCGACGACGGATCATGTCGGCCACACGACCTGGCGTACCGGACACGATGTGTTGTCCGTAATCAAGCTTGCGAATGTCTTCCCCAACATTGGTGCCCCCAATGCAGGCGTGGCACTGGACGTTCATGTAGTCTCCCAGAGCCATGACGACGGATTGGATCTGAGTGGCCAACTCTCTGGTAGGTGACAGGACTAGAGCCTGAGTCTCCCGCAGTGCTGTATCGATGACCTGCAGACAGCTGATGCTGAAGGTTGCCGTCTTGCCAGTGCCAGACTGTGCTTGGGCGATGGTGTCGCGTCCTTTGCAGATCTGGACAATGGCTCGAGACTGAACTGCCGAGGGGGACTCGTAGCCGTATGCGTAGATGCCGCGCAACAGGTTCTCCTTGAGCTGCATGTTTTCGAAGGTTGGCGCAACTGTGACCTCCTTGGAGGTGGAGAACTCCATTTTCTCTGCATGAACGTTAACATTTGCCGGGGCGAACCTCCACTGAAAATCACTGACCCTCCATGTTTCTGTCGATGCCCGCCATCTTGATGAGTTGTCTTGTCGAGCTGTAATTCTATGCCTGGGCATCAAGCTGTGGTGAAAGTGGGAGGTTGAATTAACGCAAGGCGTGAACTGCCCTGCCCCTCCGCACCCGAGGGACCCCTTGGAAAAAAAGTGCCGAAGTTCTGCCATCACCGATACAGATTTGTCGTGCACCGATTGCAATCATTTTTATATCCCTTTACTACTGCAATCTTTAGCTGAAAAGCACGAAAATTTGCAGTCGTGGAATATCTGAACCTCCAAACTTGCCAGATGATACATGTGACAGAATGCTCTTAGAAGATCAGCGCTTCCTCCATGAGGATCTGGAGAGGTTAGAGCAAGGTATCAGTGATCGCGTGGGAGAAGACCCAAGACATGTGTGCAGCAGACCCAGCCTCTGAAACCTTGCAAAGAGCTCTGGTTGACAGTCTATAGATCAGAGACCGGCTCAACCGGGACCATCAAATCTCAGGCTTCCTCACCCGCATCCAAGAACAATCGACCCGCCTCCTCTCCATCTACCATGACACCGAAGGTCTACGATCCAAGGAGATCCAGGCCATCTCCACCGGCGACCCCTTCGACGAATTCTACAAGAACCTGGGCGAGATCAAGGATTTCCACCGCAGATATCCCAACGAGCCCGTCGAGAACCTGGAGCGCGCATACAGGCGGAAAGCGCCGGGGGAGGGCGAGTCTGCCACCGCCGAGGTCGACAACATGTTCACGGGTGAGGAGGCATATGGCAGATACCTGGACTTGACCATGCTGCACGAGGACTACCTCAACATCCCCAATAACAAACGCGTCACCTACCTCCAATACCTTCAATCCTTTGACCAATTCCTCCCGCCCCACATGGCGATGAAGCGCGCCGAGAAGAACACCGATCAATACTTCAGATACGTCGGCCGGCTTGCGGACTACCTCGAGGGCTTCCTCAGACGGACCCGCCCCTTGGAAGACCTGGACAAGTTCTTCGGCTCCATCGACCAAGACTTCGAAAAAGCCTGGGACGCAAACGAGGTCGTCGGCTGGGGTCCCGGAAGCCAGCCATCCGGGCCCACGGCTCCCGTCACCGAGGGGACAGGCGAGGGGGTCTGGTGCCGGGACTGCGAGAAGGAGTTCAAGAACGAGAACGTCTACAAGGCCCATCTGTCGGGGAAGAAGCACATCAAGAGCGCAGAAGCCCGCAAGGCCGCCGGGGACGACACCAACGGGTCGGCCATGACGAACGGACACGGCCCGGGAAGCAGCAACGGCGGGACTGTGCAGAGACTGAAGGAGCGGGCCATCGCGGAACGCGAATACCGCATCCGACGCCTGGCCTCGGCGCTGGAAACCGTTCGCTCCGACACGCGGGTCAATGTGGAGCGCAAGCAGGGTATGACGGAGCGGGAGCGGCAGATGGAGCTCGAGGCCTTCTACGCCGAGCAGGACGCGCCACCCACAGGAGGCCGGGGACAGGGTGAGGAGTCGGACAGCGACGATGAGGAGAAGATCTACAATCCGCTGAAACTGCCGCTGGCGTGGGATGGCAAGCCGATCCCTTACTGGCTGTACAAGCTGCATGGCCTGGGGGTCGAGTTCCCCTGCGAGATATGTGGGAATTTCGTGTACATGGGGAGGCGGGCGTTTGAGAAGCACTTCAACGAGGCACGCCATATCTACGGGTTGAAGTGCCTGGGCGTCACGAACACGACACTGTTCAGGGAGATCACTGGCATCGAGGATGCGCTCAAGCTGTGGGACAAGATTCAGAGGGATAAGCGGCAGGAGAACACAAAGGGCGATGGCGTCGTTCAGATGGAGGATGCCGAGGGTAACGTGATGCCCGAGAAGGTTTACTACGATCTACAGAAACAGGGCTTGTTATAAAAGAGAACCATGACCGTACTGCAGAGCTGGCGCAGGACAGGGCACTGAGCCAGTCCAGAGTCATCGGAAGCATGTGAATGGGTCTTTTCGAGACTTCGGCAGACGCAGCCCATAGCGTATCACAATTCTATGTATATACGATATCAATCGCGATGGCTGGCCACCTGATGCTCCATCTTTGTGACTTCCTTGACCAGACCGTTTCCAAAACAGTGAGTGCGACCAGCAATAATCACTGATCAAAGGGCACCGCTCTCTCATCAATGGTCCCGTCTCTCCAGACAAGTTTGACAAGACGTTCGTGGCCACCATCTCCGTAGTGATAGCATACCTTCAAGAGGTAGCATTCCTGTAGGCTCTTCTCATCGACAGCCTCATGGTTGTCTGGTGGCTCCAGTCGTTCCAGAAGCCGCCAATTCCAAACCGACACGCATGCGAGCTGCAAGAGATCCATTCTCTGGATCAGAGCTACGAGATCCGTCCCCGCCACATCTGCCTTCCAGGGGTCCACCAGATACAGGACGTCTTTGCCTGCCTCGTTCCCGGACAGAGGTAGGAAATTGTCCAGGTAGGACAAGTGCTTGACCTTAGGCATGGCTCCCTCACCTCCGAATCCATCAAGGAAGGGTGACAGCCGGGGATGAGGCGTGCGTAAGGATGGAGCTAGTACAAGTGTGCAGTCCTCTAACCTTGGCGGTTTGCATGTCAGATCACGCTCTGCTGTGGGTGGGGGAGTGGCAAGCTGCTGAGCACTCTTCTTCCTTGCAGCGGTCGGAGTGGGAGAGCCTTGGTTGTATATCGCCATCCGTTGTGTGCTGGTGAGGGTCGATTGCCCGTCTCCCGTCGAGCGTTGAGCAGGAGAAGGAGTTTCCATGATCCTGCGTCTCTTCGGTGCCTTGACGTCGACACTGCCATTGGGGCCTTGAGGCATTTTCGGGACGAGGTCAAAATTCTCCATACTTGCACGATCTGCTCGTCTGAAGGTGGTATTGCAAGAGACCGGTTGAGGAATGACGGAGTTGCCGTTCTCCTGTAGAAGAGATACATGATGGCCACTTTCGACACTCTTAGACTGTGTTGGGTGCATTGTGTCATCTGCAGCCTCCGCCACCGTGCCATTGTCAAGTCGGTGTTCACTGTCGCGCATCTCCGCTGAATCCATACGAACAAGAAAGGGGTAGTCCTTCTCATGGGCCTGTCCCTTCCGCTTGCGAGGTAAGTCTTTGCCTACGTGGAGGACATCTTCAGCTTCTGTGTAGTCGCCATCCTCGAAAATCGAAGCCCAAGAGGGTTTGTAGGTTCCCTTTTCGAGCCCTCGAAGCTTCCGATCCCACTCATAGACCTCGTTGGCAATGTCTTGGCTTGGCTGCTTCAGAGCCTTGTCGGCCATGGTCTGAAGCTGATCATAGTCGACACAGTCTCTCCAGTCCGTGTCCCACTTTATCTTTACTACCCGAGGAAAGCGGAGGGTGAAGATCTTGCGATCCGACCCCTTGTCAAATCCGCTGCCCGCAACATCGAAGACGAACGGACAGCGGAATACAGTCGTCATCTTTGGAAGTCTAGAGTCCATGTGCACCGATTCCAGCTTGAAAAACTGCAACGATGATTCTTCATCAATTCCACCGGCCACAAATTTGCCTCGCTGGTTCAATGACTGGAGGTCTGCTTTGCTGATGCATTGTGAAACGCAATCAACCACAACAAACTCGGGCGCTTCGTTCCGATTCTTGGCCGCCAGCTTGTTCTTCAAGCATCCAATGAAGAAATGCGTCCATGCAGCTTCAGGCATGTGCATTTCAGATGCGCGTTTGGCGTCGTAGCCAGCTCCAATCACCGCAAAGTCAGCAGTGTCACCTAGGCCGCTGATGCAATCCTTTTTCAGCTTGATCCATCGAGTCAGGTACCAAGGATTCCCGTTGAACCCACTGAAATACGGCTCCTCGTAGGGTTTTAGGACCAACCCTTCCCATCTGTGGGCGAAGGCAACTGCAAGTGCTTTCCTGAGTTGCTTCGCCGCAGAGGAATTGGAGAAGTGGATCACGCGCTGTTGGACAATGCCAACCCTTCCCTTGATTGGCGAGACGATTTGCTGCAAGAGTTGCCTTCTCCTTTGGTAGGGCCAATGGAGGACAGGATCGTCATCGAGTAGCATCACCTCGTAGAAGATTACCATCAGCTTCTCGTAAGCGTGCGGCTGCGAATCCGCCGATGTACCAATATGTCTTCCAGAGCGAGCAACATGCTTCCGTATCTTATGAAATGGAAGGATCTTCGAATCCTTTTCGCTCCAAATGAGCAACTCGCCCTCCAGAATGCAGTTCCGTCGAATGGCAGCGTTGCCCCTTTCCAGTCCCAACCCGCGTTTGATAGAGTGCAAAACAGGCCTCCTGTCTTCTGTCGAGTCCTTGCCGCTTTTGGAGAACAGTTGAATGCAGTCGTCTCCCTTGCTCATATCGACATGAATCTGACAGTACTCTCCGTCATGCTTCCGCTCAACACTCATCTTCCTGCCATTGATCATAGAGGTTGCGTGAGTTATTCCTCCTTTCGCTTTCGCCCAAAGAGGGCCACTGACCTTGGTACCCAGTTGAGGTTTGAGTCGATTTGCATTCTCACATCTGCTAGTCTCCTCTGCTTTAGCTCGATCGCCTTCGCGCGCGCCATCTAGTTCTTGGACCTTTGTGACGGCAACTTGGAAGTTATCATGCATCCGTAGAGAAAGGGGTAGAAGTGGGTCAATGCATCTATATACGAGATTACTGTGACTATCGAGATTGACATCACAATAGTCTTTCAGAAGCATGCGCGTGAACCACTTAGCTTCCCGTGACTGCAGCCTCCTGTAAATTCCAGTCATGATTTCTGTAGTCTTTGCGTCCGAGTCGGAGTCGATCGGAAAGCTCCTGACATCAGATCCAGAGAAGTTGCACCTCGAGGCGATCCTGGCTAGGGCCTGGTCGACGTTCCATAATGTCACTTCATTAGCTGCGCTCGGTTTCTCGAACTCGCTCTGTCGAAGAACTCTTTCGACGCAGTCGCCAAGGTCACCGCGGCCCGGCTTCTGGTAATCCTGGAGTTGCTCCCATCGGCCACAGCCAAGTCCAAGACAGCCTCTGAGCTGGCGTGAGAGACGAGAGACTTGAAGATTGAAGACTCTGTCGGTCCGTTTGGCAGGGAATAGTGATGACAATAAGACTGTTGGATCGACAGTGGTGCATTGAATAGAAATATTGTATGCTCTGAACCAGGATTCTACGAAGTCTTTATACTTATCGGAAACCTGGGTTGGCGAGTATGATGGCACGTGTCTAGATACTTCCTCGAGTGCGGTGAGCAGGTCACAAAATTGTGTGAACAGCAGAAACATCTTGGCATTTCATTGACGATAACGGTCTGATGCGATGCTGACGCGAACTGGGTATCGTAGGCATTCCAGAATCCTTCCAGAATCACAGAAACAACCACAAACCCCTAAACACCGACCAATGCGTTGAACTCCCACCAATGCGTATTTATTTACAATGTCGAATGTTGAGCGGAGTTACAGCGAAAGGACGCGTCGTTGAAACATTTTGTAGTCGCGATATAGAATAGACTATGCCCAAACAGGCCAAATGGCTTGGACAAGGCATTTGTGAGGGGCTGCCTCGCAATGACATACAAGTCGTGTTTGCATTCAAAGCTTGCGACTACGGCTACAGGGTCAGTGTCCTCGCTTCGCTTCATGTGATACATCTCGGGGTTTGAGGGTAGACATGACTCAACCATGACAAAGATCCCGTCAAAACGCTTTCGGCTTGAGGAAGGAAGATAGCAAGACAAGCGACTAGAGTGTATTGATCAAAATTCCATTGGGGAGCCTATGTAGCGTGATCCCATATTCCATAACAGATGGCACCCAATGCTCCCGCCCTGCAATAACCCTAGATGTCAATCAACAAACGCCCGGCATACATTTGAATATCAGAACACGCCCTTCGTTGCCCGCAGCCCGACCTGAAGCAACGCCTGACTCGCTCAGACTCAGTCCTGAAGGAATTCAGTATCTAAGTCATGAGAAGGAGCTCAAAGCTTGCAAGGTGCTTGCTGGGTCCAACAAGACAAAACAGCACCTCCTGCTCCTGTCTTTGGCGTCCACCACAAACCAAGAGGACAAGCAACATGTGCTATTTGCATAACGAAATCACAACTCAGTCTCTTGTTTGGACTCCCCTTCATCCTTGGCACTCTCGCTCTCCCAGATCTCGAAGCTAGCGACCTCAGACTGTTTGTCCTCACTCTCCTGAAGAGGGGTAAGGATCGTGTCGATTGAAAGCGACGACTTCAAAACCTCAGACGAGGTAGCCTTCGCCTCCGCAGGGTCGGTGTCATCGGCAGGGACAACAATGACCGAGGTCGCATCGCATCCATCGGCGTAGAAATCTTTGGCATCAAGACTGCTGAGGGGAGCGCGGATATCATCTGTCATCATGTCTCGACGCGATACGGGAGGAATGTTACCAATAGTGTAGCCTGTAGGTGGGATGTTCTCCTTGTTATCACGGTCGCCCTTCGAAGGAGATCCGGACTCGTCGTCAGAGATGTCCAGCACGCAGGCCCCATGCTCCATCAGATTGGCTGCATGTTCGTCCGGAGTATCTTCATAGATGTTAAAGTCCCACGCTTTCTTCGGCTGTTTGCTCTTTGACTTCAGTGGTATAGTACCACTCAGGGCCTCAGCCAGCGAGAATGGGGCCTTGGATGAGGTTGGAGGGTCGATGCGGGAGACTGAGCCTCCAAGTGCTCGACGACGGGACAATAGGCCATTTCGTTTATTTTTAGGTGGAGAACGACCAGCTGCAGCCTGGGGAGCGGCAGCTGGCTGAGCTCGACGCTTCACCTGAGAATGTTCAGGGCCAGATGGTAGTTGTTCAGCTTTACGCTTGCGATTGACCGGGCTTGGAGCCGCGATGCTGTTGGCAGGCTGAAAGGTGGTCAGGGTGAAGCGTGGAGCTTTGATAAGCTCAGGAGTGTTGAAGTCGAAGGTGCCTTCCTTCTTGGACAGTGACTGAAAGAGCACTGGATCCACGTTTTCAAAGTCTGTATCATTGAAGCCCGGTGCAGGACGCTTCAATGAGCTTCCCACATTTGAGGGAAGAGCTACCACGAGTGTTAGATGATGGATTCCTTTATCAACAGGGAGCATCCTTAAGGCAAGAGCTGGGTACGAACCATTTTGAGTATTCTTTGTGTTCGTCAGGTTGCGAAGCCTGGCCTGACTCACGTTGCCAAACGGCTGGCGTGTTGGGGCGCGAAGAGTAGCAGCCGACATGTTGTTCAGCTATGATATTGTCGCTTGATGTGTTTGATAGTACTTGAATAAGAGGTGATGGTAGGTGAGTTGTCTCGGTGGATGTGCTGTTTGTTGGTCACAGAGTGATGTTGAAGGAAGAAGGATGGATGAGTGAAGACGCGTTTTAAAGATGTTGAGGATCCGAGAGTGACGACGCGCCTTGATGTTGAAGAGACCGGTTTAATCCCGCAGGCAAAGTGTTGTGGAGTGTCCTGTGGTTGAATGTTGGTGTTGTCTATGTGTTTATCCTGGTGTTCCAGCGGATCAGGACTAGCAAGGCTGATCAATGAAGGATGTTTTTGATTTGACACGTCCTTCTTCTCCTCCCTCGGAACTCTGTTGAAAACACCTGTGCAGCGAACGGGATAGAGTATATAATGTGTTACTCTAGCATAGACATTACAGTCCTCGGTCAACTGCTATGACAGAAGTGAGATGGCTGCAAAGGCGGGAGTCGACAGGGTCTTGTACTAAGAGGAACAGCAGTACGGGTAGTCGAATCGCGCTCATTCGACCCGACTAGACCCGATTCCCGTCTAGGTCATGCAAGCATGCGGTAGGAAGAGTCTGATTTGGGGCAGAGAATCTTGAGATTAATTGGCAGAATCCAGAGCAGGCCAGACGCTTATCCTGCAAACTACGTCCCTAGTGGAATCGCGTCGTTGGAGCGTGTCAGGGCAGGCCGGCAGAGAGCGGTTTCAATGGTTCTGCCGGTCCTTTGGATATCCAGCAGTGGACGCAACGATGTCTTAAAATTGGAACAGGCAGCGGCGTCTTCTGGAGTTGAGCCTGAGATGTGAGGCTCTGAATTGTTGATGCTGAAGACCGAAACATTGATGACATGACGTTCTGCTACGCGCTCAAGGGGCAAATTTCGCGTTTCGAACTAGTCGCTTGGCGTTGAGATATACCTCCATTGAGTGGCCGCAATGCGACGGATTATCTCTCCCCCAAAAGAACCTGATCTTCGTCAGTCCGAGTGGATCATATCTTGATTATTGGATAGAGAGCTTCTGAAGTTCTTTTGGGATCGACAAGGCCCCAACACCACCTATCGTCGTGCATTTCGTATTTCGAAACTGCTCAAGGCCAACCCAATATGCCGAGTATGCTATGTGTTTGATCTCCTGTACCCTTGCTACGGCTTTCCCTCACTTTCTCTTCTGCTTCAGCTGTCATTCGTCCTTCTCTCCCCAATTTCTCTCCAGGACCTGTGATACTTGGAATGAAACAAGCAAACGTGGAACATGGCAGCTGCGGTCACGAATCAAGCAGGTCCTTGCCGGGCAGAGCAGAGGCAGGACTTCTTCTGGCCTCTTGCAGCCTGTTCTGAAATGTCTTCTAGGCATCAATGATGCATGGAGATCTGTCGCTGCTTTATCGCTACCCAGCTTTGGTTCTATCCAGTCATTCGTCCATCGCGCTGCCGAGGATGGCGCTGGAGATCGTCTGACCTGCGACAGCGCAACAATGAGCCAGGAGGTAAGATATGCGTGAGCTTCGATGTAATCCTTGACTCTGTCCGGACAAAATGGCATATCCCAGCCTTCAACATTCTCAACTCGTTTCATGGGCCTGTTCGTTCTGCTTTTCCCAATTTTTCCACATCTATCGCGAGTTTGTTTCTGTTTCCCGTCCCTTAGATGTGCTCCTAGTTCACGAGTCGCTTTGATTACACAGGCAGTTTGATCAGAATTCATTGAAAAAGAGAACGTCTTCAACTTCGAGCCCAAGCAGCCATCCCTTATTTTACTGCTGCAAAGGCAATTGCTTCAGGGGCTGCGTTGATGGAGCCACACAACGTAGCCTTATTGGGCAAGGCGGCTTCTTCCTGCCAATACTCCTTTATGTAGTGACCTCATCACCATTGCTGTGATCGTCTAGAGAGCTCGTCTGCAACTCTGCAATACCAAACAGCACTTACAGAAGATGGCAAGTCGCGCCGAAAAGCTTCATGATCAATACGAGCCTCACCCTGACCCACAAGCTCTTACCAGCAATCCAGATGAATCTCAAAACTCATCCACCGGTGTGGATTACGAGCCTCACCCTGAAAGCTCCTTGAAGATCACACAGGAGCGTCAACACATAATCGACAGTATCAGCCGACTGTATAGCGGGAGCTGCAGCGAGGACGATATGCGGGTCTACGCAAAGGAAGCCATCTATGACGATCCTTGGAGTTATTGCGACTCCAGGTACAAGATTGCTGGCCAGTGGTATGGTAAGTTTCGCTCGACGTTCTGGCATGCGCGCAGCTCAACCAGAATCGATCAGGAATCCCAGCAGCTTTTGCTTCTTCCAAAACGATTGCGACAGAGGTGGTGTCGAATGAACCGAAGCTCTTGGTGTTCAAGATGCAGCGGGAGTACACGCCGCGGATAGTCCATTTCACCAAAAGAGTGAATAGCCTCGTGAGTCTGACCCTCGATGACCAGGAAAAGGTCAAATACCACAAGGAGATGTGGAACCACAACGATTACAGTCATAAAGGCCTGGGTAAGGTGATGAAGACGCTGAATGGCGATCAATTGACTCGGGTCACGAAGCCGCCTGATTGGATGTGATAGGCGCTCCGGAGCTGGTACGAACCCGTTTTCCTCTGTATTTAATATGATTAGGACAGTTGCATGACGAATATGCGACGTTCGGCACTGTCCTTAACAGAAGCATTGCTCATCAATATTCCTGTGCATGCGCATTGTCAGAAGATTCCTGTCCTTCTCACTTAGCACTGAACAGAGGCAATTCGTTTGCCCACGGTATTGCAGATTGAGCTCCCATTCTTTCCACCGTCTTGGCTGCGGCTTGATTTGCCCAGTGTATGGCTTTTGCCATGGCCGTCTCACTTCGGTCTTTGTCAAGCATGATTGCAACAGCATAAGCTCCCACGAATGTGTCGCCTGCAGCTGTCGTGTCCTTCACGTTGACTTTCTGTGCAGCGAAGGTCTGGATGGGCTTTCCTTTGGACAGATAGCTCACACCCCGTGCGCCCAACGTGACGATGACGTGCCGTGCACCGAGATCGAGGAGCGTCTTATGTTGGGTGGCGTCGGATGTCCAGTCTGTATCACGCGCCTCATTTCCGGTGACGATGGAAGCCTCGGATTCATTGACGACCAAGTGAGTAATAGCTTGGTAGACTTCGTTCGGCAACTTCTGAGCTGGCGCTGGGTTTAGTAGTACCTCAATGTTGTTCTGCCGGGCTGTTTTGAGAATCTGCAACGTGGTATCTAGGGGGATTTCCAATTGCAATATAATGATATCCGGTAAAGGGGCTGGTAACTCTGTGAAATCGGCTGGCTTCAGGCTGAAATTTGCGCCCGGCGACATCAAAATTCTGTTCTCTCCAGAAGGCTCCTCCACGATGATGACCGCGACACCGCTTTTCTCGCCTTTTCGAACCAAGACTGAGGCAGCATCAACGCCATTGTCGCGCAACCCTTTCAGTAGGTCTTCGCCAAACGAGTCATCGCCTACTGCCCCCGCCATTGTAACAATGACGGACCCGCTGCTGACATCATGCTGGCTACGTGAAAGTCTTGCACAGGCGACAGCCTGATTAGCACCTTTACCACCACTGCCGGTGGTGAAGGACTGGGTTATGATGGTCTCACCCCCTTGCGGAACGCGAGCGGTCGTGGACACGAGGTCAAGATTAAGAGACCCAATCAAATGTATACGGGGCGCCATTTCGGATGAGTGTGGGCCTATATCGGGTAGGTCTGTACATATGGTTGCGCTACTACATCGAGTGTGACAGACATCAGGTTGGCTTGTTGGGACGAGGCTGGAAGATTCGTGATCGGAAAAACCTTTCCCCGGAGGAATCCGTAAACCTCCACTGGCTCGACTGGGACGTTCATGATACTAGGGAACTGTTTGTGCACAGTTCTCAAGGATTGAGGAGGTCCAATAGTCACTGCTTCAAGCTGAGACCATAAAATTTAAACAAAGTCTAGGTAATTTTGAGCTCAACTCAGCGACACAACCAATGATGATCGCTGGAGACCAGTGGTATTATTTCATGGTGCCTCTGGCGTCTCAGACATGTGTCACAAGCCTGTATAATGGAGCACTGTCCTGAACGCAAGATCGAACTCAGCAGTCTGCTGTGTCAATAGTGTGTCCGCCAGGTATGGAGATTGCGGATGAATTCTTCTCATCATCACGAGATGATGGTGGTGGTGTTATCGAAACTCGCGACTTCCCGCGACTTCTATTCATTTGTGGAAGTTGCATATCTAGGTTATCTCGTGATTTAGCATCGTAAAGAACGAGAACCTTCATAAGATGAACTTCCTCCAGAATTCCATGACGATGTTCCATGCCCCGTACCAGCATTACTATGACATGGAGTGGCCCTTGCAGCAGGCAAAGATGATCCATCGATTTCGCCACGTTCGAGTACCTCCAATGAAAGATCCGGAGGACGACAAAGCGATCAAATGGCTGCTGGTATGTGAGCAATTCCATGGGAAGTGGTCCGACACCTCGTTGATCCATGCACTGGTAAGTACACGACATGATGCTACTGTCCAGGATGTTGACTCCTACCAGGTGGACATCGAGCAAGCGTTCGGACTGAACATTGTTCAGTATGGCGGTCGGGACAAGAGCAATCGAACGTGGGTCAAATTCTATGAGGTTCGTCACCCAATTCTTGATCAAGGTTTCAATCGCTTAGGCGCAACAGGCAGACAACCGCCAGTTCGAGGGCCGCGGCAACCTGATTTTCGTGCTCTGGCTGCACGAAGACACTGATACGACTCCAGTTGATGGATTCTTCCACCAAGTGGGACAGCTATTGCAGCATCAGGCAACTCCACCGGAAGAGTCTTTCGGCCCCCAGGAGGAGATTGTTTTTCGGGATGCCGAGCTCAACGAATGGCCGACCAAAGCTGGTGTATCTTGAGGCACTACCATTTTTGACTAAAGCAAGGCCGGTGACCGCCCTGAGGTAGGGATAATTTTCTGGCGGTAGACGATTTGCACTCGCAGAGTCAACTATCGTGTAGGAGAATCGCGGTTGGTGTGAAAGTCGAAGCAGGATATTTCACCCGGCCCAGAAGCTGCGATCCCCTGCGGAAGCAGGCACGAGGGAGGAACCTGCTAAAGACTTCCATGGGTGTGAATATTGTATGACCAGAGTTATGACATCGCTTTGCAAGAACGGTAGCTCATTTTCCCTCACATTCAAGTTGATTTGAGTCTCCGGGTTGAGCCTTGAAAATTTCCTTGATCGGTGCTGCGGCGTCTAAATATCAAGACATTGATTATGTTCTACTGTCCTCGCATCACGTCCAGAAACCAGCATTCTCACGACCGCCTCCTTTCCAAACTCTGCCAGTAAATCTAGTGTAACAGTATAGCACCGAGAGCAAGAACACGGGCAGCATCATTTGAGGCAGAGATGAACCTAGTGATGATTTCTTCGCTCGAGATGCACTCTTCATGAATGGGACCGGCGATAATTCATGCGAGAACACCACACCGGTGACGGTTATAACCCTGAGTGGCAGGCTCTCAACTGCAATCGCCACAAATAGACAATATATCGGGACATCCACGCCGTATTAGAGGAATGTTAGCTCAAATCCTCGATTTATGAACCAGAAACCTGATACCAAACACGAGCGTAATACCGAATATCTTCAGATGACGGTCCTCAACCAGTCCCTAGTGATAGAAAATAAAGGGCCTGTCCAAGGAGTTGTAGAGTTCAAGTGATACCTTGGACGCTCACAAGATGCTGGGACCGCCTCCCGGTGCTCGTGAGGGTATGAGGCTTTCCGTGGAAGGCTGAGGAGGAAGGATACTTCCACTAGGAATGACGGCTGGGGTGGCATTGGTACACACGAGACTGATGAATGGAAGACATCACTTTCCGGGGTTTCTGAACAGACTAGAGAATTGTATTCAGGGGAAGGAGATGCTGCAGGGCTGGGTTGAAAATGCAGCTGGGCAGGAAAAGTTCTGCTATTGCAAGAACGGAAGCCAGCGCTATTGATGCTTTTGAAGTGGGAATGAATTTGACGTTCGTTCCCCAGCTAATGCTGGATATCATGATGCATCGTTATCATGCTGCCTACTATCCCAATCAAGCCATGCTCATTGTTCTTGCTCAAATACAGGCATCACAACTGCTCCACCCAGTGCACTTGTACCGTTGATAACCCCTACCATTGGCGCCTTTGAAATGCAATCTAATGCGCGCTGAGCTTGTATGGACAGTTTGACAATTGCTTTGTGACCGACCCAGAATTTACATGATGCGTTCGTGATGATGACTGCGATGCGATGACTGAGAGCTTACTCTTCGGCGGAGGGCAGCGGACGTCTCATGAACCTTCGACCAGATTCGTACCTTCCTGTCGTCCCCACCAGAAGCGAACATGGTTGGGTTGGCTGGGTTCCAGGACACAGTGTTGACACAACCGTGGGTGTGGCCTTCGAGTGTTTCGATGAGAGTCCCGTTCTCCTTGTGCCATATGTAGATCTTGGAATCTACGCACCTGTCAGTACTTTCACTCTGTCTGTCTACATTGCATGAGGGGGGCAACCTACTTGAGCTACCACTGACGACGAGTCCTTCGTCCGCCCCACCAAACGCACTGCGGATGACGAAGTCTTGCTGATGCTGACCCGTGTACTTACGAACGATGTTAGCAGTCTCGATATCGATCAGGTGGATTTCATCGTTGGCCATATTGATCAACATGGTTCTTGAATCCCGGCTCACGTTTATGCATGTCATCCGGTGCGAGACCTTGATGCTGTACTCCTCGGCCTTGGTCGAGAGATTGTAAACAGTCACATAGCGTTCTGACGACATGACAATGAGCTTGCGTCCATCCGGAGTGATGGCACAGTCTTGGGTTCGGAGATCTGAAGGCCAGCTGAAAGATTCTTTGCCGTCTACAGATCTCAAGCACAGCTGTGCATGCTTGTCAAGCGAGCCCGTCACAATGTTCAAGCCATCCGGAGTCCAAGCAGCGGTGGTAACAGCTTGCTCTTGGTGATCTACCACCTGAATGCATCGTCCAGTGGCCACATCCCAAATCCGTGCTTTGGCATCTTGAGAGCATGTTATCAATTTCGAATCATCCGGACTCCAACAGGTGTAGACAACAGAAGCCTGATGATCAAAGAGTCGATGCCGGACCTCAAAAGTACGGGTCTCGTATATGAGAACGGTGCTTGACTGGCCACACGATGCGAGGTGTTTGCCGTTATGGGAGAAGCTAACATACCAGACCTCACCGTCGTTGTGTGAAAGCTCTATGGATGTCCGTAGGGGGAACTCGTTCCGATCACAAACATGATCCATGAACAGGGACGGAGGTCTTAGCCTCGAAGGATTATGATACAGACATTTTGCAACTTGTCCGCGGTGGACCTGATGTAAGAGATCGGCAAGCCGGTGTTGGGGTATCATGGCCGAAGGAGACACTGATTCTGCAAAAGAGATTAGACCTACTCATGCCATGCTTGTTCTGTGACTCACTCGATAGTTCTACAAGAAGCTTCTGCCGCCCTTCCACGATAGCGGACCAGTCCTGACTGTCTGATGATTGTGAAACCAGTAACCTGTGCATGTCAGCTATGGTGAGGCATGCCAACAGAGTGAATCAGAAATGCTGGCGGACGAAAGGTCATCAACTTACCCCGAGAGTGCGTTGAGCCGCCGAGAGTCGTAATTAAGAGGCTGCAGTTCAGTCTGAAGCACATGTATTGCTTGCCCTTTGAGATTTCTCCTTAACAGCTCGACATATTTCTGTTCCCGTACAAGGAATTTCATTTCCTCCACATCGGCATCCTCTACCAACTTCAGATGCGTAGGCCCAGATGCATGGCCATTGCTTATCCTCACACCTCCATCATCTGATTCCATTGCTCTCCCGAAAAGTAAAGATTCCGCATCGGACCACTTGCCTTCGAGGATAGCATGCCTGAAGGCTATCACTTCCTGACTTTCTACCCGATAGCCGCTTTCCTGGCACAACCGCTCGGCAGCCTCATTATACCCAAGGTCCTCGAGGCCTTGGATGAGTAATCTCGTCACCTCTTCCCGATCATGTCCAAAAAAGGTTGAATCTCTTTGTCTTGACTTCGAGCTTGAATGGCCATTCGTATAGGTAGAGCTGACGTCATCGGCCGATGGCCCATGTCCGTTCGTGCCGTTTGTGAAGCGATTCTTTTGAGGAGGAGAAGATGATCCATTCGTGTGACGAGAGGTACCATTTATAGATACGGGAAACTCGTGTCTCATGTCTTGAGTCATAAGGCGACGGCGTTTGGATGCCGGAGGGACTTCTCGTTGGTGAGGAAGGTCTTCAGCCTCAGGATGGGCCACTGAAGCCTGCCCTTGAGATAGGTATGTAAAGTCTCCTAATTGTGGAGACCCACCACTCTCAGTGGAAGGGCTCCTTCGTCGACGCCGGGATTCGATGTTTAGACCGAGGTCTACTGGTCTGGAAGTGGATTGTGCTGCTGGAAGAGGCAAATGTCTGATCTCTGGGCCTAGAGCGAGCGTGAAGGGATGGGGATCGTTGTGGGATTGGGCATAGACTTCCTGGGTATTAGAATTGGGGGCAGTCGGATCGATTGGGTCGTCGGAAGCGATTGGGGTATATAGTCTCGGGGGGGCCTCGTCTGCCAGGACGACCAGAGCGGAGCCACCGCGTGCCGAACGTTCAAGCTCAGGGGGTCCGAGCTGACAGTGTTCCGTGAAGCACGTGTAATTGCGGGGGCCTACTCCGAACAAGAGAGAAGCTCGTCTCGGTCACCAAGGCATCTGGACAATAGACGGCAAGAGGCCTTGATTGTTTTGTCAGAGCACACCAGGATATGTGATGATCGAGGTAGCTTCGTGAAGAGATTGCTGATGCTGACTGATGTCTATACAGCTCGATCCGAGCTCGACGGGCGTTTGAAGATCTGCCACAGGCACCAGACCGTTACGAACGGAGAGGGAAAAGCCACTCGTCTGGTGAATTTCCTTGGTGGGAATGGATTCGATAGTGAAGTAGCGGACTGTCAAAGTGCTGCGGATGGTAGATTTTGCACACGAGAGCTCGAGCATTAGACGAGACAGTGTTTGGGGGGGGGGGGGAATCAAGAAGTTGAAGAGGGTGGAACAAGTCTAATGTAGCTGAAGATGCTGATTGATAGCCACACCAACTAAGCCCACTTAGGCCATCACCGTTGCGGATGTACCTCTGCAGATTTACATATCATTCTAGCACTACCAATCAAGAAATGACGAGTAGCATGGAGAAGGAAACATGTCTTATGCTCGCTGTCTGATTGCCTGGAATTACCCAGATGTTGCGATTGCAGCCTTTGGGAAGGCGGACAATCCGCCTCAATCGGTCCAACGTAAGTCATGCGGAGGCATCACACTGCCACTCGGCCACGACCATTTCCTCAATTTCCTCAATTTCCTCCTCAAACCTGGGACTTTCCTCCTTAGTGCAGTCTCATAGTTGGTCAGCCTGTAAGGTTTCGCCTTTGCTTTTGCTTGGATCAGCCAGAGACTCCTCGGCTGACCTGGGCATGTCCGGGTTGGATGACAATAATTCTAGCTGAGGACGTGATATGGCGAACAGCCTGGCTGCGTTCGGAATGAGAAATAGCGCAAGGGGGATGCACGCGGTGACTTTTTAGTGGGTTGTAATATGGCAGATGCAAATGAGATCATCGTTGCATCGGTGGTACCTGATGATGAATCGTGAGTAGATGGCATGGTGGGGTGTCTGGTACTTAGTCCTTGGGGGATTGTGGGGGTGCTGATAGGCGGGATTCCGGGTCGAGTCGCCTTGGCCCTGGCCTAAAATCTGCGCCCTTGTGCCGCACTCGGTCTCGACTCGTCATGAGCTCCCAACAAGATTCCACTATTCCGTAACGACCGCATGATTGCCTCACAACCAATCATAGTGCTTCCATCTATTATCAGCTCGAAGAAGAAGCCACTGACTCTATACCGAGATAGCTTCATTGGTCGGTACTTGTACCAACCAGCCGAGATAGCTGCCTTCGGGCAACGTTGTGCAGCCTAAGCTCTGGTCGCTTTGTTTGAGCTCCAGAAGCTCCTATCCCACTACCTGCCCAGCTGTACAACCTTCTTTCCTCGCATTCGATTCTTGGAGAGTTCGCTGCACCTCGCATCGATCGAGCCTCTGCGTTGAGTGACTTCTTTTGCAACGACAATGCCGTCCAAGAAAGACACCAAAAGAGCTCGCCAAGAGGCGGGCGAAGAACAATATGGATCCATTTTTTCCGTGGCAGGGCCAGTCATTGTGGCCGAAAATATGATTGGAGTTGCCATGTACGAATTGGTGCGTGTGGGGCATGATTCGTTGGTTGGGGAGGTCATCAGGATCGATGCAGACAAGGCAACAGTTCAGGTCTACGAGGAGACGGCTGGCGTAACCGTGGGAGATCCTGTCGTGCGGACGGGAAAACCCCTATCTGTCGAGTTAGGTCCCGGATTGATGGAGACCATCTACGACGGTATCCAACGTCCGCTCCGAAGCATCTCGACTGTGGCCGATTCGATATACATACCTCGTGGCATTTCTGTGCCGGCATTGAGCCGAGAGATCAAGTGGGCTTTCACACCGGGAGATTACAAGGTTGGCGATCACATCACAGGAGGGGATGTTTTCGGCAGCGTCTACGAAAACAGCCTGTTGGACGACCACAAGATCATGCTGCCACCGCGCGCCAAGGGTACCATCACCCACATCGCCGAGAAGGGTAGCTACACTGTGGAAGACAAAGTCCTGGAGCTCGAGTTCGACGGCAAGAAATCCGATTATACCATGATGCACACCTGGCCCGTTCGGGTGCCTAGGCCCAGCAGTGAGAAAGTGCCGTCCGACTCCCCTTTCATCGTTGGCCAACGCGTCCTCGATGCCTTATTTCCCAGTGTTCAGGGAGGGACTGTCTGCATTCCAGGCGCCTTCGGCTGTGGCAAGACCGTCATCAGTCAATCCGTGTCTAAATTTTCCAACAGCGACATCATCATCTATGTAGGATGCGGCGAGCGGGGTAACGAGATGGCTGAGGTGCTCATGGACTTTCCGGAGGTGAGCCCATGTTACCATGCTGCAACATGCTTCCATGACTGACGCACAAGGCAGCTTGAGATTGAGATCCAGGGCCGCAAGGAGCCGATCATGAAACGGACATCTTTGATTGCCAACACCTCCAATATGCCCGTGGCAGCTCGGGAGGCATCAATCTATACGGGGATCACTGTGGCCGAATATTTCCGAGATCAAGGCAAGAATGTAGCCATGATGGCAGACTCAACGTCACGGTGGGCCGAAGCTCTCCGTGAAATCTCTGGGCGCTTGGGAGAGATGCCTGCAGATCAGGGGTTTCCTGCTTACTTGGGGGCCAAGTTGGCCTCTTTCTACGAACGTGCTGGACAGGTCTATGCTCTCGGAAGCCCGGAACGAAAGGGTAGTATCAGTATTGTAGGTGCCGTCAGCCCCCCCGGTGGCGACTTCTCGGATCCTGTGACTAGTAGTACCCTGGGTATCGTGCAAGTCTTTTGGGGGCTGGACAAGAAGCTTGCCCAGAGAAAGCATTTCCCTTCCATCAACACCTCACAATCATACACGAAATATACCACGATCCTCGACAAATTCTACGAAAAGGATCAACCCGAATTCCCCAAGCTTCGAGATCGCATCCGAGAGCTGTTGTCCAACGCCGAGGACCTGGAGCAAGTTGTCCAGCTTGTCGGCAAATCAGCTCTTGGCGACCCGGACAAGATCACTTTGGACGTGGCAGGCTTGCTGAAAGACGATTTCCTACAACAGAATGGCTATAGTGACTACGATCAATTTTGCCCGATGTGGAAGACTGAGTATATGATGAAAGCATTCATGGGGTTCCATGACGAAAGTCAAAAGGCCGTTTCGCAGGGTCACAGCTGGAGCAAGGTCCGCGAATCAACGAGCGAGATTCAGAACGACCTTCGAAGCATGAAGTTTGAGTTACCAACCGATGGCGAAGAGAACGTCTCAAAGAAAGTGAGCCATTCCTCCTCCCCCCCCAATCAGGATCCACAAAGAGGGATCAGTATAGACTAACCACGCCATAGTATGATGAGCTTCTTCAGAGGCTGGGCGAAAAGTTTGCTTCCGTCACTGACGAGTAAAGATGTACATATAGTAGCTTGAGTCACCGGGGAAGGAAATGGCAGAAAAAGCTTCTCCTTGCCAAAGATTTGATTGTTGGACTTAGGCGTGAAGCATAGCCAAGAAAGTGAAGTCTTGCAGCTTTGTTCATGGATTTGGCGTTTAACAACCCGTTTCGGGTAAAGCGCGGTGTCAGCCACAGCTGGCGGAGACTAGACAGGGGGTGCTATCAAAATACGTCGTGTGCAGGCGGCCGCGATTCGTGACCTTCCTCTCTCGACTCCGTAATACCCTTTCGATGAACGCGCCTTTGATTATACTGCCTTCGTATTCTTGGACAGCTATCCGACCTTTTGATTCTTTGATCATCCCTCCATCATGGCCACGCAAAGTGGCTACTCGTACGTTAGATCTGCTCCTTTCTCGATATCTCGACTGACGGGCATGTAGGATAAATGTCAACGACCCTCAGCTGATCACTCTCGTCAATAAGCTACAAGATGTTTTCACAACCGTCGGCGTAAGTGCCCACCATGGATTCTGGTCGTTTTGGTAAAGATGCAACAGCATAGCTAAACCTGCTGCCTGGGACAGGTACAAAACCCGATCGACCTGCCACAAATAGCCGTCGTGGGGTCCCAATCGAGTGGCAAGAGCTCGGTGCTTGAGAATATCGTGGGTAGAGATTTGTGAGCGATGGCATGACCAGGCGCATCTGCAATAGATGCTGATACCGGACGCAGTCTTCCAAGAGGCACGGGCATAGTCACGAGACGACCACTGATCCTACAACTCATCAACCGGACACCGCCGGCTTTGCCGCAGACGAACGGAGTGAATGGTGACATCAAGACCACGGATGAAAAGTCCAATGTGGATGAATGGGGGGAATTTCTGCATATCCCAGGCCAGAAATTCCACGACTTCAACAAGATAAGAGAAGAGATCGTGAGGGAGACCGACCAGAAAACAGGCCGCAACCAAGGCATCTCGCCAGCACCCATCAATCTCCGCATTTACTCTCCCAATGTTCTCACCCTCACTCTGGTCGACTTGCCCGGCCTCACCAAGGTTCCCGTCGGCGACCAGCCCAGGGACATCGAGAGGCAAATTCGAGAAATGGTGCTCAAGCAGATACAGAAGCCTAACGCGATCATATTGGCGGTGACGGCGGCCAACACGGATTTGGCCAACTCGGATGGGTTGAAACTTGCGCGGGAAGTCGATCCAGAGGGTCAACGAACCATAGGCGTCCTCACCAAGGTCGACCTCATGGATGAGGGAACGGACGTGGTAGACATCCTTGCTGGACGCATCATACCGCTTCGGTTAGGTTACGTACCCGTGGTCAACCGGGGTCAAAGAGATATCGAAAACCGGAAAGCCATTTCCCAAGCGTTGGAGAACGAGAGAAACTTCTTCGAACAACACAAGGCCTACAAGAATAAAAGTTCATACTGCGGCACTCCATACCTTGCCAGGAAACTCAATCTGGTATGGACCTTGGTCATGTGGCGGGCTATAGGAGCTGACTGGCATTCATCTAGATCCTCATGATGCACATCAAAAATACCCTACCCGACATAAAGCAGCGGATATCGTCCTCCCTCGGGAAGTATACCGCAGAATTGAACCAACTAGGCGACTCAATGCTAGGCAACAGCGCGAACATCGTACTGCAAATCATCACCGAGTTTTGCAACGAATACCGGACGGTCTTGGACGGCAACAACCAGGAGCTTTCAAGTATCGAGCTGTCCGGTGGTGCCCGAATAAGTTTTGTCTTCCACGAGCTGTATTCGAATGGGGTCAAGGCCGTCGATCCTTTTGATCAAGTCAAGGACATCGACATCCGCACAATCCTGTACAACTCATCGGGCTCATCGCCCGCTCTGTTTGTGGGAACCACGGCCTTTGAGCTTATCGTGAAGCAACAAATCAAGCGATTGGACGATCCAAGTCTGAAGTGTGTTTCTCTCGTCTATGATGAGCTCGTTCGCATTCTGGGTCAACTGCTTCAGAAACCAATCTACCGTCGGTATCCGCAGCTCAAGGAGAAATTTCACGCTGTCGTGATTGGCTTTTTCAAGAAGGCCATGGATCCGACCAACAAATTAGTCAAAGACTTGGTGGCAATGGAATCGTGCTACGTCAACACCGGTCATCCCGATTTTCTCAATGGACACCGAGTAAGTGAAGCCCTTTAGGAATTTCATGAGTGCGGAGGGTACCGGTCGCCCTCCGGGGACGGTGGAAAGGGGCTCCAAGATGCACGAGGGCTTCTAGAGTGATGTCGAAGGCTGACTCCATACCACAGGCAATGGCCATTGTTAACGACAGGGCCAATGCGGCAAAGCCGACGCAAGTGGATCCCAAGACCGGGAGACCGCTTCCTCCAGCTGTACCGCCTCGAGCTTCAAGCCCGTCATTGGATCTGCCTGGGGACAGCAACTCAGGCTTCTTCGGTAGCTTCTTTTCCACCAAGAACAAGAAGAGACTGGCGGCTATGGACTCGCCCCCTCCTCAGCTGAAAGCGTCGGGGACGTTATCGGAGAAGGAGGCGAACGAAGTCGAAGTCATCAGTAAGATGGTAGAGGAAAGCAGCGTCGGGAGGAAGCTAACGTGCTATTTAGAGCTTCTCATCAATTCATACTACAACATCACCCGTCGAACGATGATTGATATGGTACCCAAGGCTATCATGCTGAACCTTGTGCAGTAGGTTTTGGGAGCTCTAGTGCGTTCCAGGATTGCCTGAAGCTAATGTTGGATCCAGACACACGAAAGACGAGATGCAACGGGAACTCTTGGAGCAGATGTACAGGACGCACGAGCTCGACGATCTGTTGAAGGAGAGCGACCACACGGTCCGGAGGCGGAAGGAATGTATGCAGATGGTCGAGTCATTGAGCAAAGCTTCAGAGATCGTTAGCCAGGTGCAGTAGGGGAGTTCACGCAAGCGATTGGTCTTTACGAAGAGGCGTTCTGGCGCCTTGAGCCATGACCTCTGGAACGGGGTCAGAGGCTGATAGACGAGAAGCATTGACGTAGATACCATGTAAACCAGAGCTCGAATCATCTGATTTCCAACTTCATTCCGTTCCAGGATTCAACATCATACGGAGCCAATCAACCCTGTAGAGGAAGGTGAATACTTCGTAGAACTAGTCTCCAAAAACTTCATTCTTGTTGCTGAGGTCAATCTCCTTCACACAACGACATCACGACCGCACAATGTCGACAGTCACAGGAACTTCATTACAGACCTCTTACCCGTAAGATTCAGCCTCTGTACGCGCTGTCGGTCCCTGTCTCACCTGCTCAGGCCCATTCTGCCCAAAGCCTTCTCCGACAACCAGCCAGAAACGATCCGCTTGTTCCCCCTCAGCAACTACACTTTCGGCACCAAGGAGACGCAACCGGAGGAAGATCCGTCCGTGCTCGCGCGCCTGAAACGTCTGGAGGAACACTACGAGCAACATGGCATGCGGAGGACGTGCGAAGGCATCCTCGTCTGCCACGAGCACAACCACCCTCATATCCTGATGCTGCAGATTGCCAATGCTTTCTTCAAATTGTGAGTCGGAAACATTGCCGGTGATGCCAGTCCTCCCACATCTCCCACAGAGAGAGAAAGACGAGACGAATGGCAGGCAGGCAGCTAATTACATTTGGGGGGGAAACCCCCCTGTCGATGCTTTCAAGACCAGGAGACTATCTACCCCCCGACGCCGAAGAGATCCCCGGCTTCAAGCAACGGCTGAACGAGCGGCTCGCCCCCATCGGATCCCAATTCAGCGGCGAGGGTGTCAATGAGGGGGAGTGGGAGATTGGCGACACGCTGGCGCAATGGTGGCGACCCAACTTCGAGACCTTCATGTACCCCTTCCTGCCGGCGCATGTGACGAGGCCGAAGGAGTGCAAAAAGCTGTACTTTGTGAAGTTGCCCAAGAGCAGTACGTTGCTTTTTCTGTTTCTACCTTTTTTTTCTCTTTTCATTGGGGAGGGGGACCCGGTCTCTACATTGTCTGTGTGTATTCTACGTCTACAGCAGCAAGCACGGTTTCTGGTCGGTCAACAAATGGAGGATTATTTGGGCTGAAGCATGGCGTACTCCGAACAGAAGTGCTCAGCGTGCCGAAGAACATGAAGCTCCTCGCCGTCCCCCTCTTCGAGCTGTACGACAACACGCAGCGATACGGCCCGCAGCTGTCGGCGATCCCCCACCTGCTCTCGAGATATAATTTCGAGTTCGTGGACGAGGATGGGAATGTGGTGGCCGCTACTCCAGGAGGGGATCCCGGACCGCAGAGCATCAAGGTTATCGCGACTGGTCAGGACAGCGAGAAGATGCGGGCGAATGGGGAATCCATCAAGCAAGAGGGAGGGATGAAGATAGAGGAAGGGACCGAGGGGGGCAAGAAGGAGGACAGCGAGATGATAATGTGAAAAGGAAGGAGGATGAATTGGTGTGAATGAGGATGGGGAGAGCATACGATTCTCAATCTTTGCTTCAATTAGGGATACCCATCCAAGTAAGCCTCCACAAAGCAATGCTGTGAAATGGTTAATGGTGGCTTGACAAACAGGCCTCTAGAACTATCGGGTGCACGATTTGATCCGCCGCCGCTGTCCCGGCACCCCACGCCCCCCTAAAGCCTGCAGAACTCCGCACCAAAACACCCCTCCATCACCATCATCTCTCTCTACCCTCCAATTCCCAACTCACTTCCCCAACGCCCAAACCAATCCAACCACCCTCCCAACCTCACAAATGCCCAACCCCACCGCCAACATCCGAATTGCAGATGACCGAACAATAATGCAACCATGATCCTCATCGGCCTGACCGGCTCCCTCGCGACCGGCAAATCCACCACCTCGAACCTCCTCCGCCGCCCCCCTTACAACCTCCCCATCATCGACGCCGACGTGCTCGCCCGCCAGGTCGTCGAGCCGGGCACCTACGGCTACAATCGGGTGCTCCGCCACTTCGGCCCCACCACGCCGGATCTGCTGCTCCCCGCCCCCGCCCCCGCCCCCGCTTCTTCTCCTTCCCAACAACAGCCTGATGATGGTGATGATGATGATGGTTCAACGGCCAGCCGAGCGCCGAAGAAGGAGGAAGAGAAGAAGGGGAGGGAGAGGGAGAGGAACAGACCCATCAACCGCGCCGCCCTCGGCCGTCGCGTGTTCGGCACCTCCCCGACGCGCGTCCGGGATCGAAAAGTGCTGAACGGGATCATCCACCCGCTGGTCCGGCTGGCGATGGTAAAACAATTACTGTACTACTACTTGCTGGGCTACGGGGCCGTCGTGCTGGATATCCCGCTGCTGTACGAGAGCGGGCTGGATGTGTTTTGCGCCGTCGTGGTCATGGTGGCGGTCAGTGATGCGGGCGTGCAGATGCGCCGGTTGAGGGAGCGGGATCCGGGCTTGAGTCTCGAGGAGGCGGAGGGGAGGGTGGCGAGTCAGATGGGGGTGGAGGAGAAGGTGGAAAGGACGAGGGTTAGGGGGGGGGAGAGGGGAAAGGTGGTGATGAATGACGGGGGCAGAACGGATTTGGAGCAAGAGGTTGCTAGGGTGATTGGGGAGATCAGACAGGAGGGTGGGGGATGGGTGTGGAATGCATGGCTCTGGCAGAGCCCGTTCGGCGGCTTGCTATTTGCAGCCTGGGAATGTTTCAGATCGTGGGGGGTGAAGAAGCGGTGGATGGAGCAAAGGGGAAGGGAAAAGGCCAATCTATGATGGTGCCGGCAATCGTTGAGAAAAGCCAATGGTGGCACACTTTCAGCTCTGACCGCCCAGGATATCATCTAGAACGCTGGTACACCGTCGCTATGCAATCACGAGAGTCCGCCGTTGGATATCACACGTCATGCCTCGAATGTCGAACCCCATCACAGCTTCGCTTCCGTTTCCTCAAATTCACTCAGCTCCGTCACCGGTCTCGGGCCAGGGCTGACCGTCAATTGGGACTTGAACTCCCGCACGTTGTCGACGAAGACTGTCTGCTTTACCGGGGGCGCTTCCGGCAGCTGCTCACTGCTCTCGGCCCCGTCCACGACCTTCTTGACTTCAATGCCGAGACTGGGCAAGATGGTGGGTAGCACCTGCTGGATCTGCTCCAGTATTCCTGACGACTGTTCTTCGGTCGCTTGTGCGTCTTCCACCACATAGCTTCCAATAGCCTTAAGAAAGGCTTCAGTATCACCGCTGGCGATGTCGACCTTTTGGAAGCGCGCCCCGAGCTTCTCCTGATCGGCATCGACGCCCATGGTCGTGAGGAACTTGCCCAACATACTGAACAGCTTCTCCTTCTGCTCAACCGCCGTCATCTTCTCCGCAAGGAGCTTGGGCGACGCTTGTGCCATCATATGGATGGACAATTTCGCCCGTTGCTCGGACGTGGGATGAATGAAATGGTTGAAAAATGCCATCATGTCCGCTTTGGTCAGAGGCCGGATATTTTCGGCTTCCTGGTCACGCTGCTGGAAATCGTAATACTCGCTACTGATGTATGCCCAGAGACGCGAGGTCTCCTGGTGGAGATTCTTGAGCTTCTCCAACCTTTTGTTCACAAGACTCTTCTTGTGCGACTCGAACTCGCTTTCGGGCATCTCCTTCAAGGTCTTGCTGAAGAGAGCCAGAAATGCATTGATGCGTTCTTCCAGGTACTCGGTCGAACGCTCCGACTGGATGATCACTCGGTATCCCATGGTGGTGCCGTTCATCTTGGCTCCGGTCCAAACAACATAGCCCAGCTGCTCCTTGGTACGCAATTGATCGAATCCGGCCTCGTCCGTCAGTTGAGACAACAAGAGCAGTTTGGCTCTGAGATCGCGATCGGTGATGGCACCCACTTGCAAGTAGTACTCTATGCAGTTGTTCACGTTGGCCGGATCGCCTAACTTGCGTTGGTAAGTATAGTCACTGCCGGGCTCCAGCAGCATGTTCCTCTTCACTTGCCACTGCGAAACAGGAAGCGCCCGATGTTTGAAAGTGCTCTCCACCAGGTCCGTCATCTTCAGAGCATCCTCCTTGTAGATGTTGCCATGGCAGAACACTTCGACGTGCATCTGCTGCATCAACTGGGGGAAGAATTGGGAGATATCATCGGCAGTCAAGGGCTGCAGCTCGGCCATGTACTGATCAACGATCCATCCTTGCTCGACATTCAACCAGGCTGTGTATTCGCCAACCTGTCGATACGGTTGTTGGTAATCCCAATTGCGATATCCGCGCATGAGACGTTCCTTGACGATCCGGAACCTATCTGGCTTGACTTCCAGGTCTCGCATGCTCACCATCACTTTCTCCAGCAGTACCGACATCTTGTCGCTGTAGCCGGCGATATCGACTCCCAGGCCGACATGAAATGCCGAAAGGGAATATTCCAGCCCAGCGATCTCAGCGTCATACGAGTACTCCACCAAAGCATCCTTGACCAGCTCGCAAAACATGCGAGACTTGACCATGCATGCAGGCGTTGCTGCTGTCAAGGGATTCCGCAGATTGATAGAGACAGACCCCCTAGGTACCCAGAAGGTATCGTCCTTCTTCCACCAAGTGCGCATCGACTTGTCATTGCGAATCAGCTTGGGTGCTTTCGCCGCTGTCTCGGTTGGCTTCTTCTCCACATTCAGATTGGTCGGAATGAACTCATTGGGATGAGGCAGGTGCAATTCCGGGATTCGATCTTTTGCGGTTGAGTGTGCTGCTTTGTCGAGTGCGGTGGCGAACTCGCTGTCAAATTTCTCAACCTTGTATTCAGTGCCATACCACCGTTCCTTGTTGTTCCAATCGCCCGGAAAGTCTTGACTGACTACACTCAACCTCAGATTGTCAGGTCTCAGATAGGTCAAGCCTTTGGTGATCAATTGTGGATCAAACTTGCGAATCAAGTCCAGCCCACTCAGCAACTTATCCCGAGGAAGCGGCTTCTGCATCACGCTGCTCATCCTGCTTGCAAAAGAACTCGCGGGGGTCTTCTCCCTGAACTTGAAATCGACATCTCCCACTCCCTTGATTTCGTCCATGATCCATTTTTGCGGGGCCGACTCCTTCAGAAGGGCTATGTATTGAAACACTATCTCCACCACCTCCTTGTAACGCTTGAGGCCCTCTTCCGTCAGTCGTATGGTGATGCTGAAGAAGGCTGCACCGGGACAGACAGGGGAAGCGCCTGCTGAGAGCGCATTTGCAAGGCCTTTGGCTTTGATGTAAGCCAGGATGCTCCCGGGACCCTCATGTCCGATCAGATGCGAGATGTATCGACTAGGCTGTGTCTCGAACATGAGCTCCTCGTCTTGAAATGGGAAACGGAAGTCCAGGGAGCGAGCATCCATGACCGGTTTAGCAAAGATAGTGGATGCAAGTTGTTCTTCCGTGTATGGCTGGGCGTCATCCCACCGGTTCTGAGGCAGATCCTTGTTTTGCACATCGGCAAAAAGCTCTCCCACCCACTGCTCCAATTCGTCCAGCCCCTCACTACCCAGAACCACCAGCTTCATCCGATTTGCTGAATAATGTTTGTCGTGGAAATTTATGAATTCTTGCCGCACATCCAGCCCGCGCTTTCTAGGCTCCTCCCGCAAGGTCTCGAGGTTTCCGGTCGAGAAGTGGTGGTAGGGGTGCTTTGGATTGGACAGGGTCTGATCGAGTTGTCGCAGGCGCCAACTATCACTCTGCAGATTCTTCTTGTTTTCCGAGTCAACAGCTTTCAGTTCGCGGTCGAGGGTGGAGGAGAGGAACAAGGGCGCGATGAAGAATTGGGCGAAGCGGTCCAGAGCGCCGCGAAGAGGAGAGGAGGAATGGCCATGGCCATTTGTCATGGCCTTGGAGACATCCCCCGAGGATGTGGAAACTTCAAAATAGTAGTTCGTTTGCGTCGCGGCGGTGTAAGCGTTGGAGTAGCCCGAATGTGCCGTCAGATATTGGTTGTACTCATTCTCTTTCGGAAACTGATGCCAATCAATCTTCAGTTCCCCCAGTAGGTACAGCGGAGAATTCACCTTTTGGGTACCCATGAACAGCAAGTGCTCAACAGCATGAGCCATTCCAGGCATGTCATCCGCATCGCTCAAACTTCCAACGTCCACGCTGACAGAGGCGCTTGCTTTGTCAGTATCGGGGTCATGAACGAGGAGCGCTTCGAGCTTGTTGGCCATCCGTATGACTCTGTAGGAACGATCGTCCAAGACAGGAGCTTCCAGATGCTCGGCGATCCGTTCTACTGGAGGTGGAGCCATGCTTGCGAACTGCTGGCTTCTGAGCGGGAACGGGAGTATAGGTGGTAGTGGCGATGGACTTGGTCGACAAAAGGCTTTGGTTGTCAGGAAGCCGGCATTACGGAGACTACAGCTCGCGAGGATGGCAGGACGAGCATGTAGTGCGATTTTGGTGCACATTTGGTGCACGACATGGATGCAAAGAGAAAGGAGAAAAGAGAAAAGCTGGGCGAGCTTGAATCGTATGTATCCGTAGATCGGAGCCGTAATATTAATATTATGGATCCATTCCAGGGTCTAGTTCTAATGATGTTAGGGCTGAAAGACTCAAGGGTACAACACAGTTCTACTAGTTTCAGATGGTTGAAACAGGGTCAACAGATTCGGAACAAGCATATGCAGGCATCGCATTTGATCCAGATGATTCAATTAATTGCTTTCTGCTACCTGCTACAGTTACGACACCTTGCTTCATCTCAGTGTTTTATCACTTTCCCACGTTACCAATGTTCAGATAGCCATGAGCCCCTTTTCTCGCATGAAGAAGCAATAGCAGATTTGAATTCCACCCCTTCCATGCCGTAGGTTATCCTGTATCTGGGTGACTTGGTGGAAGGGGTCCGGCCTTGACTGGACTCTATTCCTGTATTCCAGTCTTCTTGAGCTGCAAGATAGATAATTAGCATGACCATCGTGACCGTCCCAACTGCAGTGCAAGTCCTACGCTAGCCAGGTGAGCGAGTTGCGCTTCTCGAATCCTGACAGAAGACGGTACAGGAATAGCGTCCCGTTTGACCAAGGCATTGGACATGATGTCACGCTCAGCAACAGTCACGTTGTCAAATCTGCGGAGAAGGGCCGCGCTGGGAGCAGCTTCTTCATACGAAGATCAGCTGCTGCAACAGTAGAGGAATGACAGCTTCTGAAAGGGGGTACTCATATACCTCTTGCGGACAAGACAGGCGAAGCAACAGCCTGGGATAGCAGAGGTACGATGCAATACAGCAGCAGTTGTACATGCATCTTTCTTTCAATGAACGAAGAGAAAGGATCACCTTGGTGTCTCGACCTTAGTGCAACGAAGACTTGACGATAGATGCTATTCTTCCAAAATTGATACAGAGAATATCTATACTGTCATTGTAAAGAGAAGGCTGGTGGAACGTCCTTTTATATGCACAGAATGTGGCTTTGATAGCAGTCATTGCTGAATGGTAGTAAGCTCGGGGCCTTCCATGCAGGTTGTCGATGACTGTACCATCGATATGAGGGTTTCTGGGCGAGACCAAAGACAGCATGCCTCTGGCTGGTGGATAAGTCTTATCCAGCATCACCGAGCTTCACGCGTTCCGAGAAGACATGATAGCTTATCTACCGGCATCTGGCCACGAGGATAAGATCCACATTGCAATTGGTGTCTACCTTCATTGCTCCGCACGAGGCGGAGGTGAGTCGAATAGGCGATATTCTTGGGATCGTCAATGGATGAAAGAGATGGAGGCGTAAGAAATACCGGCATGAAACCCCAAATCGGATGCCATATCTGCACGAGGATCCAAGAGGGGATAAGAGTGACTAGGAACAAGAGAATAGGCAGACGATTTCAGGCCTCCTCTATGCACCCCCGGCAATTTGGCATATTGCTAGTTCCATCAATTCGCCCATTGGAAGCCAGGAGTACGGATGCTACGCATATGCACTGATAAGCAAGCTGCAGGTGATGGTGCCATGGTAGACCTGCTAGTTCTATATGTACTCGCAGCTCAAGATTCATTGGACTCTTGATACAGACCCTCATTCGGAATTTAAGTTTGCGATCAGCAGCAGATCCCGCAATGCATGCTGTTGCAGCGTGGAGCCGAAGTGATCACCAACCACATGTTGAGGCCATGTTGTAGAAAATACAACGTCAGCTGTGGTAGCCGAGGCTGTTCCTCACCAGCTGTGGCGGTGCTGTGGCTTCAGAATTCACTTGGCATTATGGCAATGCCCACGGGTGAAGTAGAAGGGGGGGAAGTTGCCAGGGAAACTTCTAGCAGCAGCTTGTATTCATTGACCAGGGCAAGATGGCCGAGGCAATCGCGGCGGCAACATCAATCGTGGGTATAGTGGGATTCTCCGCTCAAGTCTTTGACGGCTGTATCAAAGGATTCGTGCTGCTCTCGAGCGCTCGTAATCTGGGCCGAGATGCGGACATCCTTCGCTCAATGCTCGATTGGGAGCAATATCGACTAGAGCAGTGGGCCGAGCAGGTTGGCTTGCAGGATCCTGCAAAGGCTGATATTCTGATTGATTGGGACTTGATTGCCAAAACTTTGAAGTTGCTTGATAATCTGGTCAACGACACGTCGATGCTGAAGAAGAAGTATAATTTGATTTTGTCCGAAGACCCCTCAGATGACATCAAGATTCAAGCCGACGATGACCAAGAGAGACCGTCAAACAGCCGGTTCAAGAGACTCTTTGCCGAGCCCAACTACAAGACCTCAGCTGCAGCCAAGGTCGTCCATGCCCAGCAGACCTCTCGCAACAAATTGTGGTGGGCTGCGGTAGATAAAGAGAACATGAAGCGCCTAGTTGCTGACATATCGCATTTTGTCCAGCGCCTGCATGACGCTCTAAATGCAACGGTTCAAGCAGAAATGCAGCAGTCTATCCAAAAGTTGCTCTTGCGTGCGTCGGATTATTATGATAACGTTCCTGACCTGGACTATCTACGCGAATTGGCCGCTCAAATGCGTCGGGCGCCCGGCGCTGACGCTGCAGGATTGGAGGATCTTGATCACGAGCTCGCTCGCAAGTATAAGAATCTGCTCTTCTATGCAATCAAAGAAGGTAGATTGGAGGATCTTGAGCCCTTGTTGGATAAGGGTGTGAACCCCAATGCCAGAGACCGCCCGGGCCGGACGCTCTTCTCAGCAGCTGCAATGTACGGTCGGCTGGAAATCATGAAGCTCTTGCTGCGACGAGGTGCTGACGTGACTCTGGCCTCAACCATCGACAAGACGGGCCCACTGCACCTCGCTGTGCAGAATAGGCAGCTCGAGGTAGTGGAGTACCTTTTAGCATTGCCGAAGATCAAGGTCAATGCCAGAGATGGGTCAGGGAATACCCCCTTTTTCAATGCTGTTAACGCCGGCAATGAGAGGATGATACAGCTCCTTTTGCAACACCCCGATACCGATGTCAACTCAAAAAATGACAGCAACTACACATCCCTTCTGCAATGTGTCTTCAACGGTCATGCAAAGGCGGCATCTTACCTACTTGCCCGCCCGGAAATCGATATCAATTTTCGTCACCCTGACAGCAACCAAACCGCCCTGTGGATGTCCGTATCGTCGAATGTAGATATATTGAAAGGCTTGCTTGCCCGCGCGGAGATCGATGTTAATGGCCGTGGACGATTTGGCGAGACACCTCTGGGTAGAGCCGCTCGTCAATCATATTACGAGGCAGCGCAAGCCCTATTGGGAAAAGATCCCGACGTTAATGCGATTGACGAACGAGGTAAGACTCCTCTGATTCATGCTGCCGCTAGTGGAAACGAACTTGGGGTGGTGCTGTTGCTTGAGCAATCCCAAACCGCCATAGATCTTGCGGATTCACAGAAAGACACTGCCCTGATGTCTGCTGCTAAGGCGGGGCACACCAAAGTTGTAAGGGCGTTGCTTGCGAAGGGTCCTCGAGTAGACATTCGGGACAGGCAAGGGCGGACTGCGCTTGCATTAGCCGCAGCCAACGGCCACAAGATTGCGGCCAAACTGCTCATCAAATCCAAGGCAGACGTCAATTGCCAGGATGAGAAAGGTAACACGCCGCTAGCGCTGGCTACAGAGCACAGACACGAGATTGTCGTTCGTCTCTTGTTAGAAAACGGCGCGCACACTGAGATAGCTGATGAAGATGAGGAGACTCCATTTGAAAAGGCGCGGGACCAGAAAATGGAAGACATCATCAACATATTTAAAGAACACATCAGAGTATAAGAAACTCCAAGTCTGAAGGGAAAATTGACCACGTGGAAACGCAGAAGCTTCCCAGAAGATGATTTTATTCTCACCTCTCGCTCAAGACCTCGTCAAGGACGGCAACAAATTTGCGGACCTCTTCCTCGGTATTGTAGTGTACCATGCTTACTCTGATGACTCCATCTTTATCTGCCAGACCTAGAAAATCATCCACGAGCCGCTTGCTGTAGAAGTGACCCCACCGACAACCGAAATTGCTCCTTGTCTCGATAGCCTCGACCACTGCTTTTGAGCTCTGACCGTCAACAGCGAAACTGATGACGGGCACCCGTCTGCGTTGGCTGCCCTCGATCGATTCATCACCATAAACCCTCACGTCTGCCCTCTGCTTCAAGAATGTTAGGAGTATGTTCTGTAGCTTTTCCTCGTGCTGGGCGATGCTGTGCCAGGTAGCAGCTTTGTCTTGGCCAAAGTATCGTACCACGTCAGGAATGCTTGCAATGAGCTCGTAGCTGCCGCCGGCGAGCCCTAGCTTTGTCGAGAGCGAGTCTCCCGTATGGAAATAGTGCCCCAGGCTACCCAGAGTCTTCAAGACCGTGGGAGAAGCGTACAGGATAGCAATGTGTGGGCCATAGACCTGCAAGCCGCGTCAATCAAGGGTGAAAGTCTGGCTCACAGCTTCCTCGACCTGGTTTGGAACATTGCCCGAGGTTGTCAGGTCTGAGAAGCCAAAAGCTTACCTTGTACCAACTGAAAGAATAAAAGTCCACGCCCAGTTCTTTGACGTCAATCTCGCGATGTGGGGCAAGAGCAACCCCGTCGACGCACAGCATTGCTCCTGGCACGGAATGCACAGTCTCTGCTATGCCCTTGATGTCGTGTATTGCGCCGAGGACATTGCTAGTGTGGGTGCAGGACACAAATCTTGTCTTTGATGACAGCAAAGGTTTCAGGTTTGCGGGTGTCAGAAGCAAATCGCCATCGGTGCTTTCTGGCTTCCACCATTTGATCTGGTGCCCTTGCAGCTTGGCAAGGCGCACCCAGGGGCTCGTATTCGCTTCATGATCAACAGCGGAAAGTACGAATTCGCTTTTTGGGGGAATGTCAAGGATTTGGGAGAGATTTGAGAATAGTTGCGTGGTGGATGGACCAATGACTGTAGTCACAACGTTCGCGATTCTCAGACATGATCAAGGATTTGAATAAGGGGCACAACACGGACAAGCAATGCGAAATCTGGCTGAAGAATGAGGAGCTGCGTACCGATTTCATCTGGATTAGCATTCATGAAGGCAGCTGCAGCAGCATTGCCGGCGTCAAATGTTGAAGTTGACTGCTTAGCCACATCATAGGAGGCACCAAGCTGCACGTTGGTCTCTTCAAGGTAGTCTCTGATCCTGTTTGTACAGTCTTCTTAATAGATGCATGCTCTGTATTGCAGGTGAAAGAGCTCAAGGCCTCAACTCACCGTGAGGAAACGGTGCCAAGGACCTGACTACCGCCGGCATTGTCGAAATAGACCTGATGATTGGCCTTCAGGGCCGGGAAGGCGTTGCGAGCCAGATCAACGTCGAAGGCGGCAGTCATTGTGCTGTATAGCGAGAGTTGAAATTGCTTTGAAAATACCCCTCCTCCCCTCTCCTGCAAAGGCTTGCATTTGGTAAAGACGTCACTGCAGGTAGGCTTGACCCGAAGCTAACCTTGATCGAGCAGGTCAATTAGTATGAATGACTTACAAAATCCGAAAGTTAAAAGCGTTGTCCCTGTTCGAGTCAGTGAATCAATAAGCGTAATGTCGGAGCCTTATCAGCGCAGATGCAACACGTCTCTTCAGCAGGTAGGGAGGGCTCCCGGCGTTCTTAAATAGCTTCGCTTTCTACCTACATGATCCAAGTCAGGGTCTGGCTGCAGCGCTCGTTGAAACGCAAGAGAGCCATCTCTCCATAGTCCCAGATCAAAAATCTGTAGGCTTGGTACCATGGACAGTGTAGCTGTTTGTTGCTGGTCAGCTTCTTAAACACGCGCGACAAGGGCCGCATCTCGACATACAAATCGAATTGTGCATGAATCTTGGGATTCCTAAGATCCTTACGGACGTTCGCCAGTAAGGTTTCCACGTCCTCCGTCGTCCAACCAAGGAGCTGGGTGAAAAGTCTGAGCGAAAAAGCTTCCAAACCAGCTTCGATCTGCACCAGATTCCATGATCCGACCGTTTTCTTGACGAGGTCAGCAATTTCAAGCTTTCACAATGGATGACCTTGGGCGACGCTTTCGAATACACACCATGTGACTGTCCTTGGGCCATGGTCCAATAGGCAGTCTGTACTTGTGTACTGCCACATCCTCGAAACCGGCGTCCTTCATGTAAGCCTCGAGTTTGGGGCCTGGCGATGGCTCTCGGCCAAAGGCGCGAGACGCTTGCAGTAATTCGGTTATCCATCTACTGATGTGCTGCTCGGGTTTCAGGGAGCCATCCTCAGAATAGTACTCCAAGTAGAAGTCTTGAAACTCGGCGGTGCCTCCGGGGGCCAGGCCATCAAAGGCCTGCTTGACGAGCTTGGGCCAATCCTTGATGGCAGCTGCGAGGTAACGGGCATGGATGAAGTCAAATTGGTCGCGAAATGCCCACGTCTCTTCTGCGTCGTCGATTTCAAATCTCACATTTCCGGGGACCCTGGCGTGACCTTCAGCTCGACTGGTGGCCTCCGACAGTGATGAGTGTGCTCACCATGATGGTTGGGTGGGACTGAGATCTGTTCCAACGATTTCTGCTTCTGGATACTCGTCGGCCATCTCGATAGCCCACATGCCCGTACCGGTGCCAATATCCAATATGTTTTTGGGCGCCTTTGACAACGTCGCATCGAATAGCCTCATATCCATCGAGATTTTCAACATGTTGTGTGTCAGGTCCAAGCGGTCAAGCTCGGATTCGTCGTTAGGCATAATATAAGTTCCATCCTTGAAGGCATGATATCGCCTTCCGTTCTCCATGGGATAATCTTCGATGCTACTGGTCAATGACGCTGTGTACCTGGAGCTTGCAGCGTCGTCATCCATCCCAGATTCCGAACCTTCATACAGATTGGGGTCCGCTTCGATGGCATGATTTGGAGCATGTGCCGCCATGCTGATTTTCTGTCTACTATGACGCTACCCCAGTTCCCAGTAGGGGCAGACCAGCAGACGGGAAAAATTGTTCTCTTAGTCCTTGGCTTTGATATTCCTCTCATTAACTCATGGCTTACAGTATATGAAGCAAAGTGAGATCCAATGATGTGGGGAAAGAGATAGACAAGATGCAGGAGACAAAGGGTCCCAATCTCAGCAGGAGCGCGGGCAACTTGCAGGTCATCCAGGGTCTGAAGGATTTGCAGCCCCTCTAACGCATTCATGGCTTTCTCACCGTCTTACTTTCAATGACACCGGGTCACAGACGAGACATTCCTCGTTGCAGGACAAGCGCTGGCCGCGGAACAGGCCAAGGCATTGGCGGAACAACGGCTCACTTCATGAACGGCTTTGGCCATTTAGCGGGGCCTCTAGAGGAGAATCGTTGTCGAAAGCTCGAAAGCCGATTGCACCACGAGGCAGGAGGATCTTATCCCGCCGTGGGGATTGGGGAAAGGCTGAGGGAGGGTATTGTATTTTGAGCACGCTCACGCATGCACCACATGCGGGGTGTGAAGTGGTTTCACGCGCTTACCTCTCTTAACTTAGCCTCAGCGTCCTCTGACTTCCCTTCTCATTGTGAGAAGAGTCGAAAGCGAGATCGCAGATCAAGAATCACATATCAAGCGGCACTTTGGGTGCCTAGAGAGTGCAGGGCACAATGCATCTTGGCTGTCTGACCAGCTGGACCGTCACTGAGCAACCCAGTAAGGGAAGAGTGCGAAATATTCAGAAGAAGCTGTAAATCAAAGGATCACGCAAACCTTTGTTGTCGACAGAAGGGAAAAGGCCGAGGGGGCTGGAGCTTGGGGGGCCTCGGGCCAAAAGGCTTCGGCGGGCCTTCGGTAGCGGAGAATGGAGCCTCCGAGGCTAGCCAAGATTCCAAACGAGGCCCCAAGCGAGGGTAGCGCTGACCGTCGGAAGCTCGGACGATGAAGATGATATTCGTTCTTTTGAAAAGCATTCAAAGTCCATACCCTCTGCCATTGCCTGATACAATGCATCTCATGATGGCGATGATAAGACTCCCACCGAAAACCTGCTAGCCACCCTTGCGATTGTAATATACTATCCACATTTCTTATCTTGACCTCACCGAAACACAGCCAAGATGAATATCACACCGGATGCCTCAGCTGCAAAGGCGGAGACGCGGCTCAAGGGCCATCTTGGCCATTTGACCAAAGAAGAACAAGCTGCCTTCGTTGCGTTCAAAGAGCTCGCCGCAAAGGAGGCTTATTACACACCTGCTACCGCCACCTCCAAGGCCAGTCATGACGACGGTACGATGATGTATGCCAATCATCCGCCCCGGTCATCCACCCATTCTTGTTCTAATGACTGCGCAGCCGGTACATAAGAGCTCGAAGATTCGTGCCAGCAGATGCCTTTGCTCAATTCAAGGACACGGAAATCTGGCGGCAGCAAAACGACCTCGAGGCCTTGTACGAGAAGATCGATATCAATGATTACTGGGAATCGCGCAGTGTCGTGAGTTGAAAGCAGCTGGCGCTGGCTCGGCATGTGGGGCATCTGGAGCTGACATCTGGCACAGTATCCACAGTGGACAGGCCGACGTGATAAGCGCGGGATCCCGGTGTACATGTACGAGGTTGGAAAACTGGATTCCAAGAAAATGGTCGCCTACACATCTGCCACCTCCAAGTCCAAAGTAAAGGGACCTTCTCCCACAAGGATGCTTCGCCTATTTGCCCTCTATGAGAATCTCACCCGCTTCGTCATGCCCCTCTGTACCGCTGCCCCAGGAAGACCGAATCCGGAGACTCCGGTCGACCAGTCAAACAACATTGTTGACGTCTCCAAGGTCGGCTTGAAGCAATTCTGGAACCTCAAGAGTCACATGCAGGATGCCAGTCAATTAGCCACCGCGCACTATCCCGAGACTCTTGACCGGATCTTCGTGAGCCAATCCTTGCCCATCCCCTCCTGTCTACATCCTGCTGACATCTCATGCTAGATCCTCGGCGCCCCATCCTTCTTTCCTACAGTCTGGAGCTGGATCAAGCGATGGTTCGACCCCATCACTACCTCCAAAATCTTCATTCTCTCTCATCACCAAGTCCTGCCAACCCTTTCCCAATTCATCGACATCGAAGACATTCCCCAAAAGTACGGAGGCAAGCTGAAGTTTGAATGCGGAGATATGCCCAATCTGGATCCGGCCCTGCGCGATTGCCTCACTCTTGCTCCTGGTCCAGAAGCGGAGAGATACTTCCTCACCGCACCGGTCCGCTGGTTGGACGCCGGCGACGATGGTGAGATGAGCGCAATAGGGGTCGGGAGTATAGACGGCAAGCCGCGCAAAGAGCACGTAGCCACCCTGCATTCGCTGGCGACCCGGGTAGCTACACACTCGGAACGTCTCGCGCTCTCCCGAGCTGCCACGCAGCAGTCTACCCGACCCGTATCGCAGGCTCCAACCTCAAATCCAGCAACATCCATCGCTGGCACGTCCAGTCGTCCGACAAGCTTGCATCCTGATGTTGTACATGATACCAAATCCACTCAGCCAATGAACGGAGCGGTGGCCAATGGCGTGCTGCCGGAGAAGATCGCAATGCCACCACCGCCGACAGAATTGGAAAGGCAGAAGACCGAGTACATGACACCAGCGAGCGATCCATCCGAGCTGAAGACAATGTCATAAGCCTCTTCCACCCCGTCGTCCAATCATCTTCGCAAACGGGCCCCGGTGGGGAGCTGTTCAGCTTGTCTTGGGGTAGTCTGAAGCAGTTTCCTCGTCTTCTTGCATCTGTTGCTGGAGCGGTGAAAACCTAGATACCTAGACTCCATCGAGCGTAAGAATTTTCATAGACTTTGCCAACCGTGTATCCCATGACCTGCGCGCTTTCCTCCTTTCTTTCGCCACCAAACCGCTAGCAAAAGTACATCCACTTCAAGATTGTCTGGCTTTCGCAGTTCGTGACAAATCATCAGATGATCAACATACATCCCGTTTGTTGCGTCCCCTGAGATCCCCCGCCGAGCACTGGACGAATCACCGCAGCCACGCCTGCAGATGTGACCACGCGGCGGACTGCCTCAAATGTCGGCTTTTGCATATGCTTGGTCATGCTCAGCGAGCCCGGCGCCACGGACAGGGAGACATGTTATCCTTTCGCGTTATCCTAAACCGTCTGTGCGGTCGCCTCCGGTGCGGTGGTGGAAGGGTTAGCTGTGGTGTCCATACCCGAGTCGTCGGGCTCGTATACCCTGTCAGAGGTGACTTTTGTTCAGCCACGAGGCAGTCGAGCAGGGATACGGATTCGGACTTGAAGGCGTTTGCGCAGCCGGATCTCGCCTGCGGTGTAGCCAAGGCTCGTATCTTTATTTCCCAGTTGAGAGTAGCACAGAGGATGTCTGTACGCGCACGCTCGGATCCACTCCCCTAGGTGGTTGATAGATTCTTCCTGGTCGAAATGGCCGCGAGCCCGCCAGGCAAGTCCGCTCATGGGTACATCTCCAATTCCATCAGTTCTGGATCGACCTTTCCTGGAGCTGTACCGTGGTTGTCAAGGATTTTAGGCAGTCACATAGCCAAGTGACTTTTTAGCATTCATGTTCATGAGCAAGTTGTCCAGACGTTACCATCCCTCCTTATGGATGCAAGCTCGAATGCCGTCACCATCTTCAGCCTCTACTAGCAATTTGACGGCATTGTGAAACTGAAAGACCGAGCTCAATTGTGTGATTGGTAGGAGCATGCGCGATAGCAAGTGGAGTTGGACAATGATGATGTTTGAAGAAGATGGCACTGATAGACTTGAAGGCATTGCAAAATCTTTACTTTGACTTCTTCAATCCACTCTCATCCCATTCGTATGGTCAATATCAAAATTAATTTCCCTAGCTCGTTCAGCTAGCCAATTAGTCAAATGTCTAGCTAAGCAGTGCCTTGATCATGGAATGTCAGGCCAGATGCGTGAAGAAGTGAATGTGAAGGGATGGGTGACTGCTGAAAGCGGTCAAAGTTCTCGTCGCAATAGGCTGGCGTTCGAAGTTGGTCTTTCGAATGCTAGGATCTCGATGAAACCCTTGGGGATTGATACCACATAGAGGAGACCAAACGTTCAGACTGTATCCTGTAGCGAGCCACCTTCTTTCGCACTTTGGAATATAGCCTGCGTCACTTTCAGATCCATGAGTGACTGCCGTGGGTCCCCTCGAGCCTCTATGTGCCCGTTTTCGATGCCTTTGGCAAAGACTGCGAGCTCTCGATTGCGCCCATTCTCTCTCTGAAATGTTCTTGTCCTGGGGAACTTGGTCTCGTTCTCGCCACTCGTGGCTACAGTCACAGTAGTTGGCGTCACGATCACAGAGCCTTCGTCGGTCACAATGTGGATGTCAAAAACATTGGAGAACCTGGTGCCGTACGAGATACTGAAAAGGCCGCTGTTACCATTCGAGATCCGGATCAAGGCGCTCAAGGTATCCCTGGGGGACGATTCCTGTCTGGCAAGCCCGGGAAATGCTACCACTCGCGTGATGGATTCGTTGATGGCGGATAAGAGGAATCTCAAAGTTGCCACGAAATGCGTACCACCATCGAGCAGCAATCCTCCATCTTGAACAGCATGACGTCTCCTATATCATGTTCATGATCAGGCTCACCCGTGACTGGTGACAACAGGATCTCTTACCAAACAGTGTGGTGCATCATATTCCGCTCATCGACCAAGCCATGCAAGCGGAGACTAAAAGTCTGCACACGGCCTTTCATCCCCTTTAATACATGCCGGCCATAGAGGATCGGTTCGATGAAGCGGGATCGTTCACCCACGCTCCACAAGGCCATATCATCTTGAGCATCATACCAGTTCAGCAGCCCCTCGACAATCTCGACCGTGCCAGCCGTTGGTCTCTCACTAAGAACGTGCTTCCCCGCCTTCAGGGCGCGATGTATGATCTTGGGTTGTACCGATACTGGGAGAGCAATGGTAACGGCTTGTACGTCATCTCGATGCAGCAGGGAATCTAAAGACCGTGCTTCTTGCTTCGGATCATCGTAGAAGGCATCCACTTCGGGCTTGTTGGCGAGAGCTTCGGCGGACGCCCGTGATGCAGAGTATACCGCCTTTAGCTTCAGATCCGGACATGCCTCGATCGCTAGTAGTAATTCTGTGGGCCAAAATGGTCAGCAGTCTGTGATGATCGGCAAGGGGAAAGCTTCAAGGGCCTCCCTGGTGAAGATAGGGTGAATTGAGCACCACCTTGTGCGACATCATCAGCCCCGATGAGGGCTATTCCAATAGCCATCTCGTCCTCACTTCAAAGGCAAATCCGGTGCTTGTCAGGAAATCCGGGACAGAAAGCTAAGACGACACGGACGCAAAGTCCGGTGCAGAGGCGTTATTGACAGCTCAGAAGCTGGCCTCATGATCCTTTCGTGACCGTGCCGTGATTGTGGGAAATGGATCCGAGGGCCGGGGAGATCGGTGGCTTCAGATGTGAACAAGGCAAAAGATTGAACGAAAAGCGCCGAAAGGAGAAGTTGCGAGATGAGGCATGAGATTCTGATGGCAGCTGTCAGGCCTGCTGCTGCAGCTGTCAGTGGTCCACGCCGGTTTATGGTTGGCCGCGGTGCTGTCTCGCTTGATATTCTAACTCGCTCCCACTAATGACAGAAGGTATGATAGGAGCACTGATCGGCAGTAGCCGGGCATGCGTGCCTTAGCGAGCCGCAAAGCGAGCCCGATGACCCGACAAACCAAGCCTGTCAGATGGAAGCACGTCTTCGCCGTGAGTTGATGCTCTGCTGTTGGCTGGTAATCGCCCTTGAGGCACGACTGCTGCATGCACGGTCAGACTGACTGATAGACTTCTCACCATCCGTGGGGGTGATTATGTGTAATCAGACGAGTCACATCAAACACATCACCTTCCTCTCCATGGCGGGGACGCTTTCGAGATTAGGTTGGTACCTTGGGTTACATCTCCCATGTGCATGCCACACGTACAGGATGGGGATGACGACAGATGGGCCTCTGATCTAGATCAAACATCGTTTCTAGTAACAAGATCTCCGACTATTTTTAGCTGCAGGATCTGGCTACTGGCAAAAGAAAATCGAGCAAGGCACAAAGGTAGGGAAAGCCGAAAAACAAATGCACACGTGCTGCTATCGAAAGACTGACTTCCGTTGCTGACTTACCAAGCCTAGGAGGAAGCTTCATACCTGCAGATTTGAACGATTGTAGGCAAATCTCTCTTGTCCATCATCCGTGATATCCGCATTGCGTGAATGCCTGCTTCCTGTCGCCGGAAAGGGTTGCCTGTGTCGTGTCACTGACGCCAAGCGTGATTCCAATCGGACGTTTGATGCCCAGCATTACGCGCCGGGCTTATGCGAGGTGACATAGTCACATAGACCAGCAAGGGGAGATTAGTGTGACTCGACCAGATCTGGCTTACTTCTCTCAAATCTTAAGCAATTGAGTTCTGACTCCTTAAGACCTAGTTCCCTGCATGATACCACCGTACGGACGTAAGCGCCGGAGTGTCGCGCCGTATCATCCCACAAGCGATCCACCCATAGAGGTTGTGAAATCTAGCCCTTGGAGCGCGCTGCCCGTTCCATTGGCGGGAATTGCCGAGAGACAGCTTCCAAGATGGTGGCCTTGGGGCAATCGATCTTGTCCAGATCTCCTTCGCCAGAACATTCACACACCATCTCGCAAATCAGTGCCTTGACCAACGCCAGCGAAGAGCACCAATCTACACGTGCCTCGCTCGGCGTTGCTAGCCCCGAGTGCTCTTGGTATAGCCCAAGTCGAGGCCATCTCATCAAGCCATTGATCTCATTGCCAAGCTCCAACAGTACAAGATCACGGTCCGGCTCGGTGGACCTGACTGCCGCCGTTGCGGATTTGAATACTTTCTCTCCTTTGCAGGACCACCAGAGCTCGGGCTAGCGATCCCTCGCTATATCCTCGGCTCTCCACCAATTCTCTCCTGAGAGTGGCTAGACTCGTGCTCCAGCCGATGGGCAAGCGCCTGCGTAGTTCATCCTCAACTTTGCCGGCCTCCTCCATTAGTTCCTTGCTGCCTTGCCCTTCGCCTTGTGTGACCGCATCCATGGTGGACGCCAGGAACAGTCTGATTGCTTCGTCCACGTGTTGCTCGGTAGCCACTGCGGAGAGCGTGAGTTTGGCGAGGGATTCCGTGATCCGCACGATGGCTTCCAGCTGGCGAATTGTGATTGGAATGCTCGATCTGGCATTCGAGTTGAGCTCAGCAGCGTGAACGCGCCGGCGGATTGAGACAAAGTGGGATGACAGCTTCTCAGATGCCTCAGGTGACAGTCTGGGGGCGCATCGGCTAGGATCAACATCAGTCTCATCTGCTCCATGCCACGACCATTCCAGCAGACCCACCTTTTGCAATAGCTGATATATCGCTTCATCTTGTCTACCGAGATCTCAGCCTCCACCTGCTCCTCCATGCCTCGTCCGCCCATCTGAATTCCCATGACATGCTTGGCGATGCGCTCGTCGCGGCCCTTCTCGTGTGCATCGCGGACTATGAATATCATGTCAAATCGGGAAAGGATCGTGGTCTGAAAGTCGATGTTCTCGCCAGGGGTCTTCAAATCGTCATAGCGACCAAAGATTGGATTCGCTGCTGCCAGTACTGAAGTTCGTGCGTTGAGAATAGTTGTAATCCCAGCCTTGGCGATCGAAATGGTTTGCTGCTCCATGGCTTCGTGTATCGCCACTCGGTCTTCATCACGCATCTTGTCAAATTCGTCAATACAGACTACTCCACCATCAGCAAGCACCATGGCACCACCCTCTAGGTAGAATTCCCGGGAGTTGGTGTCTCTTTGCACTGATGCTGTGAGACCAGCGGCGGAAGATCCCTTGCCGGACGTGTAAATTGCTATCGGCGCCACCTTTTCGACGAATTTTAGGAGCTGCGACTTTGCCGTACCGGGATCTCCGAGGAGAAGCACGTTGATGTCTCCCCGCAATTTCATACCGTCAGGCAGAACTTTCTTGGATCCGCCAAGGAGGAGACAGGCAATCGCTTTTTTGATGTCTTTGTTTCCATAGATTGATGGTGCGATGCAGTCCGCAAATTGTTGGTACAGATCTGGACGCCTACTCATCGCCAGAAACTCCTCTTCCTCTTCCTCGGTGAAGATGGCATTGCCCTTGGCTGTGTGATCGACATCAGTCGTAATGCCGACTGCTCTGAGATAAGGAGTCCTGATTGCCACGGCAGAATTGCCAGAGGACTTTGACTCCTTGTTCTGATAGATTGAGAAAACACCCATGACGGTGCAGCGGGAGCCAGGGACTACGCGATTGGTCAAATAACGATCTGCCGAGATCTTGATGTGGCGAGGGAGCTCCCCGACCGGTACCTGGTCGGGGGCTTCCTGAAGCTTTATGATCTGCTGGTCTATGAATTGGCATTTCTCATGAACAACAAAATACGGATCTAAGGGACATTTGTCAGATGCGTCACCCTCGGTCCGTGTGCGGGCGCAGACTCGAGGCAGTGAGATTCCGGAGATGCCGCCACTGACAAGCAGCTTTTCCGAATGCTGGCAATTCCGGCATTGGATGTACAGGGCGGTCGATTTGGACGAGAGAGTGGAGGCACCAATGACAATGCCCGGGATCCGAACGAGATGGGAAACGTTTGTGGCATTGAGATCGCGGATGGATATTTGCGAGACGGAGGAATGCAGGAGCAGTTGGTGTTCCGGAAGATTGATGTCACTGGCTTTCTGGGCAGGAAAGACGACTCGATGGGTGCAGTCCTTAAGCGCGGACTCGAACTGTCATAGATCAATTCCAAGGCTCCGAGAACCTTCATTGCGAAGCCACTGACCAGGGGGATAATGTCTGCAGGCTGCGTGGTGAGCTTATGCGCAAGCTCTTCATCGTAAGATATCAGGTGGGCAACGTCGACGTCACAATAATATTGTTTGATGAGCACATTCTCGCGGATCTGGTCTCTATCGCTATTGTCAGATCAAGGATGGTCAAAGATGCGAAGTACGGGATACCTGTAGACAAACACGTTGTCAAGGCGAAACTCCAAGATGAAGTCCCGAAGCTCCTGTTGAATTTGGACGCGAGAGTCATCGCGGGCATCTGGATCAGGTGCAAGCACGCTCAGAGAATACGGTCTTTGCGAATCCATGATGAATTGATGGTCGCGACTGCAAATAGTGGAAGAATCCCTGAATTGATGATCTCAAAGAGGCATGAAACAGATGAATCCCATGAGTACTGAGTAGTAGACATGATGTCGTGGATCTTGGGCCCGCGTTCTGGCTCGTTCACGCGTAAAGTGAGTTTAAAGAGGGAAAGTCAGGCGAGCAGCTAGCTTCTAGCGGGATAGCCTCGACCCCTTTTCTGCAATTGAGGATACCCCTGAGGGTGTCTTCATGGTAGTCGCTCTCTGCGGGGGAAGAGCAATAATGTTCAAGGTGTCCCTCTGGAGGACGATTCTGCTTCCATCCTCGCACTCAAATCCCTTATCAATGCCTTGGCTTCCTCCACCTCTGCGCCGTCTTGACAAAGTTCGTTCGCAAGCTCCATTGACTTGGCTAAGTGACCTCTCGCGGATTCCCAGCGTGCTAGCCACATTCGAGCTCTGCTCGTAGTCATTGTGACACCCGTACCTTCTACTCGGGGGTCCTCATTCAGACGGCCGTCTTCGTCTTCTGCCATTGGCCCGTCCTCCTGAGCCACGGTCAATTCCATGTATGAGGCCGCTTCAGTGGTCTGATCCAACTTCTCGTACATCAGTGCTATTTGATACAAGATCTCGGGATCCAGGACACCCGATGGCGGCTCCGTGGTTGAACCTGATCCAAACGATGACGTGCTGTTCTCGTAGTGTGTGCCCGCGGTGAGGGCGCGTTTGTAGACCTTGATGCTCTGCATCGGTCGATCAATCCTGTCGTAGCACTGGCCGATGGCTTGCCACATTTTCGGATCCTGGGGGCGTAAGCTCGATGCGCGTTGAAAATAGAAGAGCGCATAGAAGTGCATCTCGAGAACCTCATATGCCTGACCCAGAGAGTACCAAGCCCGATAATCCTTTCGATTGACGTCCACAGCACGACGATACGACTCGATGGCCGCGTGCGTATTCTTCAACTCCACGTACTCATGACCCATCAGGGTCCAGGCTGACAGAGAGTTCCGATCCAACGTCAGGGCACGCCGGAAGTACATGATTGCCTTCTCGTGCTCCGATTTCAGCGCGTAATAGTTACCCACCACACAGCATGTCTCGGGTCGGAATTTGTCCGTAGCTGTGGCGACTTGAGCGAGGAATGCAAGTTTCGGTCGGTTTGCCATAACGTATAGCGCATTGCTGTAATGATCGAGTGAGTCTAGGCGGTGCGGTGAACTCGTCAGCAGCTTGGAGAATTCCGATTCGGCTTCATCATAATCTTTGGCATGATAGTAAAGCAAGGCGCGCTGCGTTTGGAGGAATTCGCTGCTCGGAAAGATTTTCTGGACTTCGCTCAAAGATTGATGATCTGTCCGGGAGGATTGATACAGCTCTTGCCTGGCGTAAATGTGAAAAACCAAAGTCATGACATTCTGTGGCAGCTCTTTCAAGATCTCCGGAAGTTCCTCCTTGCTGGAGAGAAGCTCAGCCAACTCCGTCCAAGCACCCCAGTTGAATGGTGTGAGGTGTACGCTCTTGATCAGCCATCTCTTGGACTCGGATTGTGTCTTGCTTCCACGTAGCACCATGCCGTAGAGATATTCAAGCCATCCTTGATTGGACCCCTCAAGCCCCGTGGCTGTTCGATCCGCGAACCATCCTTCCAGAAGCTTAGACAGACCGACCAGCTCCTTGTTGATGTTTGCGCCCACGTCTGCTGGCCCAAGTATCATCTCACTCTCCTCGTCTTTGCGCTTCTCACCCGCCATGTATTTTGCATACAGGGCTAGGAACAGCGACCTTTGGCTCAGTGCAGGTAGGCCATTATTGGATGAAGAGTAGCCACCGGGGAAGCTGGACTTTGCCTTGCCTTTTGGGGATTTTGACGGGAGAGAACCTGTGGTGGGTCCCAGGAAGACAGCCGCACACCTGGCGAATTCGCGACAATCAAAGAAAGTTTTGGCCAACAAATACTGTGGTAGTTCGAGCGCTTCGAGCCGAGCCTCTTCAGGATCAGGATTTGAAGAAATGATGGGATTTGGCGCTATGGCAGGGTCGGCATCGCGCATGGAAGAGTCGGTGTCAGTCTCGAAGGATGGGTTGTTCGACTCGGGGGGAAGAGAGTTGGCAAGCTCTGCGGCCCTGGAGTCAGTCAGGACAGCTACTGCGTATGATGGCAGATAAGAGCAGAAATACCATTTGGCGGACTGGTATAGACATCGCTCCGAACATCGAACTACTGCATCCAGAATGCTACTCCGCAACCGGTCTTTATTATATCTGCCCCGTAGAGACATGATGGTCGAGCCACAACACTGTTGCCACAATGTTTCTCGAATTTCGTCGTTCAGCCATGCATTGTGGAACGGTCTTTGGATTACCAAAATGATGGCCGCTGTTCGAGCAAAGATGACGACTCATAACATCGCTCAGCAATCGATGCCAGGGGAAGCACGTATCGAAGGGGCTGTAATCAGGGACGTGGATCGACGGTTTCCATGAGTCGGGTCAATGAACGTTGCAAGGTAATGGCAAACGGTCGCTTCGCAGTGAAGGAGCAGCAAGATAGAAGTCAATTTGCATCCTTGTTTCCTTTCACAATAAGTCCATACACGCGCGTAACGGTTTTAGGCCCACCGGTCAGGCACTGCCGGAAGCCTGAGGTGCCATGGCTGGCCCGAACGGCCCGCTGCAGGCGACTCCTTTTAAGTTTTAACACGAAGCCCCACTCTACTGCCCCCTCGGCCCCAGATTAATCGAAGATGATTCCTGTTGCACCTCCAAGGCTCCAACGGCACAAACAGCTTAGCACGCCAGGATCATATCATGGCACAGAAAGCCAGTCGCCAAGACTTCGAAGCTTTCTTCCCGACCTTGATCAATGACCTCTCGGAGCAAGTCTCAACCACCAAGCTGCCGGCAAACGCCCTCAAGTGGTTCCAAGATGTATTGTAACTTCACGAATGGCATGACCTCGAATGGTCCTGGCAAGTGCTGACAAGATCGATAGTCTCTGAAGCATAACACAGCCAATGGCAAATTGAATCGGGGTCTCTCCGTGCTTGACACCGCTTCCATCCTCCTCTCGCGGCCCTTGAACGAAATCGAATTCACCCATCTGGCCACCCTAGGATGGCTTACCGAGCTGCTCCAAGCCTTCTTCTTGGTCTCCGACGATATCATGGACTCCTCGCACACTCGGAGAGGCGCACCGTGCTGGTTCCGGCTCCCCGACGTGGGTATGATTGCCATAAATGACGCCTTCATGCTCGAATCCTCCATTTTCATCCTTCTGAAGAAGTATTTCCGGGACCACCCTAAGTACATTGATTTCGTGGAGTTGTTTCACGAGGTCAGCTTCTTGACCGAGGTTGGTCAGCTCTGCGACCTCTTGACCGCACCCGAGGATAAAGTCGATCTGGGCAATTTCAGCTATGAGAAAAGCAGGTTTATTATGGTGTACAAGACCGCCTATTACAGTTTCCATCTGCCCGTCGCTCTTGCTCTCCTCTATTTGCAGCTTGCTTCTCCCCGCAACCTGAGGCAAAGCCGCGACATCCTCATTCCCACGGGCGTTTATTTCCAAGTCCAGGATGATTATTTGGACGTTTATGGTAGCCCGGAGCAGATTGGAAAGATCGGGACAGACATCCAGGACAACAAGTGCGGGTGGGCTATCAACGAGGCACTCCCTCTGTGCGATGCCAACCAGAGAAGGATCCTAGAAGACAATTATGGGCAAAAGGACAAGGAGAAGGAGAGGAAGGTCAAAGCCGTATTCGAGGAATTGCACTTGAAGCAGAGGTATCTGGACTTTGAGGAGAAGGAGGTGACGAGGATAAAGGACATGATCGCGCACGTGGACGATAGTGAAGGCTTGAAGAGCGCCGTCTTCGAAAGCTTTTTAAGTAAGATTTACAGGCGAAGTAAGTGAGAAATCTATCGCAGAAGGCGACTAAGCGCAGCTCGTCACCGTTCAGATTAGGTCGGTAAGCGATCCGTGACATATCTCATGAGTCGACGGGATCGCTCTCTATTGTTGTTGCCGTATATCAGCAATTATACCATATCCATGCACCCAAAACGCCTCGCTCAATCACCAGTGTCCGGGGATGCTGCGTCAAAACTTCGATGGTCGAAATCTTCGTGAAAACTCGAAGTCGTCGACATGTCAAGAATCATGCGGACTCATCGATGGATGATGCTTTACGGGCCTCACCATTTGCGAGCTTTCTTTCCGTCGGGTCAACTTGATCAACGCTCAGCTTGCCAACGTCGGTGCTTCTGTTGGTGAGTACCTCCGCTACTGCTTCACCTATACCATCCGCGCCATCCAGCTTGTCCATGCGGGTCTTGAAATATTCAAGGTCCCGCACGATTCGTTTCTTGCCTGCCGGCGTCTTGACTTCGACCTCAGCAAATGCCTTGTGCCACTGTTCGCGGTAGTTGCTGAATACAGGATCCATGATGGACCGTACAGTCATGTCGGGAAGGTGTTTGCTCAAGACCTTGTGCAGCGTTGCGGTTTCTCTGACCAAAGTCTCCATATAGGGGCTCACTGCCTCACTGGTAGTAGACGCATCCCAATTGATCTTCCTCATGGCATTGACATGGGCAGTCGCACGATTGCTCATGATGTCCACAAGCTTGTCATTGATCCCGGCTTGATGCTCTTGATAAAGTCTCTTGATTTTGTCAAACTCAATCATCAAGCCTTGCGCATTGATTTGATGCCGTCGAACAAATTCTCGAATGTACGGGATCAGCGATGTCACAAAGCTAAGAGCTTGAGAGGAAAGAGCCAGGTGCTTTGTCGTGATGTTCTTCAAGCCAGCACTTCTTGTTGCGCCGGCGCCGAGGATCAACTGGGATGAACGAGAGTTGAACAGTTTGAGATAGTCCAAAAGGGATATTGTGATCTCATTGGTCATGCTGGGAATACCAGCAATGATCTGTTCAAACTTGACAATGCCACACAATACACCAAGTGCTGACTGTGGCAACAGAAAGCTCTGGTCGTCGAGATTCGCACTCTTTACTTTGTCCTTGGCTACCTGCTCAACGCCGTTGGGCTCCTCACGGAGCTCACTTTTCGAAGGAGTCTCACCAATGACAATTGTGCCCTTGGGCCATCCTTCAACCTCTTGAGTAGCGGCCGTGACCAGATCCTTCAAGCTTTTGGCATGTGTTTCGGAGAAAGCTTTGGCATCCCAGCGATCGCTGTCCATCGACTCTACCAGTCTCTGCTTCTCGGCGTCGCCTGCACGCTGGACAAAGTTCTTGATGTGTGCGTGGACAACGGTCTTGAGGGCGGCGCCTCCACGTCCAGACACTGCCTCACACTCATCAGCAAAGAGCTTATTGAGGTTGAAGTATCTCAAGAATTCTTGTAGTGGTAGGTTGCTGCTTTGCTCCGTTCTGACTTTGAGAATCTTGGTAACTTGTGTTTGTGCTATGTCTACTGCTTGGCCTAAGAGGTTCGTCATATCCAGGGTCTGTTGGATGTCCGCTTGTTGAATTGAGGTTTGGACAGCCAAGCTTGGGCGCGTGACCGTCATGTAATCGTCCGATGCGGCGGGAGCTGGGCTTCTCGGGTATGTCAATGAGCTGTTGCGGTTGGATGGCGAGGTAAAGCTACTGGTGATGTCCAGCACTACCTTCACCTGCGCGCCCAGCCTCCTTAAGGCTTCCCCCACATTTGAGTAGATCTTTCGTAGCATGTCTTCCGCGTCTTGAAGATCAAGGTCTCTGAGATTTCGGGCTAGGATAGACGACTTCTCTTGTTGTGTCATACGACGGCCCCCTTGAGTGGAGGCGGACATTGTTGACTCCATGTCATCGTCATTGGAGCTTGGCAGATGCCTCCGGATGAGAGTTTTGATCTCGCGCCAAAGCGCATCTCGGTACGCTGTGGTCGCTTGCCTCAAGCAGCCAGCCTGGGCAAGGCCTTCGAGGTTCCCCTGCAAACTCGACCGAAGCGTTTCGGAGATTTGTAGGTACGCGGGATACAGAGATGGTTTCCGGATATGAGAGCCACGCGAACGCTGTGCGGCAGTGTCCCATGTCTCGAACGTGACATTGGGGGAAACCGAGTCGACGTGATGCCTCAGGTCCCCAAGCAAGACGTCCAGGAACCTAGCCCCGAAAGCCTTCCCAATCCTCTGCTTCAGGTATGCAATGTCGTCTCCGACACCTTGCAAGGCATTGACTGCTCGCAAATCAATCAAGCGCCCTCGCATTGAACCCAAAGATTTCAATCTTGATATATTTGGGTTGCTAGCCTCCCCTGCGATGAGGCATTCGGCCAATTCAGCCTCCTCCAAGGCATCCTCGACATCCCCCCTGTCAGTTTGCTCCTCGCAGCGCGCAATGATCTCGACGATTTCCCTCAATTGCCGTACAGCATCACCAAGCTTTTGCATGTTCTTTTGTTGTGTTCGCATCCTCACAATTTTCAGGCCCCCTTGGGCCATGTCTTTGTCCAAAGTCACAAGATCAGTCCGGAGTGATTTGATCTTCGCGACCGAGGCTGCTGCCTCCTGATGCAGGTCCTGCAAAGATTTGAGGGCTGCAAAGAAGGATGATGAGGCAGTTGATATTGATGATATGAGATGGACTTCAACTGTGTCCATGTACCAAGACAGCTTTTCTTGTAAAATAGCATTGTTGGCCAGCGCTTTTCTGCCGTTGAAACCAGGTGTTTTCGGATTACTCTCAGGCCGGCGAGCAATTTCCGACCTCTCACTGACGATGTCAAACACTCGAGGATTCTCAAGGCGAAAGTCCGACTCGAAGTACACGGGGGGGATGGTAGAAAGAGGCGCGATTGGCAAGGTGCCTCGCCGTCGGCCTGTATGCTGCCTTTTGAGCTGCGGCCTTTCGGCTGATGAGCCATGAGGTATGGCGGGGCCTTCAAGAGACGGCGACCGTGAGGCACTTGCTTGCCGCTGTGACTGGCCGGAAGAGATCAGAGCCGGGGATTGCTCATTGTTCGATGATCGGGTCGGCGCCCTGTCCAGCGTCGAGGCTTCTCCATCTTCTTCTTTAGCACGCTGGAATGCTTCATAGAGGGAGCCTGCTTGTTTCAAGTAAGGGATGAAGACTGATGGATCTACGTGGGGGATATTCGTCAGGGTAACGGGAGGAATTTCTCTGGCGGATGGTGGTTTCTGGGAGGTTTGAGGTAGAAGTCCAGTGCGAAGGATAGGCGGTTGCAGTAGTGTGGATATTGCTATGAGCTTTGGCATCAACCCTGTTGCAGCCAGGCAGCTGAGGACTCTGACGTACCATTGCTCCCAACCTCTAAGATTGGCTCTCTGTTCTGCGCCGACGTATCCAGGACTCCACCAATCGAGCTGATCGAGCTTGTCGTTGATCCACGGCGCCTCGTGGGCTGGGAGCTTGGATGCGCATTTTGGGGGGAGGCAGACGGGTCCACGTTTAGCCTTGCATTGGGCAGGGACATGTCGATCCCATGAGAAGCTGCATCAGGATTTGCGCAGACAGCAGAGAACCCATCACTCGACCCTCATAGCTCGACGAAGTTCGAGATTCTTCGGAATGTCTGAAAAGGACGCCAATCGATCGCATGAAGTGTTATTGCGCATTGCGCCTGCTTGAGCAACCGTATCAATCTATCTACGTTTGCCAACATACCTAAACACTCTACGCCATCGTCACTACAACGTTCACACTAGTACCTCGATAATAGATAAACATAATAGATTGCAAGATTGCCCGACTGGATCTTGAAATTATTTATGACCTATGCCTTCACCCTCTTTGCTGGATATTCTTCAGAATGACTTGATTCTACGCCACACAGGCCCCTACATTGGGACCGCTTCCTTGCTCTCACTCAAGGCAGTATGTCGAACGCTCAATACGATCATCAGATCGGAGCCTCAAGTCTTTCGCTATCTTGACTTATCAAGAGTTCGAAGCATCAACAAGCCGAAATGGCCTCCCAATTCAGCCTCCAATCTCACCACTGATGAATATTACGGTAAACCGGTCCATGATGCCTTTGAGGCCTTACGGGTCTGCTCCTATCTGGAGCACGTCAGTACGCTCATCCTGGACTCGGTATATCTTCCCTGCAAAATATTGTTTTCAATCCTGAACGATGGCCGCAACCGAGTTCGCATTTTGTCTTTGCAGGCCGTCCAGTTGTTGAGCCAAGACGAGCTCGCCTATGTTCTTCGCTATGTCACCAGAAGAGGTCGACCAACAGGTACCCCCTCCCTCAAGGCCTTGTACTACTTCAGGGGTAAAGGCGTCGAGGCTTCCATTGAGCGAATGTTCCGGGACACAACCATGATAGGTGAGCATGAAGGCATAACCACTCGGTCCGGAGCCAGTCTGGGCGGAACCAAATTGTCCGTCCCAAAATCGAACATCGATGACGACCCATACGAGCATTCGCCATATGTAGCTGCTGGACCTTGCCTTTCCAATGCCCAGGTCAAGCTTTCCGACGACTGGGCCAATCTGGTGAGGGCCTGCGAGGATCTTATTGCGTTCGACATGGTCTTGTGCCCCCACGATCCAGCCAGGCTTGTGCAACCGGATCCGAGACCAAAGTTTGCAACCATTAGACTGCCGCCCTGCTCTCAATGCAATTCCTGCCCGGAGGGGGCGGCATTTCCAGGAACTTCGGTAAGCCAGGCCGTTCTGTGATTACCCTTTTGCTTCATCCCTGCCCCTGGAGTTGTTCCCTCCGCTGCGTTTCCTCCCAAGCCGAACGAAACCTTTCTTGCCAAAATAATACGAAATGACCGAGATTATTCGATTGAATGTAAAACAAATGCTTTGTGTGTGCAGCGTTATGTTTGGGCTCTTTATGGTCGCAGCCGGTCAACCATTGCTCCTGACCAAATCCATTAGAGCGAGCACCGCTTGCCACTTCTCTCACCTCCTCCTCTTCATACATCATCTGTCAAAGCCGCTCAACACTATGACATCGGCAACAAAACATATCCACCTTTTATAGCTCGTTGCAAGCTATGTCTCAAGGATCGTTGGGTGAGTGAATGCGCCCTGTGTTAACCTTCATGGGTCAAGGGGTCTCCCAACCGTGGCGGACGTATGTTGACCCCGTGGCCATGTAGTGTGAGCGGTGCAATATTTGGTGGTGTGAGGATTGTTATACCATACCTGCGAAACGGAAGGCGGATCCTAGGGAGACATCTCTCTCTCCTCTGGTTGATTCGAGCATCAAGGTACATAATGGTCTCTGCGTCAGCCACTGTTTGATGGATGATCTCCTGAATGGCGTTGGCGAGGGTGGTATGTGGGGCTGAGGAAGATAATTTCTGAACCCAAGGCAAGCAGTACGCTTGCTATTGATTGGAATACTCATCCCATATGGCATTGATGCGTGCCCAGCTGACAAATTAGGATCAAAAGGGCGCAAGGAGGTCTTGCTTCGATTGCGGTCAGCTGTGTGGTGTGTGTGAGCTTGGGAGTCAAAACCAGTGCTGGACATGCAAGGAGAGTTATTGTTTCGCTCATGATGATGAGTGTACCTTGCAATTTGTTAATCGCCACCCGAATCCACTCACAATCTTGTGCTAACCGATACAGTGTGCTTGGTGTGCCCGAGGAGGCCAACGGGGCGCAATGCTCGAATACTGAACGGAAAAGGGGTCCCAAATACATTGTGATCCGGGTTCTTCACAAAAACCAGACACCGGCTCGTGGGTAGCTAGGGGCTAGCCACGGTTTGAAACCCGTATGGTAAGGATGAAAGAGACCAGACTCCAAGATCTGGGGTTTGGGTGCTTGCTAGACGTAATGCGGCCTTTATAGAGCTTCCATGTCCGCAAAAGGGAACATTGCAACTGCGTCAAGAGAGCGAAGCAGAAGGGCATGAAGAATTCAGCAGCAAACTTGGACAGAATCAACCCTTTCAGCAAGGAATATGGAATCAATAACCATCTTTCTGAAAGTGCAACCCTTGCGCTCAACTTACAGACCAAGATTGAACTCAACACCAACTGCAACAGGTCATTAGCAAGAGTGTCGAGTCAGGCAGGAATGGGGGAGATGTTTACCGTCAATATCGCGCGCTAGGTAGGAAGAAAGGGTCAGTAAGGACCATTGCATGGGAGAAGCACGCTCACCCTGCTTGACCAACTTGGAGAATTGTACACTCTTCTGCGCCGCCGATTGCAAATCCTCAATCGAAAAGATTTTCAACCCGCTCTCATTGATCTAGCGTCTTGTCAGCCAAAGCCTGATTGAAGCAGTATTTGCTCACAAGCTCGGCGGCCTTCTCCATGTTCGTGCCCTGCAACCTCGCCACTATGGGCGTCCTCAGGTTCATGCTCTCGACGACACTGATCAAACCCTGAGCAATGGCATCGCATCTGACGATGCCACCGAAAATGTTGACAAAGATGGCTGTGACTTTGGGATCACTAGTGATCAGATCGAATGCCTGCTTGATAGCTTGAGGGGTGGCACCTCCTCCAACGTCAAGAAAGTTAGCTGGGGACCCGCCGTTCAGTTTGATGATATCCATTGTCGCCATGGCAAGGCCCGCGCCGTTGACCAGACATCCAATGTCACCATCAAGTTTGATGAAGTTGAGACCCGATCTGTTTGTGTCAGCGCTGTCTACCTTTCTGGGGAAGTCGCCTTACTCGGCTGCCTTGACCTCTTCTGCATCCTCCTGCGAACGATCCCTCCAGGAAAAGACTTCCTTCTGCCTGAAATCGGCGTTATCGTCGAAGTTCAGCTTGGCGTCCATGGCGAGTACTTGGTGGTCGTTGGTTTCACTCAACGGGTTGATCTCGATCTGGGTGGCATCTTTTTCCATGAACACCTTGTAGAGTCGTTGGATGGTATTCTTGGCGTCCTCGATGCATTGCTCGCTGAACCCAAGGTCGGTGGCGATGTTCCGAGCCATATCATCGGTGACCCCCTCCTTGATATTGATGTTGGTCGTGATGATGGCCTCTGGGGATTCTTTGGCCACGGTTTCGATGTCCATGCCACCTTGAGATGAGGCGATGATGACGGGCGCCTGGGACTGTCGATCCATGAGAATAGCGAGATAGAATTCCCGCCGCGCGAATTTCCTTTCGCAGATGTAGACGGCATTGCAAAGTCGGCCGGCTGCGCCAGTCTGCTTGGTGACGAGCTTGTGGCCAATCATTTGATCGGCAAACATTTTCGCTTCCGTCGGTCTTTGCAAGAGGGGGCAGTAAGCAGACGTCTACCAATGCATGACTCTGACTTGACTCACGAGTATATCACTCTCACCCCCCCTTTCAAGCCATTGTCGAACGTCCCCTTCCCTCGACCGCCAGCGAGCACTTGGGCCTTGATGACCATGTCATCGCCTCCTTTTGACGGCGACTCTATTAGCATGTAATCGCTTCCCTGCCTCTCGAGTGTCGGACGTACCAATCTCCTTTGCGATCTTCTCCGCCTCTGCGGCCGAACGAGCGACCTCGCCCTTGGGTACTCCCACGCCATACTGCCCATCGTAAGCCAGCGGATGCCCAGGGAAGTTCATGGAAGCTGACGGTTTTCAGGAGATCTGCCGATAGATATTCGTGGATTGACAGGAAACGCTTTTGCTGAGAAGCGGAGCTCCGCAGAACTGACCGCGAGCTCAGCTGTGAACCGTCAGTCAAGGGACTTGTTCAGGTTCAGAGACTGTCCATTGCATGCTGACCTTGGCTGCCCCCAAAGTGTTCGCACAAGCTCTACTACGGGCGAGCTTATACATCCTTACTGATGGATTTCCCTTGGGAATGGAGGTTGAGATGTCACACCGTAGCCGTGACGGGCAATTAGGTACTGGCGAGGCATGCTTTGGCCGGCAGACGCCAAACCAACGGGCCCTAAAGCTTTTTCTAGGCTAGGCTTGCATGGCGGGGGTGGCTGAACGGCTTTTACTCCAAGCCTACATATCCTACCGGCTACCAAATTCACAATCGACATTGGACATTACAAGGATGATTCAGCATGGTCGCAACCAACTCACACAGCATCCTAGCCAATCAGACCAATGTAACGCTTGCGCGCAATCAACGCATCGTCGCTTCCTGGCTTCCTCCGCCCTCGCCGGGTGAGATACGGCAACGGCAAAATGGGCTTGAGCTAGATGAAGAAGATGGGCATGCTTTTGTGCCGGAGCTTGAATTGTATGGCCCTTTCAGAGAGAACTGACCGTTCTTGCGGCTGATATATTGGTCCAAGCCTTGGATTGGGGCAGGCGCTGCCCAAGGACGTCGAATCCGCGCAAGCGAGCAATTTCTCAAGCGATGCGAGGTTGCGGAGGCAACTGCTAGGTCGAACTCATGACAAGTTGATGAAGCTCAATGGCGGGAACATGCAAAAGACAACCCTCTCAGCCGCCAAGCCGAGCGATCGTGAAAGGGATAGGAGAGCGTGTGAATCGAGCAGTGACGATGAGCCTGGAAGATCGGCACTTGGAAGACGAGTGCTTGCAAAGCCACGAGCCACAATGTCCAGCGAGGACGAAATTACAGACAATCTGCAAGACCACACTAGTCCAGATGATGCATCAAACCGTTCGCAGCAACCCATTGTTGGTGAGGAGCGCGCAAAGGCGCCAGACGTGGGCCCAAAGCATTATTTGGATCAGGTGCTTGCTGAAAAAGCCCGCAAGATGAGGAATAGAAGGAAGAGGAAGATGCGGAAAGAGAAGATGCGGAAAAGCGGCGAGGCTGGGAAGACTGAGCAGGCGACCCAGTGATCCACAGCCTTTGTACAATCAAGCCACCAGCTGCAAGGCATTCGCCCGACGCGGTAGTCAAACCATCAGATTTCCGATTACATGATCCAACACAGGCCTCATATCCGATCAAAGTCAGCCCGGTCCCAATGATGACCGGTATATGGAAGCCAAGGCGATACTAGAACGGGCCCCAAGCATTGCACTATTGTATCCGCTTTCTCTTTCTTTCCTCCCCTACCATGTCCTCCTCGTCTCGCTCGGCCGTTTCAGCAGGGTTCAGCAGAGAATGGACGTTGCTCGCCATGCTGCTCCTCCTCGTTTGCGGCGCAGAATCCAACACTCTGGGTGGGAATTTAGACCCGCCTGTCCACGACCAATTGCTCTCCATGCTCAGAGTCGAGGGTGTTGTATCGTTGCTTGTCAAGGGTGGGGTGTCCTGGTGAGAGCTTACACTCTGCCTTGGCCTACCGAATTCATACGAAGCAAGATGATCCCGCAGATGTTGATCACTCGGGAGGTGATGCTGAGTGGGAGACGACGGCCACTGGCCGGACGATTGACCAGAGGGCACGGGTGAAGCCTGGCCATGCCCCGGCCACCCTGGAACACGTATGTCGGCTGAGGTATGCCTTCTCCCCATGTTGGGCCCTGGTTCGGATACATTGGCTAAAGGGTGTTGCGGCAGAGGGGGTGCTAGCTGCATTTGCGTCTGGAAGGGGCGCTGGTAATTGGGAAGAGGATTCGCCGTGCCAATAGACCCATAACGCCGCTGTGCTGATGGGACGTTGTGCGACAGCGGAGGTCCCTGAGGACGCAGCATTGATTGGCGAGGTTGGATGGCGTGAAGCGAAGAGCGGCGCTCATCACTCGGGCCTGCGCGGGGAGAGAGGGGCTCGGCGAGAGCCATGTTGGAAAAGTATGGCTGCCGCCCAGACAGGAGGGACTCATGCGGATCCTCGTAGTTCCTGATCATGTCCAGTTGCCGGATGATGTCTCGTTGCATGTTGGAAGCTGGGACAGTCAGCTACGAGTACGCCTGATTGCAGGACTGGCTTACTATCGCGGCGGATCGGATGGTCTGGATCTTGAACGAGGGAAGAAACAATCTGCGTCATGTCAAGATTGCACTGATGCGCCTTGACGAGGCTTTCGTTGAGAGCGTGGCACTTGGCGCTCAGGGCAGTGTTGCTTTCTTCCGTGCGCATGAGGCGAGCATGCACGTCAAACATGTTGTGCTCCAGGGTGAAAAGGCGCATCTCAGCTGGGTCCATGAGCGGTTCCGTCGGTGTCCCGGGCTGAGAAATACTGGGCTTGTGCGGCATCGGCGTAGGATACGAGTCTCGATGGATCAAGGCATGCCTCGAAGCTCTCCTCTTGATCTCGCGAAGTCCAGCGAGGTCGCCTCTTCTGAAATTGCCGTTTCCGTGCTTAAATTCCCACAGGGCAGAGTCTGGTGAGCCATGATGGAAGACATCACTGACTGCCTCGAGAGTCAGTTGTCGGGGATGTGTGCTTGGAAAATGGGATCCCACCTTTGTGGAAGCCGTACATGTTCAGCTGACGGACGAAAGAAGAGATATTGGTGTGCTTGAAATATTGCCTGCAAGCTCTTAGCTAGATTTCCAGAGGGATCCCGAGGTTGCCTACGAGAGGACCTTGGCGAAGTCTGCCGTTGGAGACATCACAAAGCTCTCGTTGTTGCTGGACCAGGAGATGACATTCTGTATGGTAGAATCTTCCAGCATGCTGAAGATTTGCTTCAGTCACCGGTCCACTCGAGCGTGCCAACCATGCTCACCTGTACAACTTGTGAATGAAGGCCGTCTGCACCACTTTTGGCTGCGGAGAAGCTGTAGCAGCTGCAGCACTCAAGCCGCCTCCGGGGTTGGCAGTCTGGCTGGGAATGTGTTCCGAAGGAGCGCCATTGGTCAATGGCGCATGAGGATCTGTTTCCGGGCTGCTGTGAACTGGAGGTCTCATTGACCCGGCCGCTGTTGGTGTGGTATCCATTGGATCGCCATTGAGTTGGCCCGTTTGATGTGCCAGAGGGGGTGAGAGGGTGTGCTTGTCTGTGGTGGAATGCCGGGGCAGACCAGATGTTGGGCTTTCGCTCATTTCTCCTCTCGAACGACTCACGGAAACCAAATTATAGCTTGGAGGCCGTGAAAAGCAGCGTGGACGAATGTTCGGGACGATTCGAGCTTCAGGTTCCGGACATCTTCTTCGCCTGTGTATGACCGTACCGACCAGCTTAGCTGCTGGTCTGGCTTTGCGCTGGCAGTCCTGAGGATGTCTCCCAGGCGTAGGCCTTCACGGCGCTTTCAGGATGATTGGACAGAAACCAGCTCCAAAGCGATGCTGCCAATGTTGCTTGCAGAGGGGGTTCAGCGAACGCTGCTTGCTTCCTCTTCAACGAAACCAGGTATGGAGGGAGCCTGGGAGGTCAATTGGGTTCAACAAGTGTCCTTATGACAGCATAGGTAAAACCTGTGGCAGACAGGGAGCGAATGGAATTGGAGCGAAAGGCGGAGACGTCCTTTGGTCAGAGCGGTGGCCAAAAGGGAGGGTGCACCAGGTGGAATTATTAGAAGAGGAATCCGGGGATGTCGATCGTCCCGGTCGATGCCATGTCCTGTATGGCTGTACGGAAGTTTGTTAGCTTTCAGGGGCGTGAAGCCGTCTTAGTCTTACCGTCTTACGACAGAAATTAATATTTGATCGTCGGTGGCGTTAGAAGGAGGCTAAATTAGAGCTGATGATAGACCCAGCAAGCATGCATGATCCGAAAACACACCGCGGTAGAGTATGACAAAGGCGATGTTGAGAGATGAAGGTTGAATTGTTGCACGGGCGAACAGGTGAACAGAGGAACAGGTGAACAGGCGTGTGTGTATAGATAGCTGTAGTGTAGGAGCAACAATGCATGAGCAAGTGTCTTCATGCTCCTTGGCCCCCGGGCCTGAAGAAATGATTTAGGTTTTACGTCGGTAGGTAGGGGGTCGGGGTTTGGAAGCTTGGGGCACCATACCACCAGAGGCCGCTCCTACCGAATGGGTCCGCGCTGCAACCTGCCTTGCCCTGCCACGTGCAGTCGTGCACACGAGCCCACCTTAGCCTTGCAATGACCTAGAGAGACTGGTCTTCCAGAATCCCAGGACGCTTCTGCTCGAGCCGTGGAACGTCAAAGAGTAAAAATCCTCCGCTTACCACCATCTGCTGTCGGCCTATTATGATTTGAGCGACTGAGAATGATGAGATAGCCCGACAATATGTCAGATCCATGTTTCAGATGTTGAGTACTGTGACGATGCATTGTAACAACACAAGATCGACACTTTAATTGTATGTAGTCCAAGCACACATGTCGCATGGCGACGCATTCACATTACTACACCGTAATTGTGGTGCTATTACGGAGTAGCTTGAGTAGTTGACGCAATCGTGCCAAGAAACCTATGATAGCTCTGCTTGCTCATGATTCCTCGCATCGGGATTGTGAATGATGATGCTTGATGATCTTCTGTTTGGCTACCTGCCGGTCATGTCACTGCAACTGTTTCGCCCATCTTCACACGCACTACGATGTAGACGTTTATTACACACCACTGCCGCTCAGCCTTTGCCTTCCGAGGACTACTACTCTTTGCTGCTGGCCCAGCCGATGCCGCATCCCACTCGAGCGTCGATTGGCATCTCCCACGATCAACGGCCAGCGGCGTCGACTTCGTCATCATCCCGGTCACCTTCCGCTCTGCAGAGTAGCAATACTGCAGCTCTTCGGCCACCTGAAACAAAAGACAATCGCGTGGTCTTCTCAACCCCATTAGCTGGACCTTCCGCTCGCATGCGCGGCTTGAGCAGGGGGGAGAAGGGGCTGGATCGGCCGCCTGAACCTGACAATTGTTGTATGAGTGGTTGTGTCAATTGCGTTTGGGATGCATATCGTGAAGAGGTGGAGGAGTGGGCAGCCGCTAGACACAGACGGGAAGCCCCGAGGAGTGCACAACCCGCAGAGATCAGGCGCGAGATACGGGGGAACGCCGAACAAGGCTCGAGAGAAGAGCCCGGTCTCGAGGACCTGGATGGGGATGGCGGAATGGCCAATTACGAAGGCATTCACGCAGACGACGAGGGACTGTTCGAGGGCGTCCCGGTAGGCATCAAGGAATTCATGAGGCAGGAGAAGAAAATACGAGAAAGGAGAGCGAGAAGGGAAGCTTGATGCTCCTCGTATGGATGGATACTGCAATCGAAGCTCGAAAATCCCAGACGGCGCTTCTGCCCTGAAGTTTGGACAAACGTCGTTCCACGCACTGGTCATGACAAAGCTTTCAAGGATACATTCTTCCTCAATCAACATCAATCCCTCGACTCATAAGGTCACGCCTCGCCATCTCGATCTCTCCAATCAATTCTTTGTGGGCTTCTGGAGTGTCGTTGAAGGTGAAGACACCCCATCCGAGCTTGAACAGCAGGTAGGCGCCGGAGGACACAATCGTCCAGAATGGGAGCTGAGAGGATCAGTATTCACACAGCCACACATTAGCAAAATGAATGGCTCAGACGTACGACTGGGACTATTTCGTCCTGAATTGTCTCTGTGAGAGGTATGACATGGAAAAATGCTGCGACGTAAATCTATGCGCCCAGGATGATCAGAAGCTGCGTATCTCCTCTTCAGCCAAGACTTCTCTTACCGAAGTCAACAGTACGCCTAGTGATAGGGTCTGCTGAGCGCGGGTCATCTTCTTGGAGAATTTATGCTCTGGTGTTATTGATATCGATAATTCATGGGTTCAGGGCCAACGGTTGGCAGGAGTTTTTGCCTCATAGTTGCAGCCGCATGCCGTAGAACTAGAACTAGACTAGCACCGTTAGGATAGAATATACTCTGTGTAGCTTTCGGGATTTTCCACACGATGTGGCTGCTGTAAAGATGCAGATCGCAAAAAACAAATAACCAATCCGTCGCAGATGATTGCCCCACCGCTTTACGTCAGGAATGTGGCTGGCGTGGGATACGCGTAGTATGAGACATGATATGCTCAATTGGACCTGATGAGTGGCAATCGCCCTCACTAAGCAAATCTAGTACCACTCTGCTACCTTGTAACAATTGATAAACGTGTTTCTCTCCTCTACATCGCCGTGTCAAAACTTCCTGGCTTTCTTACCATGCCTGGACAGCCCTAGCTTGAGCCATGACGATCACGACTGACACCAACAGCATCAGCCAGTCGAGCTCGGACGACGAGGATGATAATGAACTGCATGAGGATAGCATCTGGGGGACGCAGGCCTTCATCAAGTCAGCTCGGAACGAGATCTATGCACGGTTGCTACCAATCCTCCGGAGATTGTTCTTGAGGGAGGGTATCAGTCATTTTCCAGCAATCCAAGATCAGAGTCTTGCGGCATCAGAAAACATTGACATCTCAACTTGCAAGTCGGATATTCTACAGATCGTATCTGCGACCAAGGACACCTTGACCGAACTTTTACTATTGAGCCGATTAGAGGTAGCCATTAGTGAATTGACCCTTTCCCTTGCAATTCTGAGCAGGCAAAGTGAGCTTTGGAAACTTTTGACATGCCACAAAGCTTATGGCGATCAGGGTATTGGATGAAGTATTTCGCCAAGCAGAGCCTTCTGGACTGCTATTTGGATGCGCTTCCAACATGTCAACATGACGCGCCCGAATGGACAGGTTCTGCACTGCGACTGATAGCCAATTGTTGCGCTAGAAGCCTGCAGACCAGAGCCGCAGTCTTTGGAAGGGCACCGTTCGATCTTCTGATTGACCGTGTCCTCCAAAAAGAGGATGTAGACATCTCATTATTGGCAATGCAGTCGATCTGTAGTGGACACCGTCAGTTCTGCCAACCCAGGCGGGAAGACTATAATGGCTGAGCATCGGTAGGTCCTGCGGAAATGGAACTTCAGTCTAAACACAATTTGACTCTAAAGTTGCTGCGAGTCATGCACGAAGCACGACTTGACCAGAAAAGCGCGGACGATGCCATCTTCTTCTGTGGCCTTGCACCAGAAGCAGGTGAGTAGACGAGTAGAGATGGATCCGAACACCAAGAGCTTACAGTATAAGTTGACGTCGCTCTCGTGTCGCCCGACCACATTCAAGGCCTCCTCAAAGTATCATCTGTCTACAGGATTTCGGCTGAAAGCTTTGCTAGTCTCACCGAGCTTTTGCTCGTGCTCTTGAAGCACGAACGGGTGACAGGAATCCTGATGGATGGCCAGTTCTCAAGCTTGATGACGTTTTTCCTCAAGTCTTTCCCAGACAAGGATGATATCTGTCTGTCTGATCCGGTCGAGGACGATGTTGAAATGCTCAAGGATGCGCGCAAGAGTCTCATTAAAGCATTTGGCGAGCTTGCCTTGATGCCAAACGAGTTCAAGAACATTGAGTCAGACATGTCGACAATCGTCACATGGCTGGCAGCCAGCGAGCCCCAAGTGCTGATATGCGCCTGTCTTTTTCTCGGCAATTACATCTACAGCCATAAACACATCACACATGAGCTAATGAGCCGTCACAAACTGGGGAGCTTACTGGCACCATGTATCAGGAACACTCGGGATCAGGAAGCGCTCAGCTCTGCCTTTGATCTTCTGCAAAATTTAGCAGTAGATCCAATTGTCCGAGAGCAGTTAGGCAAGCAAGGAGTTTTGCATGCACTGGCTCAGTGTTGGTCTTTTCAAACAGCCGGTACCCAAGCATCGGGAAAAGCGTTGTACCATACCCGACAGCTTCTCCGTGGATGCCTCCCGAACATCCATGTCTTCCTGCAAAGGGGGGCAGAGGTTACCAAAGGCCTTTTGATTGATGAGCTCCTTCTGGCGTCTACCAGGACAAAAGATCCTATATCAAGCATAGAGATGAGCCGGATCATTGCTGAAATATGGCGAAGCGTATACAAAGGCCAGCAAGAGGGCGCCAACGATGATGGACAGTCAGAGCTTGCGACAATTGTCGGGGAAGAACTGCAACGACTTCTCCAACGCAAGGGCAGCGATATACTTGAAGTGGTCTACCGGTTGGCCTGGTCTGACAACGAATCACTCACATCCGAAGCGTGGCTGGTCATGGCGCTGATTTCATCCACAGACGAGGGCGCCCACTTGGTTTACAGCAAGCTCTGTGGGGAAGATGAGGCCACGTCAAGCCTCTTAAGGGAGACTCTGAAGAAACAGGATGTCAGATCTGGGTCGTGGAACAACGCCCGATTTCTGACCTCTCAGCTTGAAAAGCGTTTCGTAAGCAAGTCCATGCTACTCTTGATATTACCCTCTGCTCACCGTTGCAGACTCATGATGCGAAGCGAAGTGCTAGACTGGATCAGCTTACCTCTCCCGAACCTGGGAGAGCAAAAGAGGCGACAATTGAGACAACGATGTAGTCTAGGACAGCGCTATCGTATCCGTTGCATGGAGATGTCCTCGATAACCCGTTTGTAGACGAAATTGTAAGCCTGAAATAGTCTGATGTGTAATTGAGCCACACAGGATGACGTAGTACGATGGCCTGCGCCCCTCTTGCCTCCTGCCCCTTGCCCCACCACGTGCAGGCAGTCAATGGTTCTTGGTTTTTGTACGACGTCAGTCTTTGACATACCCAAAATTTTCACTGAAAACGAAAGGACCACTCAAAACTTCCACATTCGGACCTATATTATCTGGGACCACCGACCCTAATCCTCCGTCACACGTACACAATGTCTTCCACCGTCGTCCACGTAAGTTGACCTGATCATGTCACGGTCTCGGCGGACTCACAGTGAGTGCACGCCTAGGTGAAGAACATAGCTGCGCAGACCAGCGAAAAGGAAGTCAGAGACTTCTTCAGTTTTTGGTCAGCTGCCACGCCTTCCACCAATGTGCCAGCTCGCCTAAGTCTAACAATCGTTCAGTGGCAAAATCACCTCCCTCTCCGTCACTCCAGCTTCAGAAGGCAAGGACAGTCCTCAGAGTGCTACCGTCACCTTTGAGAAAGAAACGTGCGTCTGCCATGTCAGAGAATGTGGGACGGGCGGAACAGTCACTGACCATCCTTGAAGCGCCGCCCGAACCGCCCTCCTACTCGACAATACCCAGCTTGGACCTTCGCAGGTACAAGTCTCCTCCGCCGCCGGTCTCTCCGAAATTGCCGGCGCCGCAGGTACCACGGCCAGTGCAGATGAGGCCCATCGAGATGACAGCGACCTTGCACAAGAAGACAAACCGCGCTCCCGCATCGTGGCCGAGTATCTAGCCCATGGCTACGTCCTTACCGATTCCGCTCTTCAGAAAGCCATCGCGTTGGACAACAAGCACGGCGTCTCGAATCGCTTCACTTCCGCGCTGGCGAATTTCGACAGCAAGTACAAGGCCAGCGATCGTGCTCGAGGCATCGACACCTCATATGGGATATCCGAGAAGTCTGGCAAGGCATGGGCCGGCCTAAATTCCTACTTTGAGAAGGCCATGGGGACCCCCACCGGCCAGAGGGTTGCTGCCTTCTACACCCAGACCGATAAGCAGGCTCGGGACATCCACGCCGAGGCCAAGCGACTGGCCGACTTGAAGAGCGGGAAGTCCGCTGGCGGCGGCAGCATGGCGGACAACCAAAAGACCATGGAGCAGGTGTCAGGAACAGAGAAGACAACTTGCAAGTGTGGGGGCGATAACGGTACATGTCCTTGCGCGGAGGACAAATGTGCATGCTCAGGTTGTCCCAAGAGTGGCCTGCAAGGAGACACCACTGCAACAGGGCCCGCTGACAAGGTGGCGGAAAGCGCTGGTGTGCAGCCGGTAGGTGAAAAGACCGTTTAAGGTCAGACAGAAATTGGCTTGCTTCTTCTCATATCGTCAAGGGGGCATCATTGCGGGTTTTGAGGCAGTCGAATTAGTTTCTGTAGCCTGATATGCTGAATGAGAGATATGTGCAATCAACAGAGCGGTACTCTCATAAAATCCAATCGGCGGTGATCTTCAATCACGAACGACCAGCAGGCGGAGGTAGATGTAAATGCAGGCGAGAAAACGTCACAGCTTGGGCACGTTCTGCTTGTAACCATCCGATCCCTTGACGACCCCAAACGCGCCTCCTCCCCGACCAAACATTCTGCAAAGATCGTCAACAAGGGCTTCTGGGCATTCCCAAGCTGCAAAGTGTCCTCCACGGTCATGGAGACTCTCAAACACGATTGGGCCTAAAGTCCTGCCCCAGGTTTTAGGCACCACGGTGAGTTCTCTCGGGAAATAAGAAAGACCAAGCGGCACCTTTGGGATCCATTGCTCGGTCCTGTCGCGGCCGTAGCCACTCTTATCATGAAGTGACTCGTAGTATATGCGTAGACTGGCTGCCGGACCTGCAGTGCTCAAGTAGTAAATGGACACCCAGGTCAAGATCTCGTCGGACGTCCAGGGGTAGTTGTCGGTCCAGTCATGCAACTTCTCAAGGATCCATGCCAACAAGCCAACAGGGCTATCGGTCAGTGCATAGCCCAGCGTTTGGGGTTTCGTGCTCTGTTGGTGCCGATAGCCGGAACCCTCGCGCAGCATCCAACTGGACCGTTCCCGGCCGTCCTGATCACGTAGGCTGTAGGGAGACACGAGGTGCTGAAGGTAGAGGAGTGGGTGCGATGTGAACGCTGGAGGATGGGCCCGCACCATATTAATGTGTGAGGCGCACACATGGTCGGGGAAGCGGAGGGCCATGATCCGAGTCACCATGGTTCCCCAGTCTCCACCCTGGGTGACTGTCAAGTCAGACGTGAGTCTGCGATCTTCAGAAAGAGGGAAACGGCCAGGGGCGGCAGACCGTATTTGTTGTACCCAAGCTTCAGCATAAGTTTGTGACAGGTCTCAGCATACTGGGCAAGACCGAAACCTCTCGCGCAGGTAGCTGTCGAGAAGCCAAAGTTTGGCAAAGAAGGAGCGACAACGTGAAAGGCTGGGCCAGATTGCCCATCGGATTTCTTAAGAAGGGCCAGGATCTTGGTCACTTCGAGGAAGCTTCCCGGCCCTCCATACCAAAGTCAGCGTCCTCTGACCTTCTCTGGTGGGTCTCACACACACACATACATCCATGACAAAAAAGTAAAGGAATGGCGCGGTCAACCTTGCTCGTTTGATGGACGAAGTGGATGTCCAATGGATCAAATCCCTCAACCTGTACAGCGGTCTTGTAATTGGGCATCTGATTGATGGTCGCTTCTTGCTTCCTCCAGTCGAAATCTTTCCAAGCTCTGGTCAAGCGCTTGACTTCTGCCAGAGGCACACCATAATCCCACGAGGCCTGATCAAGCTCATCTGGAAAGTCGGAAGCGTCCAACTTTTGGCGCAGACGTTGTAGGCTGTCCTCTGCCACGGAAATTGTATAAGGCTCGATTGCCATATTTCCTTGCGACAAGAATCGCAGACTCTGGTTGAATGTAGTTGCTGTGGGCGGCAGAGATAGGAGCGCCAACAGAATGGGTGGCAGTCACGTGTGATGGATTTCAAAGAAGAGGGAAAGTGGGGTGGGTGGGTGCGCGGGGCAAAGTTACCTCATACTTGGTTGACCCCTTCCTTGAATTCTTCCTTTTTTTTCCTTTTCTCCCAGTGAAACTTGTGCAACCAATTTCCCTGAACATCAGACGAAAAAGCCCCAGCAACATCCAAAGTAAGTCCCTTGATCACCGAGGACACGGGAAGAATCTCATCTGCTGCTTCTATTTGCAATGGGTTTTCCGTCTTTGCGACGTACCCATAGGAAACACTGTCCAAGAGACTGACGTATGTCATCTAGGACGCCAGTCAAACTTCCCTGACCTTCTTTCGCTCCATCATCAGACAGTGCCGTTCACAATGTCTGCTCCCAACGCAGGCCGCCAGTCTCCGGAGCCCGACCAACAGTCTCACGAGCAGGTCGGCATACCTGAAGGTGGACAGGCCGACGCAGCTCCCAGTGACACCCATGCCAAAGATTCGAGTGAAGACGCGAAAGAGAACGTCTTGTCGAGCAACCCGAAGGGTATTTTGGAGGACGCAGCCCACGAAAAGCGCAGCTAGGAAGGTCGCGGAGATATCTAGATGGTGAAGTGGACAGGGAGAGTGAGAGCTGGCGATCCCAAGCAGACAGACAGCTGTATGAAGAGCGGTGAGGCGGTATGGTGGCCTAAGGACAGAGCTGCATGCAGCAAGCCAGTATAGAACCATCAACATCCTATGCTTGTCATCACCGTTCCAACTCTGTCCCAACTAGTGGGAATATCGCTGGTCATGGTTCAATGATGCAATGCGGTCCATCCACTCGTTGATTGATGACGCTGCTGCCGAGTGCAATGGATCCCATGGACAGTCGAGATGATCGTGCTTCATGTGTCGCCACTGGAAACTGGTACGTAGCTGCGGCGTTCCCTGGCATTCTTCACGTTGTACAGCATATTAGCGATTCACATCAGAGCGGGATCAGTGGCAGATGGACTCACATCCAGCCATTTGCCCACCCACGGCTTGGCGCCGGCCCATCCGAGTAGACCGACCGTTGCAATGATGAAGATGAAGACGACTGCTTCATCCTTTCTCGAATCTCTCTCTGTGCATGTCTCCTCAGCTCGAGCTCGAGTGTGACGGCGATCAGGCTCCTCGCGAACTTACGGAAACACGTGGTGAACACATCCTCCATGCTGGCCTTCTTACAGATTGGGAGATTGTAGTCTAAGCAGAACTGTCTGTTACAGTCGTTGCAGTTGCCCGCTCTGTATTCTTTTCTGTCTTGGCCCTTCCCATCACTGTCCGAGTCAGGGTCTTCTTCGGCTGGACTTCGTGCTGTATGCAACCCCTCGAAGACGTTTCTGTTTTGCAGAGGCGGAGACGCAGGAGCGTCAAGCGGGATGATGGTGCTATTCGTGAAACAGGTACACTTGCAGAAGGAGGTTGGGGCTATTTCCATTAGGCATCAGGGAGCACAGGGGCAAGGAGTCAATCATACTGGCGGCAATGCTCGAACCTATCAAGGATGCCATGGCCAGGACCAGAGGGAGCATCCTTCGGAGAGTGAAAGCCATACCTTGCATTTTGGAAAGACGAGTTACCATCTTGACCGTGTCACCAGTCCATCCTTACCGCCATTGACCATTGTTCGTCGCGGCTGATGTACTTCTGAGTCTGACTGCGTACATTCATGCCCTATCATCTTTTCACCCCTCCCTCGTTGCCCCGACTCCCAGACTAAATAGGGGAGCGAAAAAAAATCAACAAACGGGAGGGAAATTGAATCGGGTGAAACCAGGGGCCAGTGTCGCTACTGTCGTTGTCTACGTGCATTTGACGTATCAATACAGAACATGCTATTGGTGTTATCTCGAAGAAGACGTCGGGAACAAGCTGTTGCCTCTCGAGCATGGAGGAAGGTGCAATGGCTGAGCAATTTCAAGTGCTCGAAGAGCTAGGAAGTTGGTCTCCCACTTCAGCGGCAGGCGCAATCCTCAGCATACTCATCGCGTGCAGGCGGTAGTTTCGGTGTCGTATACAAAGGCCTCGAAAAAGCCACGGGCGAATTGGTCGCAATCAAACATGTAGGGCAAGGACCGACAATCCGGCACCTGGACGTGAAGGAGCTGAACTTTCTCCTAGATCGACCTCGAATCGAGTGACGATGACATCCAGGACATCCAGCAGGAAATATCGGTTCTAAGTACTTGCGACAGTCCATTCGTGACGCAGTACAAAGCAAGCTTCCTGAAAGGACACAAGCTATGGATCATCATGGAATACCTAGGAGGAGGCTCCTGCTTAGACTTGGTGAGCATACACACGATCGTGATTTCTCGAGCAGCGCTTGACACTGATTGGATGCCCAGCTCAAGCACGGCCCCTTCGACGAGAGGCACGTGGCCATCATATGTCGCGAGATCCTTCTCGGGCTACACTATCTCCATCACGAGGGCAAGATACATCGAGACATCAAGGCGGCCAATATATTGTTGGCGCAGTCCGGGAAAGTCAAGTTGGCAGATTTCGGTGTTGCAGCACAGCTTACGAACATCAAGTCTCAGAGGAACACTTTTGTCGGGACGCCCTTCTGGATGGCGCCCGAAGTCATCCAGCAAGCAGGATATGATTTCAAGGCTGATATATGGTCTCTGGGTATCACGGCAATGGAATTGATCCATGGAGAGCCACCGAATGCCAGCACACACCCGATGAAGGTCTTGTTCCTCATACCGAAGGCACCTGCGCCCAGGCTCGAAGGTAATGCGTATTCCCGTGATTTCAAAGACTTCATAGCCACCTGCTTGGTGAAGGATCCAGATCGAAGACCTCCAACACAGGACTTATTGGAGCATCGCTTCATAAGAAACGCTGGGCCAGTCGAGAGTTTGCAGGAGCTCGTCCATCGGCGCCAGCTGTCCAATGCAGGAAGAGGAGAGAAGTCGCACCCGAAGTATTATGAAGAGACTTTGAGGACCATGTCTGGCAGCGGAGGCGGCGATGATTGGGTCTTCGATACAGTACGAGCATCGACGGTCAAGGCAGCCGAAACAACAGCCATGAACTCGTTAAGGCAAACCAAGGTCTCGAGATCCGATACTCCAAAGAAAGCTTTGGCTCAGGATCTCAGTCCACGTAACGAGCCAATAGATCCGCCGACGGTCAGGAGAGCAACGACCAAAAGACGTCCATCATTGACTCGTGCAGCGAGCCCAGGAGCCCCGAAAAGAAGGATCTCAGAGCAAAAGCAGCCACTTGCCCCGAGCACAAGCTTTGGAAACGGCACGTCAACCGTGAGACACTTCCGGCGTGCATCTGATGCCGGCGCAAAGGCAGCATCCAAAGCAGCATCTCATGCAGACTCTGAGCAAGACGAAAACGAAAAGCCTGTCGCAGATCGAATCACCAAAGAGGCCCTACTTGGCCGACTAGCGTACTCCAAGGCGATTGATCCGGCGTTTCAAGAAGCCCATGCTCACACGGCAAATGAGAAGAAACGTGAACTGCTATCGCGTGTCGCTATTGCCTGGGAAAACCTGAACAAGGAGGACGCAGAAGGGGGATATTCGCTCCTCACTCTGATCGTTCAAAAAATTCAGTGGTTCGTCCAGAGATGTGTCCAATCCCAAGGACAAAGACTTGCGGCTAACTTCAGGGCAGTGATCCGAAGCTGTCCTCCATACTCACCTCTTCTCAACCAAATACAGCGCAAAAGCCCAAGCTTGTACTCGCCCAGAGTAACCCACATCTCAAAAGCCATCGCCGCCGTCAATCATCGTTGAAACAGGGAGAGGACACGTGCTTTGAAATAACACCAAACCTACCAGGCCAGCTTGTTCCCGGCATGGAGCATACGAAGCAGCTAGCGGACGTCCTATATTCCAAATGGTCCGATAGCTTGAGAAATCGTTGGCCAAACATTTGATCCTCAACGGTTCCTGTGATATCTGGGGCTGAACCCCTTTGGTAAGATGCATCAACATTGACTTTTGACCGAGGAAACTGTTCACTTCTTGTCTATGATTATCGAAAGGTTTGAAGCAAGCACTGGTATGGCGCTGTCCTGGTGTAATGCATAGCGATCCCCTCTGCTGGATATCAGCATGGAACTTATGACCATCAGTCAAGAAAGCGTGCATCGATTGTGTGTCTGGGAACGCATCGTTCTAGAGTGTATGTCTGGTTGAAAGGATGCTTGGCGCTCACGCGTTGGATTTGTATCTTTGTAGGCGGTTTTTAGATCGGACGCCAAGCATTACCAGCTCAGTTGAATAGCGTAACTTATGATGCCTCGGTGGGTAAGCTTCCAAGGCTTCATTCATGGCAAATCAACACGGACGCCCATCGAGTACCGCAGGCTTCCCTTGTACGCAGTAGCTCGAGCGCCAATTTCTCGCAATGCATCATTCTTCCTCCGCTATTTTTATAGACCTTTTCAGGTATCATGTCCTACTCTGAATGCTATGTAAATACGCCTTCGCTATGGCTCCTCTAGATCAACCTTCACTCACGAGACCTCGACTCCCCCTCCGTCTCGAATCTATCGCACCCGAACACAAGCGTGCCGAAGGCTCGCCGAGTCGGTCGGCAGCCGATTCGAGCGGCCGCATACACACTCCATCTTCATCCGTGCCTGGCACCCCATTTCCGTCCCTGCGCCCAGCTTCACCCGAGAAGAAATCTTTGCACTCCCTTGACTCGAGCTCGTTTCTGACCGCATTGGCAGCACAAGAACGAAGAGTACTGGAGCTCAAGGACGAGTTGCACAAAGCTGAAATAGACCTAGATCAGTTGAAGAAGCATTGGGCAGTGCACGAGGCAACCAGAAAACGGAACGAATCAAGACAACTCGAGCAAATGGAGCCATTGAAATTCTCACCCGCGGATACGGTTCCGCAGCAAGAGACCGCTCCTCACGGTGTCCGAGATATGGAGAGAAAAGGAGGATCATCGAGAGTCCGGTCGTCACAAAAGAGGGTCTTTGCTGGTTCCAGACACACGAGGACTTTGTCCTTGCTGTCCCCTCTTGAGCCCGATTCTCGATCGCACATCGAGCATGCTGGTCAGCTCGATGGTCTGCTTGAAAGACAAGAGACCCCCTACATGGATAAACCCGCTGTTTTTGCGGGGCAGCCCGTGCACAAAGGCTTGTCCACGGCCTCGGCGGATAAAGAAGCAATCCTCGAGACCGGGAAACAATTGGTTGGAGATCTTCGAAACGGTCTTTGGACTTTTTTTGAGGATCTCAAACAAGTCACTGTTGGTGAGGAGAATGCTAATGCAAGGGACCGCTCTCACGACACCAGTACGAAGACCAAGGCCCGCACCATTGGGGCTGCGTCTGTTCAGAAGACCTCAGCCCCCGGGACGATTGACCGAGCGCAGGAGCAGCGAAAGAGCAGGGAGGATGTCCTAAGACATGCGCTCGCCCGTCTTCAGGAAGCCTCTGCCCATCCTCAGCCGTCCGGTGGCCCGGGTGGAGAGGTCACTTCCATCGATCTCGAGTCTGGCGACTCTGACGAAGGATGGGAAAGTTGGAATACTCCCGAAAAGCAGACGTCAGGAGCTCTGCCCAGAGACATTCCGCGAGTGTCCGAGCCGACGGTGTCCCCGCTTGCGGATGAGAGTGGCGCACGGACAAACATGAGGTAGGACAGCCGTCGAGTGGAAAAGACAGCAGATGCGGATTCGACTAAATCAAGTTTCAGTCCCATAGATGCAACCCCAGCCTGGTCGATTTTGGCGCATAGCAAGCTGAGCAAGACCGCTTCAAGCCCGATGTGTGAATGGGAAGAGAGCTTACAGTCAGCCAGAGCGTGCCTGCATCCGCAAGGTGGAATGCTCTCGAAAGTGGAAAAAGCAGACTGACACTCAATATGGCGACTGGACAGTTCTCGCACAGACCGGGTTTAACAGCCGCAGCAACAACGGCGGTTACGATCTCCGAGGGGTTCCCGCCCTCGTCTGCCGGGCTTGAATGGCAACTCAGGGGTGGCGCTGCTTTCCTGCAATGCCAAAATCAACGACTCATGATTGATTGTATGACTCAATTCCTTAGTCCGGCGATGATGCTATGAATAGAACATGGTTCATGAACCGCGGTCTACACGGATGGTAGGGAGGTCATGATAGGGGTAAAAGGGATATATTCTTGAGCCTCACTCGAAAGGAGCGCCTTTCTGAAGAGACCAACTCGAAGAAAAGCAACGTGCCCGTGGTCCCGGACTACAAATGACATGAATGGGGAATGTCAAACGACATTGGCGAAATGACGGGATGGTGAGGGACTGACAAACAGGATGGTGACAGCACACCATTAACTGATAGTACCAGAAGGGGGACGAGAAGCAGAAACAGAAATGGGTCCATGTTGACGCTGTGAGTGCGTGGAGTCATGGATGAACTTGGGGACGACATGGTTCCCGATTAGCGCCATTCAATACCACCTTTGTACTTGTCCTGTTGTGCAGATAGCGCTAGAAATGACGATCATTCATTCTCCCGCCTCGAACTCAGATTGACTTTCCTGACGTTTGGAACCGTTATCGACTTGTCATGCAGCTCTCTGGTGATCTAGTCGTTCAACGCGTTTGGATCATCTTTCCCGTGTTCCGTGCCGTCACCGATGACGGACCTGCTACACCTGGTGCAGCTTAGCACACAATAGGGCAAATGCACCTAGACACTTTTCCGATTTTCCATCATCTATTGGCCACAAACCCGCGGCTTCCAAGCGTCAGACCACATATGCAAGCTGCAACGTACCTCCTTTCAGCGGGTCCAGCAGTCGACTCAATAATGCTCGCAGGCTGCAGCGGCTCACAGGCCATCTTTCCCAACATCCTCGTCGTGCAGATCGAACCAGGGACACCCTTGTAGCAGATCGTGGAGGATCGCAAAAGGATCGTCGTTGCTTTGCAGCCCAAAAAACGCAGACCTGGCCGAGGACGGCCGCCAAGGACGTCAATGCTGCATAATTCTCGTGCCAAAGGACCCGTTTGAGTAGATTAAGAGCTTCGCTCGAGAGGACGGCTTCTTTCTCCCTTCCGCGCCCTTCCCCAAGACAGAGGATGGAATCATCCAACTCTGATGATTGATTGCTAGACGATGAAGATTGCTTTCCCCAAAAGCTGCGTTGCCCCAACGATCCGCAGGCTGCAGCACCAGGGTGGAGACAATGAGACGTTGCCCGTCAGTGCGTGCAGAGTGGGGACTGGTGAGTGGTGACTGCTGTAAGTTTCGCGGGTGGGGAAGCGTCAAGCGTGAGCGATCGAGATAGGCTACTAGGGTAGGGTCCGGGCTAAAGACTAGTGCCAGCACCGCCAGAACGATTTCAATTATACCGATTGTGCGGCCTAGGGAATGGGGGAATCAACGGTTGGATATTTAGCGTCCAGCGTGAGATTGTCGCGCTACCAATCTGGTTGGCCTCGCCAAAGCCTCCTGTCCCTCATGCATCTGCCATTTTGGCTAATTCTGCATCATTCCCTTGAAAAGCCCTTTGCGTTTCCTCGAACCTTATGGTAACCCGAGTCTTTGTCCGTCTACTCCGTGTGGCAGCATCTCCGTTATCAAACATGGCTGCAGTTTCCTAAAGATAGTCCACCTCGTTGATTGGTAAGAACCAGTTGGGGGAGTGGAGTAGGCAGATTGAGGACAAGCTACCGTCATTACATATATATCTCTTGGGGCCGGGAAACCCTCCTCGCGTGCAAGTGAAGTCTCCTTTCAAAAAGAAACATTGAGTCAGTCCTGCCTCGACTTGGTCAACTTGGCATCGGCTTCATCGTCTCGGCCACCAATCTGGCAGCTGCTCTCTTCGGTCTTACTGACCCACTTGTAGCCAACTTTCACGTCTCCGGAGTGCGCCTGGCTCTATCACCATTCGTCGGTCCAGCGATACTCACCTCTAGGATTCCACGTCGGCGACACAGTCCGCCAAATTCAGGTTTACCCGTCCGCGAATCTGCGATTTTGTGAACGGGATATTTCAGGAAGAGAAACCTGGTAGAGCCCCTGGCCGACCTTATACGGCCACACTAGTCTAAGCTTGGTCTCCACGACTGGAGGTAGACAAGGCATCTATCGATTTCCCAGGTGCCCAAGGCGCCCATTGGACATTGGACGTCCGTATACTGAATGAGGCGCACCGTGCACCTCGTCTACCCTCTCTTTACGTGGGGGAGCGTTCATGCCGGATTCGTCACATATCAGCCCGGTGTTTAAGTTCTAGATGTTGGCCGGAGTCATGGCCTCACCTTGCTAGATTACTCCAAAAGGATATCATCCTCTGCTCATCCCGCCCTTCAACCGTGATTGAGAAGCAATTCCTTTGACGGTCAATCAGCGTTTTCCAGCATGTGGTCATAAATTTTGGACGTAATCCTATCTCTCGGTTCTGCTCTGACTGTGTTCCCTGCAAGAAGTCAGTCTTCGATTTCAGGACCTTGATGTGCTCCTGCTTGCCAATTCTTGTCGTAGGAGCTTATGTCACCTCCAACCTATATTGGACCATTCGGTAGAATCCTGCCCGTCCCTGAAGGTTCGGAGCCTGAGCAGCTACCGCGCCTCCTTGATGGCGATCGCACAGACCTCCATCTCCCGCAGCCGGCGCTGAATTTCGGGAGTGACACGAGCCTAGGCGTGACCGATCCAAGGGGCTATAACACAACCGGCCAAGCCAGACGACCCCGTGACATCAGACAATCACACGGAGAGCAGCAGAGAACGTCCGGAACAGGAACGTTGCCGTCAGTAAGGCAATTACTCACGCCCGCGACACAATCGAGTCTTCCAACCTCCCCGTTCTCCTCTCAGCATAGCGCTACGTCCTCCCAGCGCAGGTCTTCATTAGCATCTAGTCATCAGAGTCCTGGTCACGAATTGCCTCCGGATCCTTCCCACACCTTCCAGCAGAACCCGGGTGGAAACGTCGAGGCAACCATGCAGGCGGTCCCTTCTGCAGGGAATACAGGGAACCCCCAGGCAACTCCGCACGTACCACAAAACGCCCAGCAGTACTCGAGTAGTCAGCACTTTGCTCCCGAATATGGGTCTTACGGCCAGATGCCGCCCCAAATACCCTATCATCCGCAACCAACCTTTGGTCCCCCTCTGCACCATCCGCCACTTGTCATACCCCAGCAATATTCTTACGATTCTGCCCTGGGATCGGTTCCGCATATCCCTCAAGGCTATTATCAAGAGTATCCTAACGAATACATGTATGCTCCCAATGTCGGAGATCAGCCAACGGCGAACCTGCAGTCCCCCAATAACCAGGTGAAGCCTGCGCCTAGACTGGTCAGAGAAGACGTGGTCCCTGGGGAAGGTGCGGTCTGGGTCTACGAAGATGGCACCACTTGTCCCAAAATCGTAGACGGCGAACCGGTCAATGCCGAATGGGGAGTGACTAAAGCTGGCAAACCACGCAAGAGGCTTGCCATCGCATGTACTTCCTGCCGAGAGAAGAAGATCAAATGTGATCCAGCGGAACCGAGGTGTGTGCAATGCGAGAAATTCGGAAGAGACTGCAAGTTTGCCACTGCGTAAGTCAATCAATTACCAGCATGTGCGTGATCATTGTATCACTCTCCCTTCCTCAGAGCATCGGGTTTTACATCATAATGCCACCCGTGGTTGATGACAGACCCTCTCTGTTCTCTGCTCGTTCGACTGGCCGCATCTTTTCGTCTCATGACTTTTCTTCTTCTGCGAGTCACGTTCTTACATTTTCCAGGCGTGCATTGAACCCCTGAAGATCCTCAAAACAGAGTCTCGATAGAGAAATCGCTCATTGAGTGGACCCCGTCTATGCGGGTTCGGAGCTCTCCCAACCTCACCCATCAGCCTCATGCAATGGCGCCCTAAATTCAGCGGATCAATCCAATAATAACATTTTCCCTCTGATCACGGATTTTCTTCGGTTCCTCGGCTTGATGCACGAGATGCAATTGAACAGACAGGGAGTACGTACTAGCTATTACCGAGACTGATCTGCTCACGCTAGCCCCACAAGTAATTTCATCAGCATCAAGTCGAAAGCTTCAATCATCTACATAAAATACACGGAAAAAATACCTTTTCTTCGCAATAACTCAAGTATCTAAAACCCACTGGCCAGGTGAGGTAGATGTCGCGGACGGCGCAGGACCAGGTAGGAGGAACGGTCTTCAAGAGCCCTCCAGAACAACACCACGAAGCTGAAAGTTGACCAAGACAATTCAGGCTCGGACTTTTACGGAGGCAGGTGAACCTGGAGATCCCTGCAAAGCCTTGGCAACGGCTGTCATGCCGGTGGCAGATGCGCCTCATTTCCCTTCTTAGACCAATCTGGCCTGGCAAAAAGAACGGTAGATGGGTGTCGCTGCTAGAGCAAAGTACCTCACAGAGGCGTTACTGTTCCAAGCTCCATCGCCACGGTCTATTTCCAGGTGAATCCAATGCTCATCTCCCATGAATCTTCATTTTGGATGCACAGGGCAGCCGTCCTTTGAGCAAGGCGCTACCACGCGACAAGGGAGTGGTCACGGTCCAAGTCCAGATGGATGTCAGACATCGTCAACTCGTTGGCATCAAGTCCCCATGAGCTGATTTCAAGTGAGCAAAGTCATGGATCCTGGGAGCGACTGTCAGCATTCGTTAGCTAGGTTTACCACACCCAATCAAATTGTTCCTCAAACACAATCTTGCACCCAGCATCGAAGGCTACCACGAGAGCATGGACTGGCAGATGACAAGATGGCTCTGCAAGGCTTGCTGGGCCGAGTCGCTGTCCAATCGGAACGTTTGACTCGCAGCGATGGGTACCATTCGCTCCCTGGTCTTCACCTGGGGAACAACGACGCTAAATTCTGCTTTAAGTGTACAATCTGCTTCACGCGATATTATTTTACAAGTGCTCAGAGATAAATGACAGGATCTGGCCGAGACTCGATGACATGATCGCAATTGAGGTGGTGATCGAGCGATTGTGCATGGAATGTACCTCGCTCTCTGTCGAGCTCGCTCTTGTGGCCCTCTTTTTTGGGCGAGAAGGACATTTCCGTGACATACATTGATCACCTTGATTCTGAGACCCCATTGATCCGTTCTGGAATCGGGCTGTCCAGGGGCGACGACTTTTTGGGGCTTTTCAGAGTCAAGGGAAAGGCGTAATCGTCCGGATCTTCTTCCTCACTGTGGCCCGTCAGCGGTGTCTCTGTCACCCTGGCTCTGAGCTACCCACGGCAATTTCCAGGCAATGTAGTCTTCGGTGCTCAAGCCTTCCCGACCCTCTTGCAATGAGGCGAAGTCGCCTGGCGTCATCATGCCTGACCGATTCCTTGGCGATCCGGGCACAGATAAGGGTCGGGCAAGTTTGGGCTCGACAGCATCGAAAATACCTTCTTCGTCGTAGTCATCGTCGAACGAGGTTGGGTAGGCTTGTTCAAGCTCGTCAGCCGCAAAAGCCAGCTTTCGGGCTCCAATTTCACTTACCCCTCCTCAACGCGAGCTGCCGAGCTTTCACGTACTCCATCCCCATCCTCTTCCAATCCAGCAAATCGCTCAAACGTTCGGTACGATTTCTTTGGTTGATCCTCTGTCGCTTGCTCTTCGATGCGAACTCGAACATGAAGCGAGTCAACTGATTGACCGAGTCATCGACCCCTTTCATGCGGCGGTCGACGATGTAGATGCCGTAATCGGACGCGTTTTCGATCAATTCCTCCATATAGCAACCAAAGCCCGACAGATTGGTCGTTATGCTGGGCACTCCCATGACGGTACATTCGGCCGGGGTATATCCCCAAGGCTCGTAGTATGACGGGAAGATACCCAGATGGGTACCTCGCACAAAATCATCGTAATCAAGGGGGAGGACAGGGTTGGCCGAATTCAGGAACTCAGGGTGAAAGATGACCTTGACCCGGTCCGAAGGGTGGTTGAAAAGCTGTACCCGACGGATCTGATTGAGGATGGGATCCTCGGCGTCGTTGGTCATGTTGTGTGTCACTACTGGAGGCAGAGCATTTCGCTTCATGGCGTACAGACGTCTTCGGAGCATCACGCGATCCGAGCTCGTGAGGATGTCCTTGTCCTCGGGCAGATCGCCCCCCTCGTGCCACTGCAAGGCTCTATCGAACAGCCGTTTACCGACTTCCCGCTCGATGACGGACACAGTGTCTCGAAGGGATTTGATGACAGCCTGACCTTTCAAGGATTCCACCGTGAGCGACGAGGTCTTGGCCGGCATTATGATGAAGGCGACTACAGTCATCTTGGACCCGGACGTTTTGAGATTGTGATTCAGTCTCGCCAACGATTCGATGAACATGTCCACACCTTTGTTCCTGTACTCGTAGCGACCGGATGTGAAGAAATAGAGCGTGTTCTCGGGATCGAAGTCGTTATGACCGTAGAAATGACCGCGGACGAAATCATGAATCTTCTCCTTGGATTGCTGGTGCAAGTTTTGGAATTCGTGCATGGCGGAAAATTTCTTAACGTTGAGTCCATTCGGCAATACTCCATCCGGCTTTCGTTTCAAGAGGTGCTCGCTCTCGTATGCAGTGATGTGCGAAACGGTGGTGAATACGTCAGACGCGTGAGCGGCGGCCCGTTCGATGCAATATCGGTGATAAATGCCCCTTTTGCCAGCCTCAGCATCAACGTCAAAGTATTGCAGGTTATTGTAGAAGTCGACAGAGCCGGCGCAGAGGTATCGACCGAGTAGGGTGGCATGAGTGGTAAAGATGGTGGTGATGTCCATCCTCCGTTTCTTGGTCAAGGGGAGTGCTACACCTGCAAGCCATTCATGGAAGTGGGCTATGACGGCCCTTTTGGGTTCATGATATACATACTGCACCACCCAGTCAGCGAATCTCTCGGCCTTGAGGATCATGCTTGCATCCTACTTCTCCGAGGAACCAAGCGACAAGATATCCAAACACCACTGCCTCGTTGGTTTCGTCGTCACCCGGCGGCGAGGGGATGCCTGCAGTGTTCCAAAGATCCGCTTTCCACTCATCCAGCCATCGATAACCCGTCTTGGTGTCGATAAGGATGATCCGGGGTGCGCCCTCGATCAGCCATCTCCCGTAGATGAGGTCAATTCCTCTGGATTTCATGGCCTCCATGGTCTGGGCAATTTCAGGATTGGTTGGGGTGAGAGGTTCGACCTCGACGGCCGCCTGCGCAGTGAGTGTTCAGCAGGTCTCGTTCTTGCAGCAGAATGAATCGGTCAGCGTACCGAAGCCCGGTTGAGAGGACCAATGAGGGTGTACCGATCACCATACTCGGCGGTGGTAACGGGGGCTTTGGATTTGATGACTGAATAAATACCACCAACTGTAATGGCTCAGACCAGAGTCGGTATTCCCCATAGGGATACATACCCCGATTTGCAGCCTCTGTTGAAACCTCGAATAGCATATGGTTCCGGATGTCTCTTCCAGAAGATGCGGCATTCTCCAACACTTGCCCCTCTACCGATGTCGCTCTCCCGCCATTGACATTCACGGTCGACATGACTCGAACCAGACCTGCGGTCAGCAGGCACAGCGGTCGTTGATGCGTCTCGTTCCGGAAACAAGAAACAGGAAGCCTCCGCGACGAGGTAGGCTCGAGTGGGGATGGTTGTCGTCAACGAGGGGTATTCAACCTCGTGATGCCAACCAAAGCTTTGGCTGATTGAGGTGAAGGCGGCGTCCAGGGTATCTTTGATTTGGATTAGAGTGACTCATGAGAGAGTCGGTATCCAGAACAACTCTTGCAGACGTGTCGTATTCGATTTGTTCCGAGGGAGGGAGGGTTGATCTGGGACCCCAAAGTGGTATTATACCGCTGTAACATTCTTTAGCGCTACTGGTAATGAAAAGCGGAGTCAAATCTCATGACAAAGTCAAATCCCCCACTTCCTCTACCCCAGGAAAGCATCCAGCTTCATCACTACACGTACCGACAGGCGTGCGTTTGATCATGAACTGTAGATGGCTTGCAAAGACCGCTGGACCAAGATCTTTCATTGTACCTTTCGAGATAAGGGTAGTTGTGTGTAGCACGAGCAACAAGCTTCTCATCTGAAGAATCGCGAGGCTGCGGAGCTACTCGTGCAGCACATACGTCATTGTTGCTGTTTCGAATTACCGTCAGGGCGAGGCTACTTTGGCAAGTTGAGCGAGCCAATTACAGAGATGGCGGGCTTTTATTTTCACTACATGTACGAGTACCGTACGCGAGATGCAAGATAATTCCATCACCAGCCCTTGCATCAATATTCATGATTCGTCATTGACTTATCGCGGATCTATCGCTGCTCTATCGCAAGGTCTAAACTCGGCCCGCGCTGCATGGGTATCCAATCCCCATCTGTGTCCCAGATGCCCGCCTGGGTATAGTCACCAGCTTCGCTCCCCTGCATATATGCAAATCTAAAATATTCCTTCTCCCGGACGCCATGTCGCTCGAACGTGTAGCTCGGCTCCCCCTCCCCATTATACCATTTATGTCTCTCGACGTCGTTCACGAGCACACTGATCCCATCGTACGATCGCGGTGGTGGACTCCAGTTGAAGGTAATGTTCCCCAGCGCCACAATGGGGGCGTTGATGTTGGGAAGGATGGAGCCGATCTGACCCTCTGGACCTCGAAGCTCATTCGTCGTTTGCATGATTGAGTCGAAGCCCCACCGTGCAGTGCCGTTGATGAAGAGACCAACCAGGATGCCTTGATATAGAAGGCTGGGCCTCGTCTGCGTCCGCGTGCCAGGCAGAAGCAGGATTGCCAGAAAGTAATGATGGATCCGCAAGTTGAGCTGAGGGATGGCGACGCACAGCAGCAGGCCCAGTACCATCAGACCGTAGATGGCAAGGTATTTCCGAAAGCGACCCTCTTGCCGTAGAAACCAAGCCTGCTGCAGGGCAATGGTGAATATGATCAAAACAACCAGGACGAGGGCGAGCACTGCACCCGGTTGCGCGCGGAGATCGCTCGGAGTGAGGCGCTCAATAGGGATGAAGTCGAAGGTATAATTGTTGAGCGCCCCCACCCAGGCACCACCCAGCCACAGAACCGTTCTCTCAATGTTGGCGGTCAGTCCTCCTTGTTGCGGCTTGATACTGTATCGGTAGAACACAGCAGCGACGAAGGCGGCGGGCAAGAATCTTCCGACGATGATGGAGGTCAAGAAAGCGTAATCGGAATGGTTGGGTGGGTCGGAGACAAGGCCAACGTGGAAGAAGAGCATGGCGAAGACGGACGGGAAAAAGACCTGGATGGATGTCGTGCAGATGGACAGGATGGTGGTAAAGGCACAGGTCACCGCGAGGAGAGGCCAACGTAAGTCTCGAACGCAATCGGAGGAGAGGTCCTTTTGAAAGGTGAAGGTCTTTGGAAAGCTGGAATCAAAAGCGAAGCTCTGGATGCCGTGGCGTTTGGTGGAAGTAAAATCGGTCTGCTCTCCCGCCAGCAGGGCAACGCCACATCCGCCTTTGTCGTTCCCAACAAGACCGGAATGAATGGCGGCCTGGCAGATGAAGGAGTCCCCGCGATAGATTGTGTCGGGAAGGGTAGAATTCTCCTCGACGGGGTTCGGTCCGCCGATGACGAAGGGCTTGTAATTGACCTGCTGGTCCCCAATGGCGCGCGGATTCAAGACGCGAACGGCTTTGCAATTGGCAGGGCAACGAAAAGCGAAGCTAGCATTGCTAAAGGGACGACATCGATTCCCGTTGAGGCCACATTCGTTGTTGGGGCTCCAGAATGAAGCGCCGCACCAGATCGATTGCGGTTTGCCATGGCCCTCTATGTAGCCCGCTTTGGCAGAGTGATGGAGGACGAGGGTGAAGGTCAGGAACCAGGAGAGGTAGAAGAAGGCCAGCAGGGCCAGCTTCTGTCTCCGTCGGGGGAGATGGGCGTGGATGAAGGAAGCCGGAGCCTCCTGAATGAATGGGAAGAAGGGAACAATGCTCTGGATTTGCACAGGCTCCGGACCTTTCGACCAACGTAAGAGGGCGCGAAAGGCATGGCGCATGTGAAGGGGAACCCATTTCCAGTGGAAAGAGCTCGAGCTTTCACGGAGCCAGACAGGCAGTGGCGCTTGACGGGCGTCTTGTTCTGCCTGAGGGGAGGAGAGGTGCATGTCGGATGCGCTGGGGGTGGAGGCCTGGGTGCCCATCTCTTCATCGTCGTCGGTCCATATCGGAGGGTCCACCTGCCCGTCCTCGGAGGCAGCGCTGGGTGTTGCGGACGCCATCGTGCGTCAGGAGCGGGCAAAACGGGAAAAATCCAGAAGAAAGAGTACAAAACAGAAAAGCTATCGCGGGCATGCAAGAGGTTGTCAAGTTTTTGTACTCTGCATGTTCGGAAGCGTCGGAACGGCGAGCACGAGCTAAACTCAGAAAAGCCCTATAAATCCACTTTGACCACAAAACCCTCCGTTTCAAACTCGCTAACTTCGAACTCCAACCAGCTGCAAAACCCCATACAAGTTACTGATGTAAAACTTGAGCTTGGCCGGATCGCGAGATATTATAACAATACACGTCCATCATAGGAAAGTAGCGGCTTTCAGCGTATGTTAAACTTGGAAATTGTCATCCTCCCAAGATGGTAGCTACCGAATCCTTCCTTCAAAGAGTGTTCCGGTCGTTAAGTCTGCGTCCAAGCATAGCCTTGCTGGATCCTGCCCTCCAATCGTGATCTATCTTCCATCGATCGAGAAGGCGTTTACAGACGGCGGTCGGTGGCTTTCCTTGGAAGGATTTGATGATGGAAGATAGCTCAAATCGGGACCATACTTGCGAGGATCCATCGTCGAACCGATTCCAGCCTGTCATGGGTTCCCCGAGTAGTGTCCCCACGCTTTCTGAAAACAGGATCGATATGTTTTTCCTGCCAGCACGTTCATAAAGCTCTATCCATGGCTTCCTTTGGGCCCATCAGCCATCCCTGTAAGTTTTGAGATGCATCTTTCAACACTCGTCGAATTTTTGAGTCCTCCAACGGCCAACACCTATCGCTTTTGGCACTTATGTCACATTTTGTGACTGGATGTGGGTTCTGGTAAAGTGTGTTGTCCCTTTGAAAGTAGTCTTTTAGTTGCAAAGCTGCATATTCGTGCCAATCTCATGCGCGTCCTAAGTCTATCTTACTCCTGCCACGGCCGCTAGATCTGATAACAGATATTGCGAATGACGCCTCCATCCTTCCGATGGCAATGAGGATGCCTTTGTCGAGCATAGTGAGGTTCTTCAGTGTTTTTTGAGGTCGTTGTCTTTGTTGTACAGTTCTAACAGCAATCGATACAGCTCTTGTCTTACTCACTGAGAAACCGCGTAATCTCGCGTAGGCATCTATTCTGGTCTTGGTAAGGGTTGAGTCGTCCATCGTATGGGTCTGATTCCATTGAACATCATCCATAGAATCGGCTATATTCTGCTTGGTTCGCCGTATCCTTGGGTTGTTTGTTAATTGGTGGTATCTACAGTATCTAGGGTTACCCGTGTCTTCGGAGCCTTGGAAGCCGGCGCAATTGGTGCGAAAAAAGAGTTCGGTGTCTGTGTCCATATAGAAAACTTCAAGAGATCGCAGTCCAAGGACGCGTCTGTCAATTTGTCTTTTCTCTTGCGTTTTTGGTTGAACGATAATGGTTCGCAAACGCTACAATATTCAGATTGGTCGTCCCAACTAGAAGCTTCCTTGAACTTTCGACAGTCGCGACACCATCTGACCCGGACCGGTTCGCCGTCGTACAAACCATTGACAATATCCCTGTGGGAATGAACATAAGCCTCTAGTCCCTTGTGGGGGGGTTCTGGTATACCGATTTGTTCGGCCTGGTCGAATGAGCTTTCCATTGGGGTTGACCGATTTGAATTATCGATAGTATCATAGGCAGTTGCGAGGTCTAAATATCACTCGGAATCATCCTGGGTAGCTGTTGCGAGATGGACTTAGCGCCCAGCTCTTTTCTAGGCTAGCAACGTCTCATCTTCGTCGCTATTGGTCATATGGTGGGTACCAGTCGCAGTGATTGATAGGTTGTCGCTGGTAGTAGTGTGAAAATTGTCGATAATGGTGGTCTCCATATCGTCGCAACCATTAATTATTCTGTCGTCGCAACCAGTGATTATTGGAGGAAGTACAGTGCTTGTAATTATTGTACTTTGAGAGAAACCCGTGTCGCTGAACGCCCGTAATCTCGTCTGATCATCTGCCGGACGGTGTAGTAACGAGATCCTTCTGTGGGGACGAGGGAATGATTGATTTGATGGTTGTGGTATGATAGACGGTTTCTGGCGCTGTCACGGGGTTATAAGCTTTTTATTTCCGCTATCCACATAAGGCAGGCTTGAGCCGCTTGACCAATCGAGATATTGATAATGATGATGATCATTATTCCACAAGGCGAACGATGTCACACAGCAACGCAGAGACTCTACTAGTCTTATGGAGTAGGACCAGAATGGACAAGCAGCTCTCCCACGCAACAGCGCCAGCACCACCAGCTTGTTCTTATCTCCTATCTTCCTATGCGCATGCAACGGACACGCTAGACAGTTCCTCACACCAAAAGATGGGCCTGGTCCTCTCTCCCGGCCCGCACCAAGAGTCCTCTAGGATGACTGGATGAGACTCTTTTGGGAGAGTCCTCTAAGAGATGGCTGATGTCAGAACGTCTACTTGGTGATGCGATGATTCTGTAAGCGTTTGTGCACCATATACACCCTCCCCAACCTAGCACGCACAATCTGGCACAGTCTTGATCATCGCCAATCGTTCGGTGGAGAATACCCACTCACCATGGCAGATCAAGCGCAATCGACCCTCGCCGCTCACCCCTCCGAGACAGCGGAGCAGCCTCCTCCTGTCGACATCTCCCACCATTATTCCAAGACTACCAAGAATCGGAATGTCAGCGACGTCAAGGATTTCTACAAGTATTTCCGCATCCCTGGTGTGGCCAACCTTGCTGGCGGCCTGCCCAATCACAATTATTTCCCCTTCGACACCCTCGAAGGGAGCACCGCCCCATCTCGACGCTTTGTCCCGACTGGCCCCAACAAGTCTGATCGTGATCGCCTTGCCCCGGCAAGCCGCATCCTGGTCCCCAACACATCCGAAAATCCCAATCTTCTGCGCAAGATTGACGTCAAGTCCGCGCTACAGTATGGCACTGCTCAAGGCTATCCGCCTCTGTACCGCTTCCTCCGCCAGTTCACCCGGGAGCAGATGCATCCCAACGTGCCCTACAAGGACGGGCCCGAAATCATCCTGACAACCGGCTCCACTGATGGCTTGGCCAAGACCCTCGAAGCTCTAACTGACCCATGGTGCCGACAGGGCATGCTGGTCGAGGAATGCTGCTACATGAACGCCGTCCAGGCTGCACGGCCTCGAGGATTGAACATTGTTCCTGTGGCCATGGACGCAGAGGGTATGTGCGCTGAGGGTGTTGGTGGCCTCTTTGATGTCCTGGAGAATTGGGATCCCTGCCAAGGAAAGAGACCACATATCATCTACACGGTCACGTAAGCCAGATGAACGACCCTTCTCCCCCTCCCCCACCAGCTCCCGCTGCTCTGCCGTAATAGCACTTAAACTGACTGACTTCCGTCCCTCACCAGCATTGGGCAGAACCCTACGTCGGGGACCTTGGGAGTGTCCCGACGCAAGGCCATTTACGCCCTCTGCGTCCGTTACGATGTGCTCATTATCGAGGATGACCCATATTGGTACCTCCAATATCCCTCCGCGAACTCTGCCTCCATGGCGCGCCGCTCACAGCCGACATCGAGTGATGCACGGCCCGGTGAGCCGCATCATTACCCCTTCCACAGCCCTGTAGGCGCATCTGTCCCCTATCGATATAGACATAGCGGCTGTGTGAAGAGCTCCGGTTACGATTTCCTCGATTCGCTGGTGCCGAGCTACCTGTCCGTCGATTATGAGGGCAGGGTCATTCGGCTAGACACTTTCTCCAAGACCATTGGTATGTTATTCTGAAGTCACTTTGACGAAGCCAGCCTCTGATAGCCAAGCGTCTCAGCTCCTGGCTGTCGTTTGGGTTGGATTACGACACAGCCTGCTCTCTGCGAGCGCCTGTTGCGCATCACAGAAACCAGCACCCAGCAGCCGTCCGGGTTCGTCCAATCCATGGTCGCAGAGCTGATCATGGGCCCCCACAGTCGACACGCCAGAGGCGCCAATGACGGAAAGGGTTGGAAGACTGACGGCTGGGTGCGGTGGCTGGAGGGTTTGCGAGGGAGTTACGAACGGAGGATGAATACCATCTGCAATATTCTCGAGGACGGCAAGAACATTGTCAAGATTGGCCGTCTCAAGAGCACGGTTGCCGCCGAGGCAAGTGGACAGCGAGGAACGGGCGAGGGCGAAGATGACGGGTGGAGCGTCGTAGGCAAGACACAGATCTACGACTTTGTTTGGCCATTGGGCGGCATGTTCATCTGGCTCCATATTAATTTCCCTGCCCACCCGCTCTACAAGAAGGTCAATGACCACGAGAAGCTGGCAAAAGCCTTTTTCGTACATTTGACGACGCCTCGTTATCGCATTCTCGTCTGCCCTGGCGCCATGTTTGCCCCCACGGATGAGGTTCGGACTCGAAAGGCGTGGCAATATGTCCGAGTTTGTTTTGCCGCGGTGGATGAGGATCAGCTGGATGCGCTGAGTCGGAGTCTTGTCGCCGGCATTGCAAGCTTTTGGGGGCAGAAGACACTGGCAGACATTGAGAGCCTGGTCGAGGCGACTGCGGAAGAAGCAGAAGATGTTACCAGCTTGGCTGGGTTCGGGTGTTAAACACAACGTGTAGCTAATGATGTGGTGATGGAGGCAATGGATCATGAATATGCGTAGAGCTTGACAAGCTGACCAGGGGTGAATCTTGACGCACTTTGCCAGAGTCTTCGTCATTGCTGATGACTGATGAGACCATCAAGCGCAGTTTGTCCGACTAGTGCAGCCCGAACCCAGCGTGGATCATCTGTAGCGCTGTCCAAGTCCGGCGAGGACTGTCTGTAAGCCTGTCTGGAGGCTTGGTCGGATGCCTCTCTGGATACTCGAGTTCGGCTTGCAATGTGGAGAAGCGATGGATATGCCCGAGGCCAATGGTGGGCGCCTTATATTGACTCCCCACGCGATTCATGATGAACAATCATCAACCAAGGTCGATCTCCTTGCAGCATGGAAGCAATGGTGTGTCAGTTGTCGCTTGCTCTCTGGAGACGTCTAGATATTCTTGTCCGTCCCGCTTCTTGCCACCCGAGTGTCCGCCTCCAAATCTGAATCGGGCTCTTCCTTCATCCAGGTAAGGCCATTGTGGAACTCTTCCACTGGGAATACCTCTCGAGCGTACTCCTCCATGCCTCTCCAGCCCCCCCACAATGATCTGGCCTCTGCCACGGCAGTGCCGCCACCTTTATCCGTACCATCCTCTACCGTCTTCATGTTCTCGCCACTCTCCAGATTGAGGCCAAAATAGGGTGCGCGAAAAGTCCCAAAGAGGAGCTCGATCCCCTGCAGTTGCTCACGATAGCCGTGAGGAACGGAAACCTCGACATCGATGCGTGGTGAGAAATGGTAGGTTACCTTCCGGCGGAGCGCGCGGGAAAAGAGGAAACAGACGCGTGTGGGGGAGAGAAGGTCGAAGGCAAGAGCAATACTGTTCTCATGAGCTTGCAAATATGGTCGACGGTGGAGAAGGAATCTCCTCGAGCTTGGACTTACCGATGGCGGTCCCACCTCTTGGAGCCATCCTTGAAGATTTGCATCACTGCGGGGCCAACATCATGTTCGGCATCCAACCAAGGCAGAGGCTGATCGGGATGGAAGGGAGCCTTCCAATGGAAACTGCCATCCTGGTCAAGCTTCATGCAGAACAAGGGATACGGCAGAGAGGTGAAATTGTTGTTGTAGATGCCGGTATAGACGAAAGTTGCGGGAAGGCCGATCTGTTCTTGACAACACTTTGGTCAGTCCAATCTGGACGGTGCTGGCTTCTCCCGCGGTGGCTTGCCTGACGGATATAGTTCTCCACCGTGAACTTGACACTCCACAAGGGCAATGCGGGCCAGCCCTTGTCGAACACGCTGTGATCGGGCATACTGCTGTAAATATAGTGCTGGACCCCGGCTTTCTTCGCCGCATCAGCCAAGGACTTGCCGATGGCAAGCTCATCTCCAAATGACACGGTGTTTATGAAAGCGCGCTGCACGCCCCTGAAGAGCCTGTCCAAGAAATCTCGGTCCTCTAGCGAACCGTAGACAAGGATGACATTGTCAAGCTGCGAAAGCTCGACGGCAACTGGGTGAGACGATTGATGCACGTGTGCTTGAACATGATATCCTAGTGCGGAGGCGACCCTAGCGACTGAAGCTGCTTGACGGCCGGTGGCATTGACGAGAGCGAGATTTTTTCCTTGCATGCGTGATAGCGACTGGTGGATACCGAGAGAGAGAAAGGGTATGATTCTGTTGAATGATAGGACCAGTCTGTCACATGAAGCATGGGATGATTCTTGGTTAGACAGGGTGCTATCCGAGAGACGAGTCCAAAGGGAGTCAATATGGGAGGTTGATATCGGCTTGAATTGTTGGCATATTTTGTCCAAAGCTCGGCGAAGTGGCTAGGAGCTATCATGCGGAGGACCCACACGGGGAATACACCATCAGGAAAATATCAAGTAAGATTCGAGTAACAGATAGATCATAGATGACGCGATGTGGAAATCCGGGGATAGGGTTCAGTAGTACGGTTGGCTAGAGGAGACTGGCAGCCCAGTGGCTTGTGCCATGGGGTTATGGCAATGATGGGACAAAAGGCTATTTTTGATATTCATTGTTGACGTGAAGAACGGCTAGGAGAAAAAGATAAGGATATCGTCAAACGACAATCAGAATGCGGTAGCAAGCGCATATCACATGGTGATTGCAACCAGTGTTGAGTAATAAATCCCTCTCCAGGGTGCTGTCAACAGAACTAGTGGAGGAAGAAAGTCACTCGACAAGCGAGGATGGAATCGCACCAATGCAGTGTATCATAATAATTCATGACTAGACCTGATGAAACGCCCGCGGCCGGAGAAGAGTCTGACTGGCGATTTATCCCGAGATGGCAGAAGCAGAAGCGAATAAATAATATGTGGGACAGTTGAAGACCTTTGATTCTGGCTGGTTGCTCTAGGTTCAAGAGCAAAAGTGAGACGGCCCAAAGTCAAACGGGCGATACACATTCATCACCTGATGATATGATTATGATGATTTGGATTCCGTAGTGCTGAAAAGCCTGAAGCAATTTTTATCTTGTTCAGGATGATCTAGGGCATCAACGGGTGAGCCGTGGCGACGGGCGATCCAGTCAACCATGCATGCCACATTCTCGTCTGCTGCGAATGGCTGATCGTGGATCGTCTTCCTGTGTTAGATGGTGTTATGATGCAAAATCTCGCAAAGAGGAGAGAAAGTGGTGTGACAATCAAATGAACTAGATTCGTGGAATCCCCCTTGCTCGACCCAGCTCGAGGCATGTCGTGCTCCATGCCAAAAGTCGAGAGGATCTCCTCTGTCTATCATGATTGGCTGAACCGTCCTTCACTTATGTAATACCGGTACACTACCACTCCCCTCGCAAGCCTTGATGCATCAGCACGTGGAGAGGGATCCGCACGAGCATCTGCTCGGACACACGTGGCTCAATCCTCAGCATCTGAATCGCCTTGTGTTCGTTGTGTCCCATTTCACGCGCGCACGGGCGAGGTTTACTCCTATATCTACCTTCACCCAAACCATCCACAACTCTACACTCAACCAACATCCGCCGTCCTCTCCGCCGTCCTCGAATTGTCGCCAAGGTGCAGTGCTTCCAGCCTCTTGACTGTTGGTCAGTCACTCCCAAGGCTGTACGAAACCTTTCGCCGATTCCATAAACTTCATGCTCCAGCCGTCCGCCACAGGTCCAAGTGCTTTTTGGCGTGCGATTTAGCCGTTGCCATCTCGCCGGAGTGGAGGTGGGCGCCGGATTGCTTCAATAACGCGACATGTTCGGTCAAGCCAGCGTTCGCCGCCAAGAAGAGAGGCGTGCGGCCACTTTTGTTCCGAATGTGGACCGACGCGCCTTGCTGCAGCAGGAGTCGTAGGATCTCCAGACTCGGCCCAGTGGCCGCAATGTGAAGCGGCGTGTTGCCCGAGTAGTCGGCCTCGTTCAAGAGCCAAGCGACGTCACTTTTCAGCAAGCGCTGCACTTCCTCATCATCTCCCTTCGAGATGGCATAGCCAAGCTGGGTCAGATTGGCGAGGTGCGTCGGCAGCACATCCCGCGGGTGTGCAAAGGCCATCGGGGTGTGCTCTGTCAGCTCACCCCTCAGCGATCGAGACACCTGCTCCACGATTTGCTCCACCGTCATGTCCGGCATGGCCAGCAGGTACGACAGCTTTGTGAGGGCTGCTTCGGACGTCATGTCATGGCCGGATATCACACCAGCGCGCTCCAATTGCACGGCTGGCTCATACAGAGGTAAAACCGTTCCAGTCATACACTGCGTGATGCTGATAATGACAATACCCCTTTTCACAGCATCTGCAAAGACCTTGGTTAGGACGCCATCCTGACCTCCGGGGGCATTGCCAGATCCGAATGTCTCCAGCACCAAGCCCTTCAGACCGTCAAGTTGAAGTATGGCATCGACCATTTCGGGCTTGATGCCGGGGAAGATCCTCAAGCAGGCAACATCGCTGGGTGCCCTGTTGGTCTGGATGGAGAAAGGCTTGATGTGGGTGGGTCGGTAAATCAGCTCCCAGGATACATGAGTCTTCAGAGATGAGATGGTGGCTAGCGGGGGGAAGTTGGGGGACGCAAATGCGGCAAAGTCACTGGCAGAGACCTTGGTGGTCCGGTTACCTCTGAACAGCTTGTGGTTGAAGAAGAGACAGACTTCGGGGATCATGAAATGACCAGCAATGATGAGAGAGCCGAGCAAGTTATCAGTCGCATCGTTCTGCAGCTCAAGCATTGGAGCTTGGGAGCCAGTCAGTATGACGGGCTTGCCCAAGTTTTGCAGCATGAAACTCAAGGCCGAGCAGGTATACGCCAGGCTGTCAGTACCATGCAGAACGACAAATGCATCGAAAGCGCGATAATTGCGGTGAATGGTTTCGGCAATGCTGGTCCAACCACTAGCGCTGATAGAGGAGCTGTCGAGAAGATCGGTGAATTCGTAGACGGTGTATCGAATGTGTTTCTCGTAGGTGCTCAGGGGTGTACGCAGACTGCGATGGGCTTCTTCACGGCCTCCCTCGACGCCTACTTGGATGTCGTCGGGTCCAGATCCATCATTGAAGGAGGGCCGCGGTGCTAAGCCTGCCTGAAGAAATCCTCGTGCGGGGACGAATCCGTCTTGACTGCGTCTCATACATATGGTGCCACCTTTGCAGATTAAGTTAAAAGACTTGTGCTGCTGAAGTTGGTGTAGATGTCTCTATACCGGTCATAATTATCAACACTCGTGACTCTGACGGCGGTACCCTGTCGGTACCGTGATCCAATCTGACGGCGACCTTGTCCCCGGTGCCTCCGTCCATGATGGCCACGGCTGAGCGATCAGAAGTCGGCAGAACCAATGATAAAAAGAAAGACGCGGGTCTTGGCTAAATCGGAGCTGTTAGACCTCACACGAAATGGTGGAACGTCATGGATATGATATATGACTGTGAACCATTCTGTGCCAATACACTTCTTCAGATGAAGAGGATCGTCGTATGAAGTGGACGGAAAAAAACTAGAAGTCATATGCAAGAAACCACATAGGTGAAACAAAGACTTTTCCGTCCGAAAGCGATGAAACAAGTTGGCGTTATCGTTATCGTTATCGTACACAAGTTTTGGATTGTTCAGCTGTGGTGACTGAAAATAAGCACGATTGGCTAGATGACGTACGAAGCGCACTCCGATACTATCAGGATACATTCTCGTGCACCAGATCAAAATGTACGTAAATGTTCATATGAAGTATACTCATGCGTGTCATCGTGGGTACGTCCGAAGTATAATATAAAGATCAAAGGTCCATACTTGTGCATCGACGCCATCCTAACAAACGCCGGGCTCATCCGAGGGTCATTATCAATGAGATGCTTTCGTTAACAGTGGTCGTCCTGGCGGCCCCACATCACCAAGTATATGGACCCTAATGGTCTACCAGCGATCGCCCCGTTCATTCTGTGGAACAAAAGGTGGAATGAGGGGGATGCTCGACCTTTCGGTGGCTCCTCGCGGTAGCATCCGAGGTTTCTTCAGCACCTGCCGGGGAGGTGGAGGAGACGCCGGTTGAGGCTTTGGGAAGCTCAAGGATCGACCAATCCCCCTCCACCCGGGTGTACTGGCCATCGCTCCCGGTGTCATGGTCTGCTTCCTGGCTCGAGCGACACTGCCAGGTTTCTTCACTGGTGCGCCGTAGGAGTTTCCTGGTGACAATCTTGGTGGATTTAACGAGTAAGGATCGTAGTCGTTGTACGAGAGCGGCTTCTGTAATTGCAGGTCCGGTAGGTGATCCGAGTCTTCTTCGGTCAATACGGCCTCACTGTCTGGAAGCCAAGATTCCGGCGCAGTCAGAGGCTGCACAGTCTCGCTCATTTGGTCCGGCACGTCATTGATATTGATTGTTCTGCGTGAACGGAAGTCCTTCTGACCGCTACGTGGCTCCGTCGTTGCACTGGGGTTGACACGCTTCCTCTTTTGCATTGGAGCGACCTTGAAGATGTCGACAAGCTTGGGCCTGCCAATGGCCAGGATGGGCACAGCCACAGCGACTTCTTGTCGGAAAACCTCGAAGAATGACTCCGTAGACGTTTCAGGTACCTCAGCGTCGCACAAGACACTCGGATGGTCATCCCCGATACCTTCCCCCTCTTGCCCTTCAACCTTACTTCCTTCTTCGCGGTGACACTGGCGTCCCTCGAATTGGCTCACTGAGTCGCTGTCCGGGCTTGGTGAGGCTTCTTCCTCGCTGGACATATACCGTTCATGTAGATCCATTCTCGAGTAGGTCTCAAGCCGAAGCTCACCGCTGGATTCCTTTGCCGTAAGGCCGTCGTTGACCGGAATGGAGGAAAAGGCAGAATGCTTCAAGAGCCTGTTCGAACGGCCATTGGATAGCCAAAGCTGCTCTTCCATAACTCCGTGGTCGTCCATGGTAAGATGATCACAGAAGTGAGGCGAGATGTACGTTGCTTCCGGAATCTCGAACGTGTTTTCAGGATAGGCGCAAACAATAGCTGATGATCGCAGTATGGGACGGATGTACGTGTTAGCCAAGGTGATGAACTTCCTTTGCGGCGCGGCGTCACAATGATAATGAATCGTAATGGAGGTGGGACTGAGGATGGAACCACGTTTTGCCCTTGGATGGAGATTCTCTCCTCAATCAATTGATCCTACGTTGGATATGATGACATTCCAACAAATAAGGTAGGGTTGGGTCAGACGACAGGCCAGTCTGTGTCAGAGGGTGGTGTTGGGTCCAATTGAGAGATGTAGTCGCCTGCACGGCGATGAAACACGCAGCTTATCACAGTACAGCCACCCAGCATCGGGTCGGCACTAGTATTCCTTCTGCAGAGGGAACCCCAGCTCATGTCACATGTGTATTCGCTCGTAACCGGTGACCGGGGCAATAACCATGACGGCTACGGCGTGGGGCAGTGAGACCAATGACTAGGCGCATGCGTTGTGAGGACATCAGGAGGAGGCGAGGGGCCTAGCGCATGGCCTTGGTCAAGTCACTGAAGCGCTAAGCAATAACATGCTGAACATTTCGGAGTAATGATGGAAGAGGTTGTGCGCTTATTGGCGCACGCAGACACACAGTAGGGTGCCTGCCGTGAAACTTCGCTGCTTTCTTATTGATGCGCTTGAGCGGGATCCGTTCCAAGTCCCCGAGTCGAACGCGTCAGATATCTTCCAAGGCTTCCCACGGAGTGAAACAGATCTCAGAATTTGAAAAAGCTGAAAGGTAAAAGACACATTTTCCCGGCGATGGTGGCTCATACATGCGGATTGAGCATCCAAAGTTGCATCGTGGCAGAAGGAGAAAACATTTGATATTTGAGCAGTGTCCCTGCTCTTGATGTCAAATATCCGCCAAAGTCCTGGTGGGTATAGCGTGCAAAGCCGACGCAGCAAGGACCCTTTCGCTTCAGCGCTCTTTAGCTGCGTAGGATGATGCCAGAAAAGAATAACAGCAATCAGGTCGAAAGTGGGTTGGCTCGATCTACGTCCAATGCTCTTTGTGGATGCACCATTCAGATAGAGCATCGTCGATGTGAAACTAGCCTATCTGCTCATGTTACAGCGTAGATAAATATCGAACTCTTCCATGAGCTTCCGATCGCGCTTGGAGCTTTCCCTTTGCAGTAGTCCGTTACTCTTCTGCGCCTCTTGTCGGAAAACATCACACGAGCAATCGATCATCCACAGACTACTAGCGATCGCGGTCATTCTTCTCACCTGTTGCCGTCCGCTGAACATCCTGATGCCCTTAGATTCCTCACTCTTAAGCGCTCTGATGAGATTGCTTGTTCAGACACAGGTGTTTCTCATCAACATCTTCCATGACTGGAGACGAACGCCTTCACAGCAGCCCCTTGATGAGCCTAGTGCTTGCGGTTGGATAGTGAGCGGGACAAGATCCTAGATGGGAGCGTCGAATTGAGGCTGAAGTATCACTTCTATCACGTGAAACCATCTAGATCTTGGAAAAACCCTCAAGAACTCACAGTGCAGGGTGAGAGCTGGGAGTCAAGCCAAAAACATCATAATCGTCTTGAAACGGAGGAGTCACGCCAAATTGGGGGCTAGGCCTTGCCTGATTGGAGAGAAACGAACATTTGTAGACAGCAAACGATGAGCTTTATATTCACTCATCTACCACATCGTGGTCTGGCCACATCACGTTAGATTAGTGATTAGTCATTAGACAGATAAGAGGGCCAATATGCACGACACAAATGGTGTAGATGAATGTTAGCTGTACCCTGGCTTAGCGAATATGTTAGGGACGATAATGCCAGGCCACAGGTTCCTCCTCAGGCCCTTTCGTTCCAGACCAAGACCGAGCGATGGGCGTGAGGACTCAACCTTTGTGAGATCTTGTCACTCTGGCCGTGATTGCACCATTTACTGACGCCCCGTTTGCTGTTACATTCTCCGAACTCCCCATATTATGCATTTTCTCGCCCACGTCATGCACATCGGGCACTTCCATCCTGGCCATATCGATGGTGGCCTTGGTTGCCGTCTCGCTCACGCGTCGGACTCTCTTCCTACCTTTACCGGCCTTGGCTTGGTTCTTTTCCTGTTTGTATGTGGCAAAGTAGAAGCTGATGAAGAGCAGGAGATAGCTACTCAGGATGCCCATGCCGGCGAAAGCGGCGAATTCCTCTCCCGCACATTTGCCTGCAGAGGGCATGCGGGGGAAATATGTACTGATAAAGTAAGTATATGACGCGAAATAGACAAAGCCAAGGTCGATGACGAATTGAACGATTTGTAGCATGGTGATGTATTTTTTCCACCAGATCTTGATACCCCGAGCGGCCTGGAAGTAGTACCAATACATGACGACATGAACCAGCAGATTCAGGGTGATGGGAACCCAGGATACCGATGTCAAGCCGATGAGCTGGGTAAAGCAAAGGAGCGCCGTCGCTCCATGGTGGTAGGTGTGTAGGAAGGTCAACGGCTTTTTCTTGAGAACCATGAAGACGGTGTCCAGTAATTCAACATATTTGGTGAGATAATTGAGCTGGTCGGGACGGATTAGCTGCCTACCAAGCCGCATCGAGCGTACAGGGAAGCTCACATAGTACAGATTCACCAAAGGGGTGGTCCACCCTCCCCGGTGGTCGCAGATGGCGTAGAAGACTCCATTCCTCCACAAGGTCGGTACCAGCTGCTCGATGAAAAGGGCAAGCAAGACGCCACTGATGATGGTCAGATACAGGTTATGAACCATGAAAAGGCCATTGAGATTGAACGGCTCTCTCTTCTTCATGAACTCTCGTCCGGCGAAGATGGTGACATAGTACGTGGCCAGTATGGTCGCGCAAGCCCCAAGAGTCGAAAAGGGCGTGGAGCCGGGGACAAAGACGAACTTTTCGGGTGGATGACCCAGGATCTTGGTGTAGGCGTCTGCGAAAATGGGCCAAATGTATAGGCCAAAAGGTCGATCGATGCTGGGCAATTGGAGGCTTCTCGCGTTGAGGCCCATGGTGAAGAACGGTTAGAGAGTGTTCGATGACGAGCAGCTGTGTGATGGTCGATGAAGGCGCCTTCTTCTGAAGGTATGCCGCACGGTCAATTGGCGAAGGCTCCCAGGCAAGAATTCTGGTCGCTTCACAAAAAATCAGTATATCAATAAGGCCTTAAAGGAACGACAAGAAGCGAAGCTGGCTGCAAGCGCAACTAGAAGACTGTCAGAATGCCAAAAGCTCTGCTGTCTAGAGGGCAAAGGACAGATGAAAGAGACCGGACGTTTTGGACTGTGTGAATGGGCGGAAGGGAAGCGGTTTGTACGTCCGTACAGCGATCGGGTCTGTGGTGGTAAGGGGAAATTGATGAGGTCTGCCTCGGCCAATCACAAGACAGCTGGGAGAACTCGCCATTGCCTAGCCCCTTCTGGACTAAGTGAATAGTCATGGCCGCGACATGAGTCCACATCCCAAGAATCCAAGCTTCGTATTTCATCATCTTTGGTCTTTGGACGATCCATTGGATCCTTCTACCTTCTTTTCAGTTGGCTTTAGGCGCCTCTGACTACGGCCGCTTTTACAATTCCCATCGAGATCATCTTTGGAAACCTCCACGCTGCACGAGCAGCTGTGTTCCCCGGAATTCTTCTGCCGACCAGAAATCATCTTCCTCGACATTGCTCGTGCCCGTGTTGCAGACCCCGCTCTTCTCACACCGCTTTCTGCCGAAGACCGCGATCACGCACAAGATGTCGGTCCTCACTTTACTGCGGATGGCCTCCCGTAGCACGTCCTCATGCTTGCTCCGCAATTCTCACCCTTCCAGTCCAAGCCCCTGGCATCAAAAAGGCCTCGCCAATACTTCGACCCTCGCCATTCGTTCTCGTGCCTTCACTTCGACTACACAGCGACACGCAGATACTGCCCAGGCCGAGGTTTCCTCCTCCGGCCACCACGAGGAAAGTTTTGAGGAGTTCACGGCCCGGTAAGAAAAATGCGCGAGCAAGCCCACCCTGAGAGTAGAGGGCTTTTTGCCATATGGATCAAGCACGCTGATTCGGAGGGCTTTGCACAGGTATGAGAAGGAATTTGATGGTGTCCAAGACGTTTTTGAGCTACAGGTGATACTCCGAGAGAGGGTCCAGCAGGGCAAAGTTCACGAGGCTGATTGATCTCGACAGCGGAACCTCAATAACGCCTTTGCTTACGATCTCGTTCCGTCACCCTCGGTCATCACAGCAGCACTGCGAGCTGCTCGGAGAGTGAACGACTACCCGACAGCCGTTCGCATATTTGAAGGTAATTCCTCAACGGGGCATTGACGAACCCCAAGTGTGCTTTCGCGCACGGTCAACTGCTGATTCAGCATGCAGGCATCAAAGCCAAGGTCGAGAACAGAGGTCAATATCACGAATATCTGCGAGACCTGGAAAGCCTAAGGGAGGAGCTGGGGGTGGACCTGAAGGAGGACCTGTATCCGGAGCAAATCTATACCGCGGGTGCAAATACCCATTGAGTCAGATCTGTGCAAGCACTTGAAGTGTGGACGCACGATGGGACGCTGAAGACGCAACAAGCGGCTTATATATCAATTACATCATGCCAGATCATACCAGGTCAGGCACCGCATTCTCTGCGGGCCCCAAGCGCCCTTGTCTCTATTGACCGGAAGATGGTCTCTGATGCGGCTCATTATGGCTACCTGTTCCTTCTTACAATTTGACCGGTCCATCACACGCGATGCAGGGCTTCTAATCCACCAAATTCACCCTGGAGTAGCACGGACTGAGCGAGAAAAACTCAAGCACAGTCCGCATCGCCAATCGGGCGTAGGCGCCTTGATTGATGCAAGACCGAGGCTTCTGCATCAGGCATCAACCTGCGTTTTCTCTACACTCGCAACTCCCCATCCATATCCTGAGTGTTATGCTGAGCGCCTCCTTCGCTCGCAGCGGGGATACACGGCGGAATGGGAGAAGGTAGACGGAGCCATACCATTCCGGCAACAATGCTGTCTGCATCACGTCACCATCTATCCGGTGCCAACATATTTGAACCAGTTCGGTCTACAGTCTTCCTTGAATAGATAGCGCTGGCCATCCGTGAATCGTCCCGTTTTGCAGCCACTGCATTTGGGCGAGTTTGGACAGTTGAAGTAGGGGATATGCTGATAGCCGATGTCGCGGAACCTTTGAAGAGACGGTCAGCAAGAGTGCAATGACGAGTGAAGATCAAGAGCTGGAATACCAGTGGATTTTTTCCTTGTCTTCGAACAGACCCAAGGCGATACTATGGACGGGCGCATCCCCCCAGCGTTCGTAGAAGAATCCGCCCGCCCGATCCAAGTGCTCAAAGTAGTCTTCGTATGCTTTACTCCGCCAGAAAGCCATATCCGCAATCTCAAAATTACTCCAGAAGTGGCAAGTCGAATATCCATTGGCTTTGGCATTGTGCTCCGGCCGGCGCTTGCTGTCCAAGACCCAGTCGTCGGCATTGTTGGGATGCAGGTGCTCCGGATGTGCTGCGAGGAATCTCTTCGTTTCGGGCCACAGGGTCGGAATGCTTTGCGGAGCGTCGTAGAGGTTGATGGTGAAACCATAGGTCTTGTTGTGATCCTGCATGTAGCGGAACACGTCGTAGTCGACGTCGCAGAAGAAATGCACCTTTGGCTCCACACGCCAGTAATACTGCACATGTTGAAGGGCGGGATGCTTGTAGAACATGCCAGAATTCCATCGACACATCTGGTGATATGATACCATGGGTCCATATTGAATGGCCAGCTCGTCTAGGATACGCGCCGACTCGTCAAAGAGGTCGCTGTTGATCCACGACGGAACCGCCCAGTGTTCTTTGGGTATGAGCTCTGTATGACAATAGGCGGTGAGTGGCAGCTTGGGTCAGACTTGAACGTACGCGTCTGCACATACCGAAGTTGACCTGTGCCTTGGTTTCGCGCCTGACGGCCTGTTTGAATTCGTCTGTGAAGGGCACGTCGTTGAAGAAGGTCCAGGGGTAATTGAATTTGCGGTTCCAGGTCCGTTCCAGATCTTTCATCGAGGTGACCATGTCATCGGCCTCTTCATTGCGTACAAGAGCTAGCAGGGTCGCATTGATCCGAGGGGCATTAGGATTGTCTGCCGCATATTCGGCGGCTCGCCAGAGTGGCTCTGGGGGTTCATGGGTTTCTGACCATGCTTCAGTTGCGAATGTCTCTCGACGGTGCGTCTTGACATACCCTCATTCATTGGCTCGTCCGACATCGGTTGCTCTAAGTCTCCGGGCCCCTTGATCTGAGGCGGCGCTCGGAAGATTTGACTCAAAAGAGTGATGAAGAGGATGATGGAAACCAAGGCCAAGATACGTGCTGGTTTCGCAACGGCCATGATGCGCGAGCTGGACACCGGCCACGAGCCCATTCCTTTCTGTCTGCTAAGCCAGGAGCTTGAAGCATTGTCCTCATGCCTGTGGTAGCTACCCATGTGCGAGAACAGCTCTCTTACTCGGTTTGCGACATGGCGGGCTCCATGCCGAAGGGGAAAAAACATAGACTTAATCCCGACGGGGCCAGATGAAAGTAGTGAATCCGGACTAGCGTTACGAGCTAGGAGATTTCATCATATTTGGTCAAGTCCGGAAGGTCTGTATAAGCAAGAGAAGCAGTCGCCATAGGCGGTCGTGTCAATCGGTCGGAATTAAAGCTCGACATCTCATGCACGGCTGCACCAGTCTATGCCCGGAGATTTCCTCATGCGGCTTTCTTGTGATTGTATCTATTGGAGTCCGACAGTCATGCTCGACTGCTTTTCTCTGCCCACCATTCCGCTGCTGCTGCTGCTGCTTCAACCTCGACATGGAAGTGGACTATTCTGTAGAAAAGCCCCTTAATCGGGAGCCCCTTATCAAAGAGTTGGTTCGTGAGTGAGTCAAGGAGCTGACTGTCGGGGATGCGACCTAATCATGAAAGGTTTATCACCGAGCATGATGGATACGACAGAAATCATGGACCTATACCGCATGTGATACCCCAAGGCCACATTGTTCACGTTGATGGCGAAGTCTCTGAGCCGCTTGCCTTGACGGTCGATCAACTTCGTAGCAACTTCCGCCAACATGAGATCGTAAGTGCCCTTCAATGCGCGGGCAATCGCCGACATACAATGCGAAAACTTCTCTCAGAGGTGGACGGTATCGATTGGGGTGATGCTGCAGTCATGAATTGCGCGTGGAAAGGCCCCCGCCTCAAAGAGGTCCTCGAAAAAGCAGGGGTTGGGGGAGACTTGAGCGATAGACACGTAGCCTTCAGCTGTTTCCAGACCAAAGTGCAGGGCGCTGACTGGTACGGTGGCTCGATCGAACTCTCGCGAGCAATGAAGACTGAGGCAGACATCATCCTGGCCCTCGATGTGAGCTCTTCCTCACTCTCGCGGAATCATGGGCTGACGCCGGGCAGATGAATGGCAGCCCTCTCTCGATGCCGCATGGCTTCCCTGTGAGGATGATCGTGCCTGGTGTTTCTGGCTGTCGCTCCGTCAAGTGGCTGGACCGGATAACCGTACAGTCGGAAGAAAGTCGGAACCTTTACCAGCGATATGACTACAAACGACTGCCTCCAGAGGCCGTCGATGCCGATATGGCTAAGAAATATTGGGACATCACGCCCGCACTACAAGATATGCCCATCAATTCGGTGATTGCCGTGCCTGCAACGGGAGACACGGTTTACTTGTCACCTTCGGGCATGGCAAGAGTTTGCGGATACGCTCTGCCTCAAGCCGATCAAGGCCCTGTGATCAAAGTCGAAGTCTCTGGGGATGATGGTTCGAGCTGGACCGAAGCCAAAATTACCAGAGGTGGAGAACAAGAGAGCAAATGGGCCTGGTCGCTTTGGGAGGCGAGCATACCGTTGATCAGTGGAAAACCACGAAGGCTACTGTCTCGGGCGACAGATAAAGGCGGCAATACACAGAATCCCAATCCTGTCTGGAATCTGAGGGGCGTAGGGTATGATGGCTATGGGGAGGCAAGAGGATTGGACGTACGTTGCAATCATTCAGAGAGGTGAATCTGAATTTCTCTGCTGCAGCAATCGGGTTGACTTGTGATTTAAACGGCCGTAGCGAATATTCCGTAGCTCGTGCATCAGAAATGCGTTATTGCTCAGGCCGTTGTTTGTAAGGGCCCACACTAAACTATATTAGAATATGGCAAGCCTTTTCGAAGGACCTCCAGATTCACCGCTCAGATTGCGTAGAGCTCAAACTTGATTTTGTCTTGACGTGTAGCCACCTGCTTTTCCTGGCAATAATTGTGCGGGTTGGTGTGGTGAACTAAACCCTCTAGCCAACTTCCATGGCGACTGACGTCACGGCCCAGATCTATGGATCAAATCATAGGAGCAAGCGTTCTAGAACACTTGCTAGAGCTGCAAGGCACCAGTGCAATTATAAGTATTTGTTTGATCAATTCATTGGATGCGAGAGACAAGCTCCTTCAACGAGTGCCACCATCGATCCATCATGAAGCATACGGGCACACTCGCAAGGGAAATGCTTTGTATCACAGATCCGACCTAGCCAGTATCACTAGCTTGGTCATACTGTCGCGTTCTCACCTGGGTAGATCAATGGTCTGTGTGAGGAGCAGTAAACCCTTATTGGGGCCACGGTAAGCATTTCTCTGCCATTCTCTCATTTGTCGGTCTTGACTTGATATTCTGCTAGTCACGCCTTCGCGAATGCTTGAACTTGGTCTAGATCTGATTTTGTTGAATAGCTTTCGCCACGGTCATCCCAACAACAACAGCAACAGCAGTCGCTATGAAACCCAAAAGATTCTCTAGGAAGATCTCTTTGACCCAAGCGCAATATGGAGACGCCTGCAGAGTCAAGCCTTTCCGAAAACACACATCAAGAGTCTCCAAATGACAGTCTAGTAATGCACTCTCGCGATGCCAGAGGCACCCCCGCTTCCAGCACCATTGACAACGAAGACTCGGACGGTAGCATCAACAAGCTGCCTGGTCCGTCTCCATCCAAACGGTTGTCAAATCTCACCCATCGAACAAAGGCGAAGGTGAAAGATATGTTTCCAGGGAGCGAGGGTAACGAAGGAATGAAAGCCCAGGATGAGAAAGCTCAAGCTGTGGATCGCTTGAAGCATGATCCTGCCTTTAACCCAAGTCACCTTGTCAAGAGAAAGCATGACAGGCCTAGCAACATCACCGATAAGGCTCTTGGTGGTTTCCAGTCTTTCGGTAGAAGCATTGCTCATCCCAAGGACTCAATCAAGAGTAAAGCCACCAGGACCACTGCTGGCCAGCTCTCCAAAGCCGAGCGGCCCTATCTCTCCCACAAATCCGATCTCGATTTCCTCGAGGCTCACAACAATTTGAGACGTGCCGAGTCCACAAGCTCATCCCGGCGACAATCCTCAGACGAGCAGGACGATCCAACCGTTCTCCATCAAAAACGCAAAATCCAAGAGATGAAAGACCACCGCGAGAGCCTCAGAGTTGCTTGGACTACGGCCAGACATGTCAGGTGAGTTTTCGTTGGAATCTTCCCTCACTCCCTTTGCTCATATGACTCGACTACCCAGACGGGTGCGCGTCGTTCCCAAAAGACATCTTGACTTCCCTCGGGACGAGTATTTTCAAGTGCGAAACAAGCAAGGCACCACCCCGCGGTATGATTGGCTTTCATGGCTGGGCTATGTAGGTCATTCGTGGCTTATTGTCTGAGATTGATGCTGAGGACGTACCAGAACCTGATTTACTACACCCAAGACTTCAGTGCACAGTATGTTGATGATTTTGATGAACTGCCATTCGACATCGACAGCTCGAGGCACTATATCGAACGACTGGTCATGGCCAGTGCACCCTGGCAGACATGGGCTATGGATGTCAGGGCTGTCTACCGATGGGAGAATCCCAAGACCACCGCGAAATGGCTCGTACTCTATCTCAGCCTTTGGTATACGCAACACATGATGGCTTTCGTGGTGAGCTTGGCATGGCGTCTGTGCTCACGTCTGTACTGATGCTGCCACATAGTACGCTTACATCATTTATCTCGTCCTGAAGAACAAGCTCTATCCAACCGGTGTCGAATCATTACGCGACTCGGTCAGTCGTGCGAGTGACAGCCGCGCGAAGGCTCAAAGGTTCGGCGAATTAGTCGATAGACATGGCCGCCACGATTGGCTCGAGCCAGTCATGGAAGGCCTGGGCCCCCACATCCAACTTCAGCTTGGCGACATGGCGAACATGCTCGAAGTCTTCTCCAATTTTTATCACTGGATATACCCCCAGAAGACAGTCGCGACCCTATCCTTCTTGATCTCCTGTCTCATGGTTTCCTTACTTGCCGATATGGCGTTCTGCATGAAGATTGTGTGGTTCGTAGCTGGCGGCACTTTTTTTTTGTGTTGGCCGATTGCCAGCATCCATCCCAAATATCGCTATCTGGTCTCGCCTTTCAAATGGGTCCTCTGGGATATCCCTACGCACGCTGAGTGGTCGTTTCAATATTTGAGACGTGAAGCCCAAATGGTGAGGGAAGAGCGAATCAAGCTCAAGATTGACGAAGAGCATTCCCGCGAGGTGAATGATGCCACACGCGATGGCTATATGGGTCTGAACACAAAAACGCCCAGTGTTCATGTGGAAGGCCGTAAATATGAGGCAGGAGAAGAGGCTCTCACAGACAGTGAGGACTGGCAGAGCGCGACATCGGCTTCGAGCGTGCTGGAGGAAGCAGACTTTCGCTCTTTCCGTGCATACTCTGAAGATGCTCGAGGGCACATAGTAGTCTTCTCGGATGGAGTCCGCTTCATCAAGAGTTTCAGAAAGACCAAAGTTTGGACTGTGCCATTTATCGCCCTGACCGAGATGAGGAAGGTCAAAGGCAACCGGATGTCCAAACTTTTCGCTTCGCGTGATCAACTTGAAATTACAAGCACGGACGGTCGAAAGTACTGCTTGCAAGGCATGCAGGAAAGAGACGAGGCCTTCAATGCGATCATCGCCTTTTCAGGTCTGCAGTGGCAAAGTCTTCAGATCAGGCAGAGTTCAGACGCGCAAGGTTGATCTTGCAGGCTGCGAGACATAGGTAAAGCATTTGGCTCATCCCATCCACGCGTCTGGGTCTTGTCTGGGTGACTTTTGGCTCGGGCTGATCGGGCTTCTTTGCACTGGAACCGTCAGGAACCCCCCGAAGCCGTTGCCAACAGAGACACTTTCGCGGCCTTGCTCCCGCCATTGAGGACTGAGCGGCAATGGTCTGTGCAGACTCATTGGTCTTGTGCTCATCTCATAGTATTCAACCCCAGGACCTCTGGCTGGAGGATTGATCGAGGTCAGATTCCACTCGAACTCGCTCACCGACTTAGTGTAAACATTTAGCGATTGAGTCATTACCTTTTCCGGCAAGGCACTGCTGCGCTCTGGCGCTTGCTCGATGCCTACGGCAGAGCGTGGAGCGAGCATGGCGATCAAAGTTGTGGACAGAGCATACAGATGTGTCAAAGCTGGAAGCGTGCCTTGTAGAAGAGACCGAGCCAGGTATAGATAGTAACTTTCGAAGGAAGGGTTCCCATCGCGTTGGTGAGATGCTCGAGTATTAATCTCGTACTTCAATCGCTTGAGGGAGGGAGAAATGAGCGGAGGGACTGAGCCTAGAGGGAAGGGTCGATCAATCATGTGGACAACGTGAAGGTTCCGAAGCTTTACACATGGTTCCAAGATCCTGTTCAGAGCGTGTATGGGGAGAGCTGTATTTGAGAGCCTGATGGACGTAATTGTGCCAGAAACCTCCGGCCTCGAGAGGTAGTGGACAAAGCCAGTTGCCGTGATGTCTGGAAGATCGTGGAGTCCAAGTCTCGCCACTGGAGGCAGTGGCACCGGGCGAAGGACGGGCGAGAAGATGGAGTCGTCCAAGCTTTCGAGGCCAGAGAGGACCAATTCTTCTAGGTTCGGCAGAGACGACAAAACTTCGCATATCAGGGACGCGTCGACGGTCAGCCTCTGCAACTCCACGCTCTCCAGGTTGCGCCAGTGCTTGGCTTGAGCAAGTGCTGCAAAGCTGGCCTCTGCGCCTGCTGCATACTTCATCCATCGAAGATCGGGACAGCGCGTCTCAAGTTCGAGCCTCAAGATGGTCGAGGTCGAGCTTTCACTGAAAACATCCTCTGGTAAATCGACGTATCGCAGATTAGGTAGGACTGATATGGCTCGGGCCAGATCTGGAGCGCATACCTCTCTCGTCACGAAAGGCGTCTTGAGGGATTCGACGCCCGCTGCTAGGCGGTCGTTGTCCTTGACTGTCCGGTAGAATAAATGCAAACGCTCTTGCGCAGCGTCGCGGACATCGCCCTTACGCCCATGAAGAGCACTCGCCTTTCGTTGATTCACTAGCTTGACCTCTCGGTCGCAGTAATGTACGACATCGATGCGTACATTGCAATACCTGTCACACGTGTGTCAGTGTCGAATACAAGGCCGGAACAGATGCTTTGGCTCGATGTGGTTGATTGACTTACAGCAACTGGGTGGCTGCTGCAGACCATTGCTTGTCAACACGAGCACACGAAGCCAGGTCTCTCATGTCACAAAGCATACAGCCTCCATCCATCATCGAATTCTCGCAACAAACGTAGCTGCCATCCTGAGCATGGGGGCAGACGAATGAAAATAGCTTGACCAAGAGATCTGAGGGCAGTTGGCGTGTGGGATCGGGGGCGAAGGATGTTGCAAAAAAGCAGCTGTCGTCGAGCACCCTGCGATCGATGTCTGATACGCTAGGAGTTGATTTGATGCGTGACCTCCTGGAGCGGAAAGTGTCAAAGAACTTCATGCTGGCGAATCAGGACGGCCAATCAGAATGCCAGGGATAGAGTCATCAACGCGGGTGATTGACAAATAGAGGCCTGGATGAGAAGAATGGTCGCGTCGAAACATGGATCGAGTGCAAGGTCCTCCAGGGGTCTATCATTTCATTGGTGAAGCTGTAGATTGATTGTGACAATTTAGAGGTCAAGGAGCAGGAGCATTGACCTGCAAATCATTGACCACCCTGTGCATGATGAAGATGAAACCATTGTGTGCTCTTGTCTTTGGGACCGCTTTAGGTTAACCTGCTAGACGGAGCCGCAAGTCATTGCGGTTCATCAACCCTCGTTGGTTTGGAATGCATGTGCAGCTGAGGACCGTGCACGATCTTTGTATCAAAGTCCTCGTCGCTCTACAGAGCAACTCATTGATGGAGCTCTAAAATTCAAGAAGGTCCAACCTAGTGGATCGATTGTCAGAGACTGACAGCGTAGCAAATACTGTACGATTCCCAGAGCAGAAATTTGATGTCCAGATCTTCTCACGCTGCTTGTACCATGTAGGGAATATAAGTCAAGTATACTCCATCTGGCGTCGCGGACACGTTCCTCAAATTGGCGTTCCTGCAGGGAGGACGGGTTGGGCGTCAACGTTGTGGAGGTGGAGTACGGATCCGTAGTCAGGTCCAAGTCATCCTAACACTTGACGATTTTTGGCTTTCGCTTTCGACTAAGGATTTTTGCACCAATCTCTGTTTAGCTTAGAATTTTTCCCATTCATTTCCTTTCCTTTTCTGCCTTTACATGCCTCAGCTTTCGCAGCCCTTTCCTCCTGCCCGCTTTGCCTTCATCCTAGGCTCTCCTGTTCGCCCTCTCGGTTCCTTCAAGTCGACACATTGATGTCCTCAGCTCTCTGCCGTCAATTGCGCCTGTCACTTGGCTCCCGACCGGACTGGAAAACGTCAACGCTGAACCCCTGGCTCGGCGGCTGAGCTTTCAAAGATTGACAGCCTACCTGCTTATACAGGAGGGCATTGGGTGGAGCAATTGAAGAGACCGACGCCTCAATCCCATTAGTGCCGTGCGACTATGTCAAGCACCCAAGGCCAGAGGCCGCCGGATAACGATTATTACCTCGTCACACATGTAGCAACAACATGTGACGAACATGGGGTGTATGTCACCAAAGATTCAGCTGAGGTCATCGAGATTGGCTGGCTGCTCTTGGAGGCTAACCAGGGTCTCGCCGAGGTGAACTTTCTCCCACCACGAGCCCAATGCTACTATGACCACTACCGCTACTGCTATTGCTCCTCCTCCTTATTACTGACTGGACGCTTTGCCGTAGGTCCACCGTGAGAGCATCTTGGTCAAACCTGTCAACACTCCTATAACCCCCCTATGCAGTGAGTCAGTCCAAGGCAATGGGTCTCACGTTGGCCGACTCTGCTCATGTGCAAAATAGCTAGCCTGACCACCCTTACCTGGGAACATGTCCGTACCGCAGGCACTTTCCGCGATGCCATCACCCGATTCGACGCCTTTGTACAGGAACATCTGAAAACCAAGGAATTCTCGTTCGTCACCCTGGATTCATGGGACCTGCGAGTTCAGCTGCCCCGCGAAGCTAGGGACAAAGCAGTCGTCTTGCCAGCATATCTTCAGCATTCGCGCACCTTTGATCTACGGACCGAATATCAGCGCTGGCAACAGCACCATCCCGAATCCCTACCCTTCGGTCCGAGCTCTTTGCAGAATATCTGCGCTGCCCTGGAGGTAGAACCAGTCCAATCATCGGCCCCAATCAAACACAATCTCCCCTTTCATCTTCAGGCACTGGCCCCAGCCTCGCCGCGACGCGCTTTGGAAGAGGCTATCACGCTGGCCCGCGTGCTACGTGGCCTGCTGGCGAAATCGCAGCCACGGCATGAACATCCCGACGTGCTGACCCGACCTCTCGATGCCAGAGCGGACGTGCGAGCCTTTTTGGCCGAACGCAGCAAGGTTCTCCACATGAGTGGTCTGCCGCACGACACCACGCAATCGGAGCTTGAGAGCTGGTTCACTCAATTCGGCGGTCGTCCGATCGCGTTCTGGACGTTGCGCACTCCCGATCAGCATAAGCCTACTGGCTCTGGCTTTGCTGTGTTTTCGTCGCATGAAGAGGTCAGTAGCCAAACAAGCCCAGGGTGGAAAGCCATTGGTGGAACCCCGCATCCAACCTGTCCTCCCTCTCATATCTTCACCCGAATTGAGCTTCTCTAGTATATTGTCCCTTTTTCCCTGCTTTTTCTTCTCTCTTCATACTGACGCAACGATTGCTCTTAGGCAGCCGAAAGCCTCTGTATGAACGGACGCGCCCTCAACGAAAAGGCCATCGAGGTCTCGCCTTCCTCCAGCCGCGTCCTCGATCGCGCCGCTGAGATATTGACCCCCTTTCCGCCCAGTAAGAATCGTCCGCGCCCAGGAGACTGGACTTGTCCATCTTGCGGTTTCTCTAACTTTCAGCGCCGCACGGCATGTTTCCGGTGCTCCTTTCCTGCCGCGTCCGCGGTCCCCACTGGAGATCCCATGGGCTACTCCAATTATGGCTATGGGCCACCGCACATGATGCCTCATCACCACATGGGCCATCACGGTGGACACGGAGTGGGTCATGGGCGGGGAGGGGGCGGAGGAATGGTTCCCTTCCGCGCCGGCGATTGGAAATGTGGTTCGGAAGGATGCGGGTATCACAATTTCGCTAAGAATGTCACCTGCCTGCGTTGTGGTGCCAGTAGAGCCGGGGCGGCCGTGGTAGCCGACTCTGCCTTTCCCTCGCCTCATGAGCACTCATCCGGGTATGGCATGGGCCCATCTTCAATAGCAGGAACCCCTGGACCTGGAGCTTTTGCTGCCCCATCCGGCAGCTTTGGTTCAGGAAGCTATGGGGGACAGCAATTTGGAGGCCCCCCGAGTCAATACGCCCTCCCATCTGGTATTGGGGCCCCTACCAATGCATATGCACCTATGGGATCCGGCTACGGTCCAGGCCTTTCAGGCGGTCCATTTGACAGCCGAGCGGCTGAAGCTGCATTCAGCGCAGCTGGCAATGGGCCCCCATCCTCGACCGCGCCCAACGGCTCGTCGACTTACGGTGGACCGAATCATGGTGGTGCCGTGGACGGTGGAGCCGATCCTTTTGCATTTCTCTCTTCTGGCCTCGGCGGCCTTTCAATGAACGATGAGAACAGGCGCAACGGCGCAAACCCAAACAAGTCCCCAGCCTAGAGCAGGTCGAACAGTAGCACGAGAGAGCGCAGACTTCGTGCTCAATCCGCCCAAATGCGTCATATCAGCTTGATCTCGAATACTTGTGATCACTGCGGTGTGGCCTTGGAATGGACCAGGCTTCTTCCCGGATTGACGTTGATGTGGATGCGTTCGTGTTCAGGATAAAGGGTAATTTCTAGATCTCATCATGGTCTGCATAGCGGGTTGGGCATGATCGATAGCGGCGGTGTTGGTGGTTGGGAATGCATGTGAGATGTTGAAGAAAACAAATTGGGTTCGTTTGTATCGGACTTGTGGTCAAGGTTGTGGGACTGGGAACGGAAGAGCATGATACACTAGGTGAGGGAGGGTTTGCACAGCATCTTTGCTGTCCCTTCGGCCTGTACGATTGCCTGGGTTGTTGCATTTGGGACAAAAGTGTCGGATTGCGTATGTGAGATCGGACTGGACGAGAAGGATAGCAGATCACGTAAAAAGTTGCTTGCAGGAGCAACGCAAGATTCGCAGGCTTTTGCTCGCCCAGGCCGGATCGATAGAGATCTTGTGGCATAAAAGACGCTGTGGAAAGAGAAGAAATGGTTTCCCCGCGAGCGATATCCAAGCTGTACAGTGAATTCCCGAGCAAAGATGCTGGTGATACCTCTTCTGCGACGCTGATGACGGGAGGCTATGGGTTTAGTCGATTCTTGTCTGCATGAGCTTTTGCTGGTCGACAACGCTTACGGATGGGAGATGCAGCGGCTTTCGAGGCGCATCTCCCACATTTGACATCCCCGTCGACGACCAAACCGCTTTCACTGCGGCTTGCCAATCCTGATGATTCTACGCGGACCACGTCGACTGGGCTAGAGATCTCTCACCTGCCACTTTGGCACCACGACGTTACCGTGTAGGCGCTGCTCGTCTCAAGTTTGGTGCCTAGCTCCCCACTGTAGTGGCCATGAAACCTGGTTGCTACTCGATGACTGCAGAGCACAGACGATGGCAGAAAGCATCCGATCTCAAGCAGCAAAACAACACCAGGCCAATCATTCTGCTTCCCCAACAGCGATGTCGATTTCTTTCCTTTTTCCCCTCTCAACGACTGGGTTCTTGTTGATACCTTGGGACCGCTGCACGCTCGCCAAAAGGCTGCCTGGCGCGTACTGGGGCCCTTCTTCCAGGCTGATCATTGGGCCTCGCAAATTGTGATCTCGGGATCCTGCAGCTGTACCGTGTCCCAGATGGCCTTGGCCTCTGTCATCAATATTAGCCAATAGACCTGTTTTGAAAATACTCTTCTCCTCGCTCTTCAAATTCGAGCTTCTCGAAGCATTTGGAGGAACACCCTTCTGATGGCTCTCTTCATTTGCGTCACGCAATATAAGCCGGCGCTGAATCGCCTCATTTTCTTCCGGTGACCTTAGGCCCAATGGTAAGCGTACCCTTTGAGAGAGCTTTGTGGCTGCGTTGGTTAGACTATGAGCCGGGGCCGACTCTGAGCCAAAACGCTTTCCTTGCCGATGCTGGGGTGCTTCCGGATGCTCAGGCATGTGAACAAGAGGTGGCTTTGGTCTTGTGGTTCGCTGCGTTGTTGCCCTGGCCAAGCTATTTCCGTTTGCTGCACGCCCTTGTGAACTGTGGTCCTGCTCTGTCACATGAGCCTTCTCTCGCTCTCGTTGCGCTGCCCTACGTTGAGTATACGTGTTGCCAAGCAAACCAGTTGCAGCGAAGGGTTCCGCATCAGGCTGACCCAGTGGCAATGGCTTGACAGTTGTCGGTTCATGACTTTGTTTGCCTAAGCCATCACCTCCTACGGCACCACCTGCAATTGGCATAGGGTCATATGAGCGACGGTGAGGCGCCCAGTCTCCACCAGTAGGAATTGTACACGCCCAATCTAACTCGCCCTGATGCTGCTCTGTTCGAGTGTGAGCTTCAGCGGGATCCGTGAGACCATGGGTTTGCCTGACTAGTCTGGCACCTTGCCGTGTCTGATCCGGGTTGGATCGAGCGCCTCTTACCGAGGACGAACCGAGGGAGCTGTCCTCAGCTCTCTGACCCATAACATGCACAAGATACCAGCTACGCCAGATCTGGACACTGGAGTAGAAGTGGTTGGCCAAGGTCTTGTCATTGGTAGAGAATAGATGCACGAAATTCTGATTACTCAGGAAGATACTCGATTTTTGCTGGCTTTTGATTGCGAAGCAGAACCTCTTGGGAGGGCGTATGTATTTGCACAGCCGGGTCTTGGTGGGCATATAGATGTCAAAGTCTGACAGGTGGCAGATGTTACTCGAGACCCCATTCTTTGCGACCGAGATCTGTCCATCGGCTCGAAGATTGATCCATTTCTTGTCCCACTGACCAGGTCTTTGGGAGTGATACATCTGCACCGAAGCTCCTGCGGGTGGCTGTTCCAGTACGCCTTCTAGATTCAAGTTGATGTCCATACTCTCGAAGAACGAGGGCACAAGGACTAGCGTGTTCTGAGTGTCGGAGTCCCATGAATTGAGCAGGTCGCGGATATGCTCGTACTTTCTTAAGGGCCGCTCAAGGCCCAACGGGGTATAGGACTCAAGCAAGACATGGTCGTCAGGGCTAATGTCTGGAGATGATTGTACGCTGGCTGCACGTACAATGTCGTAGGGTGTTGTGGTGGGAGAGATAGGCACGGAGATGACGGACTGATCATGTCTGACGGAAACGCGTCGCTCCCCTGCGTTGACGGCTGAGATGGGAGCATCAAACGTTGGTCGGGACAATGTGACTTCAGGCGGACGATCTTCCGAGCTGGCTTTTGTCTTGTTACTCTCCGTGGAAATCCGGCTGGCCAGGGAACTTTTCGTAGAGGGTGCGGTGGAGGGTATCGGGGTCCTGACTGGGCTTCTGGGACTATGGAGCTCGCTCCTTTGCGTCCGCTCGCCTTGGCTTGTGCGCTGTTTGCTCGCTTCGACATTTCCACGTCGAGGTGGAGGTTCGCAGACGCTGGTCGAAAACTTGCCCCAAGAGCCCTTGTACCTCGATCGGCTCCGTTCAAGAGCGCCGGTGGACGTCGTCGCCTTCTCCACCATTGTGTCCGTGAGCACAAGCCAACTGGTCAAAAGCTTCGACTTTTTCTTCGCCTTTGGCGGCGCCTTTTCACTGGGATGCCAAGGGGGTATTGCGAAGGCATTGGGCGTGGTTGATGCTCCTTGGCTCGCGAATCGGGAGCTCCCCACTTCATTTGTGTTGTGCAAGGGCTGGGGAAAAGAAGGGGCAACATTCCTCAGCGCATCGTGCATAAGCGAAGCATCTACGTCAGAACTAAGTTTAAATTCAAACCAACCCTAGACGCAACTGCATCTACAGCACTTTTACCGTCCTAATCGTCCAGATATTATTTCTATTCAAGTCCATCCGGCTACCTATCATAGCTCGAACTTCATTTGCGATAGGCACGAGCCTCCCTCTTCCTGGATTCATATCGGTCAGCTCTTCGCACTTCGTCCATGGGCAAACAGTGCCACCTACCACCATACCCTGAAGTCTTGGGTGTGCACTTCGATACCAAGACCCTTCAGGGTTTGTGTAGATAAGTGAGTATCGAACGGCCTTTGGACGCTTGCTGTAGGGTCCGGTGGCCCGGATTGGGCCTCCATACCGATCAAGGGCAGGCCTAAGACGTCCGCAAATAGCTGGCACATCCCATACTTGGTCAATCTATCTTCGGATGAAAAGTGTAGGATCCTCGGTAGCGCGACTGCGTTGGCTGTGTCCAAGTACTTGATTGCTATGTCCATGCAGACGCGTGCGACATCCTCTGTATTCGTAGGGTATCTCTGAGCCCAATCATCCATTATGATGCCTTTGGCTTCTTGGGCCTCCCAGACGGCCCTCATCAGGACGTTGACTGCACTCTCCTCTGGCTTCGCAGCATCCCCGTACAAGACCGGCACCCTGAGAACAAGGCCGAGACCATTGGCCGCCGTAGCTGTGATTACTGCCTTCTCCCCGTCCAGCTTGGTTTGTCCATATAGGTTTGGGGGGTCAGGTTCGGCGTCAGCTGCGTATGGCGCCTCGCCAGGCCTGCCAGGGAAGACATAGTCGGTGGAGATGTATATGAGGAGGACGCCGCGTTTTGATGTCTCATGGACCAGACACTCCGTCGCCTCCACGTTGACTCGGCGTGCTCCGGCGGGATCTTGGTCGCACTTGTCAGGGAAACGATTCGCGGCGCCTTGCTTGATTTTAATCTACGCTCTGGATCGTCTTGGGTCGCACGACTCACAATGGATCACAACATCCGGTCTGTTCGCTCAGCGTGAGTAAGCTCTGATTCATCACGAAGTCACCGTGAGGTGCAGTCCGAACGAACCTACCTTACATCACCTAGGAGCGCTCCAATTGCGGTTTGATCAGACAAATTGACCTTGAGAATTGAGGAGGTGGCACGAGAGAAGCCGGTCCCCACCGCATGCCAACCAGCTCTTTCAAATACCTGGAGCACCTGATGGCCTAGAAAGCCAGTCGCGCCAGTCACGATTACAGATCTAGCCATGGATGATGGGAAAAGCGATTCCCGAAGAGCGAGAAAGGTTTTGTGTTTTGCGTCACCAAATCGATCAATCCAACTTCGCTGATCATGACCCCCCCGAGACCAAATCTGTAGCCATCGCACGTACGCTCTTCTCCAAAAGGCTCCATGAAGGATGCTCTTTGATGAAAAGTGGGCTCAGCGTAGCAACTGAGTGCGTGATTGCCAAAAATTCCCATACGATCCGAAGACCATAAGGAGCGGTCATAGTTGTAGTTTTCAACTAGCAAAAACGCGATCTCGGACGAATCCTCACTGATACGCGTATGCCCTAGCACTTAGATGGGGAGCAACGTGGGGAGGGGGGTGGTCCCAAGAATATATAGGAATTGCCAGTGCCGGGTAAGTTGGGTGATAAGGAATTCTTTCTCATTAGCGAGCTTGGGAGCGTCTCAATTTTACATATCACTACCCGCTACCTTCATAGCTTCGAAAGCCCACTATATAATTGAACTCAAGTCATCTCTTCATCATCCATTAGCTGACTCTCAAGGACAGAGTCCTGCTCGTCCACCACCATGTTGTCGTCAGCTACATTTTCTTTCTGGACAATACCATTCACCGTTGAAGCTGCATCACTTGACTGACCCTCATCTGTCATGCCCGTCTCTTCTGCATTTGGCCTTGGCTCAGCTTCGATCGAAGGCGCAGCATCCACTGTCCGCTTTCTAGCCTCGCCCAGAGCCTTGCCCAATGCAAGATGGAGCTTGTTGACCGCTGTTCGCGATGCGGCGTCCCCGGCAATATTACCGTCGATAGCTTCGATGGCAAGATTGTTGACAGACTCTAGCTTGTCGAGTCTCGAGTTCCCATTCACCAAGAGCTTTCCCAGCATACTCATCTGTGCTTTACGTTCTTCTCCTTGGGATCTGGTCAGCTCGACTGAGGAGGTCGCAATAGGGGGCCACGCTTACTTGAGCATCCATGATGCAGCGCTCGTTCCAGGACCCGCTCTGCCAGAGTGAGATGGATATCGCCAATCCCTGCTTGAGTTTGTCTTCTGCCAGCTGCATCCCAATCCATGGCAATTTCATCCTGGATTACCAGTTTCCTTGCATCAGTCCAATCGGTCAACATGTTGCCGACAACACCAAGTCCCACCATCTCCGCACCTTCTTCAAGGTCTTGGCTAAGCTCCACAGCTGCGTGCATCACATCACCCGCGACAATCGCCATAAGCTCCATGTTCTCCCGTTTGCTGTGGCAGTAGACCGGTAAGGAGTAGCTCAAGGTTTGCATCACGCCTGCGTTCTCCTTTGTCATCGGGTCGAAATACAAGTTGGCAATCTGCGTCAGAAGATTTTCGTCTTGGATGACTGACGTCAACATAAGTTTGCACACCGCTGTTGTCGTTGCCGATCGCACCTCAGGGGCCTGCGATGCTTTCATGCCGGACGCGAAGATTTTCACTATCATTCTTTGTACGTCCGGGTCTGCATCCGGCGACTGCATCAGTGAAGGGTGTGTCACTAGAATGTCGGCCAGAACCTGGACCGCAGTGAGCTGGAGCGCATCTTGGCCTTTTTGGAAGCAATGGATGAAGAGCGTCAAATTCTCGTCTGCAAGTTTCTGTTGTTCCCATCAGCAAAGAAGCATCCCTGCAGCCCATGTTCACGCCTACCTTGTCCAGCAGGCAGCAAAGGCCCAGGCAGATGAGGCCTCTCTCCCTGATCGGCGCTTCATGACTTCTTACTGCCGGCACCACCAGATTGTTCAGCATGGTCACCAATTGTGCATTGGACTGCAAGGCACCCTCCACATTCTGAAGCATGCATTGCGCTATGTGCAGACATTTCATGTTGACCAGTATCTCCTGAACCGCCTTCAGTTGGTTCAGCTGCTGTATCGCAGCGGTTCCTGCTCCTTGGGATTGGAATGGCTTCGTAGGCGTACCATCACTGAGCTCAGATCGAGCGGAATGAAAGCTTTCGTCTCCTTCCTGGTCAAGAGGTGGATTTTCCGGTGCTATAACATCATGAACTTCGGCCATGGCCTCGAGTATCACTCCACAGAATTCCCGTTCACCAGTCGGCTCGTTGCCGCAAATGTTTCGAAGAATCTCGATTACAAGTTTGGTGATCTCATCCGGTAACAATGGAGACGCCAACAGGTCTCTCAAGTGGTGAAACATGGCGCGACGGCCAACTTCGTCGCTGTAATCCGCAGTCTTGGCTATGTATAACAATTGCTCGACGACGAATTCCTTTTCAACCGTATCTTCTTCTGCCCTGTTCTCAGCTTGAATGCCGTCATTTTCGAGATGCCTGAGCAAGTTGTGCGCATGCTGCATCAGATGAAAGGCAAGCGTAGTCACTTCTGGCATTTTCTCCTGGACCGCGTTGTTCACTTTGCCCTTGTCGAAGTCATTCAAGGTTCGTATAAGATAGACGCCTTCTGGAGTCAATTGCTGCCAGAAGGCGTCCCCAAACACGACTTCATTAACATAGTCAGGTCTTGCCTTCCAAAACTCACACATGGCTTCACCAGCAATGCCCCTCTCGATACCCGAGTTGACAATGTCAATGCGCTCCAGCAGTTCAAGCAGCCCATCCATGTCTGGCGAACAAGTCTCCAAGGAGCTTCCAACACCCTCGTGCCGTGAGGCATTGGCACAATCTTGGATCCACCTTTCCGAGAACAAGCGAGCAGTGGCTTTTCGAACGCTCTCATCCCGGTCGCGCAGTCCCCATCGGAGGAGTTTCTCCCTCATCGAGAGGGAGAGATGCCTGAAATCTCCCAGGTTTGGAAGCAGACGCGAGTAGAGGACTCTGCGAGTCGCTCCATCAGTATCCCTTGCCCTCTCAAGTAGATAGGGCAGGGTTTCGGGAGTCAAAGGCAGATTGAGCAACAAGGCCCGGCGAACGTCGGCGCTAGGGTCGTTTCGAAGACTATGCAGTAGTTTCGAAGTGAGATCTTCGGCATTGCTCAGCCCATTATTGGTGATCTCCTCGTCCTCTCCATCCTGACCAGCGAGCCGCCCCAGTCCCAGAACGGCTTGCACCCGCACCGTAGACTCTCTGTCTTTCAGCCTCTTCAGCAAGGCGGTCTCCAGCAATACATAATGTTCATCATCGATGGAGTCCAGAGAATTGATGAGTTGCGCTACTAGCTGCGTTGCTCGGTAGCGCACCGTCTTCTCTTTGGAACTGGTGAATTGCAGCAGCAAAGACAGCAGCTGAGCAATCAGGCGCGAGGCTGGAGTTTCCTCGTATTGTGCTTCATCGCCATCACCTTCCGGTATCAGCGCCGCATCTGTATGCTGTCAGTGTTCCACAGAAGTTTCGAGCAGGCTTGAAGCATCCACCTGCCTTTATCACTTGCGCATTTCAAGAAGGCAGCAACAAATTTCATGAGCCTGTCGCCTACTACTTCAGTCCTCCTGATAGACATGAGTCTGAGCACGCATCTCGAGAATTCGAAATTAAAGTCTTCTTCATCAAAGGCATCCCGTAGGGTCTTGGACTTGTCTCCTGCAGGTGTCTCATAGACACAAGCCTCCTGTATTTTTCGCAGTCCTACCACCAATTTCCTGTGACCGGCGATAGCCTTCTGAGCGTCGCTGAACAGATTGGATAGAACTTGGCGCAATTGGTTGGGCGCACCTTCTTCAGAGGCGCGCATTCGTACGGAGGTTGGGAGATGACTATTGGGCGTTTCGGTGGAGCGAGTTTTCGCAGTCGGAGAGGTGAAATGATTGCGATTGGAGACTCTACCAGGCATTCTGAAAGCCTCGAGCTACCGTTCTGCTTCAATACAGAAAGAGACATCTAAGACCCAAGACCCGAATGTTTGTTTACCTCAGGACCATGCCAAGCAATGCCAAAGATATGCCAAGCTTCTTGAAAAGTGTTGCGTCATTCGCCTCGTCCCACTGTCCCACTGTCACGGCTTGTGAATCGCCGCCATCCACCAGTGTTGGCCTGTATGTGAGTGGCTCTCTTCCAAGGTCAGTCAAATTCCGAACTGACGTACATAATTAGAGAATGATCCGGCAAGGCATCCGACGAATGTACACCACAGCTGCGCGTGGCATCGAAACCGCCCAAAAAGTTGACCGAGACAATCAATACAGGGTCCAGTTAGGCAAGGCCCAAGGCTGTGTCACTGGCTTGGTTGGAGGTGGTGTCTTTGCTCCTTCGTTCTTGGTTCAGACTGCTGATCTGTATAGCCATTGGAAACACACCCTTGATCCGACTCAATCGTCTTTCTGCAGAGACAGGCTGCGAAATCCTAGGGAAAGCCGAATTCCAGAACCCAGGAGGCAGCGTCAAAGATCGGGCCGCTCTATATGTCATCAAGGATTCCGAGGAGCGGGGCCAGCTCCGACCTGGTGGCACAGTCGTGGAAGGCACCGCTGGCAACACTGGGATCGGCTTGGCCCATGTTTGCCGGAGCAAAGGCTATAAGCTTGTTATCTACATGCCGAACAACCAGTCGCAAGGCAAGATCGATCTGTTGAGGTTGCTCGGTGCAGAAGTCTACCCTGTACCAGCCGTCCCCTTCGATAGCCCTGAAAATTATAACCACCAAGCTGCCCGCCATGCAGAGAGGACCGAAAACGCAGTGTGGACGAATCAGTTCGACAATGTGGCCAACAGACGAGCCCATCTGGAGACGACCGGTCCGGAAATTTGGTATCAGACTGGTGGCAAGATCGACGCATTTACTTGCGCCACCGGCACCGGGGGAACATTGGCAGGCGTTGCAAGATACTTGAAAGGCGCTTCAGATGGGCGGGTAAAGGCTTACCTTGCAGATCCACCAGGGAGTGTGCTACATTCGTACATATCCACGGGCGGTAAGCTGAAGGAGCGCACTGGATCCAGTATCACTGAGGGCATCGGCCAAGGCAGGGTCACAGACAATTTAAAGGAGGATATAGACCTTCTCGATGGCTCCCTTCACATTAGCGATGAGAAAAGCATTGAGATGGTCTATCGCTGTCTAGACGAAGAGGGCCTCTATCTTGGTGTCAGCTCCTGCTTGAATGTCGTCGCTGCCAAGGAAGTCGCCGAACGCCTGGGCAAAGGCCATACGGTGGTGACCATACTTTGTGATGGCGCGTACAGATACGCAGACCGACTCTTCTCCAAGCACTGGCTGCAGGATAAGAATTTGATGGACTCGATTCCGCCCAATCTCAGGCGATATGCGGTGTTACAATGATTCGCACAAGCTCTCGAGCAGGGTGATGGTTCAGATTATGCCAACATTTGGATCGATGAAGAGTGACCTTGGCTAGCGGTCGCACCACCCACTGCCCGCTTCAACCTTCACCAAGTCTGAGCATGTTGTATTCCCAACACCTACCGATTGAAGCTAGGCGAGCGCATGGTGTACGTCGCCTTTGAGAGGATACCCGAGATATATCCCGCCGAATTTGACTGGGACCTGATCAAAATGCCACCGCAGCTGAAGACCCGCGTGCATCAGTCGTCAATCATGAAGCTAAGAATCCGCGTTCAAGTGTCACCTATCTTAGGTCCCTCCGCCATGTCTGCCATGAGGTTTCCTAAGCCACGCCTGACGGGGCCCGAACGGGGCGATGCCGGTTTAATATTGGCATCATCCTTGACATCGGAGCTCTGAAGACCTGAGGACTTCCCGGTGTCAGCGTACCGCACATGTGGCAGAGCTGACGCAGGTGTCCTGGACAAGGTCGAAGCTCTACTGGTGAGCGCATGCCCGCCAAATGTTCCATCGCCTAAGTTGGAGTTCCTCCGATGCACTCGTCTACCCGCATCGACGTCTTCCGTCTTGTGTACTTTCTCACTCGGTAACAATATGGCGCGATCTAGCTCGTATGGTAGTCCTCGATGACGCCCACGAATCTGCATGGCAATGATGACCAATTTTGACACTACGGTGAACTGACCGGAAAAGGATGTATCGACATTCGGGTAGCCGAGCGAGAGGCCGACCGTGCCATAGGCAGACACGATTTCGAAAAGGACGGAATAGAGCGTGAAGGCGTATTCGTTCGTATTCTGCAACCGGTTGCCTTCTGCAATGGCGATGATAAACAATCCGAGGAAAATGTACCATAGGTCGAAGCTCAACTGTTTTCGCAGATGCGCGCCCACGTAGCTCGGCTCCTTCTCGTCATCAAGCTCCTCGCTTGGAGAGCTATAGATCCCCAGGCTTTTCTCTTCGTACACATTCGTTCTTCTCATAGAAATTGCGGTCGGGAACACAGAGATATACATCATGATCATGTATGAGACCTGGATCCCAGGATGTAGGTTGGCAAGATTCACAGACGCAAACCCTGCTGTGCGCGTACTGGCAGCTTGAAACAGCCCATTCAGCACCCGAAAACCAACGGGATTGATAGAGTTGATCGCTTCGTCATTGAGCTAGCTCGGAATCAGACTGATGCACCGCAGGGAGTCAACAACAGCACTCACATCGAGAACAATAAAAAATATTATGTCCAGTCCGTTGAGGGCAACCAGGATCCAGAAGAGCCACCATGTTGCTGTCGAGGGAAAGAGGAGGGTAAAGCAGCGCCTTGGGTGATCGAGTAAGAACATGAATTCTTCCCAGATGCCACTTCCTTCTCGTGCAATCTTGGAGGCGATCCAAATGACCAACCGCAGCATGCAAGGGAAGCCCGTATTACCAATGATGATCAAGTAGCTGCCAAGAAGCAGGGGCAGAACCGCAAGTTGGAATGACTGAAAAGAGTCGGGCGTCAGGGTATAGCCTAAATCGTTGAAGAGGGACGCTGGTGTGAAGATGCCCCTGTATACGGGTCAGCATTATCCTCATTAAGGGATGTAGGTGGTGCTACCACCACGCCCGATTCATGCTGTTAGTCAACACCACTGATCCCCATTGAGGTGTTCGTAAGATCCACGGTAGGAGGACCACTACCCCAAGCAAATGGAATAGGCAATAGTACACTATCTAGGTTAGCCTACATGCAACACTGGGACCTGCGAGACCAACTCACAAACCAGGACAAGCGCGAGTGTCTTCAAGGACCTGTACTCGATCCCACCAAGTTCTTCTCGCTGCTCTTCGGTCAAGTCCACAAAAGCCGAGTTCCTACCAATGGTGGGCTGCCAGCTGAGGTACGGAGCAACGGTCTCGTGCTCTTTGGACGCCCATTCTCTAAGACTTGAAAAGGTCCCAGTCCGATTCTTGAGACGTGCTGAATGGGGCGGGATTTCTTCTGTCGGAGCGTTGACCATGTCTCTGAGATCGCTCTTTCTCTTGGAGAGTTTCGGAAAGGTTGAGGTGTCAACCCTCAGACGGGGGGCATGATTGGATTTGTCGATAATGATGTTACGTCTTTCCAGATGCCCATCGGCAGATGCAGTAGGTTCATTGGAGGCCGTCGCCTGGTGAGTGACCTCAGGAGCCTCAGTCTCAGCATCAAACGGTTCAGGTTCGCGACCGCGATCAAAGTCCCGAGGGCCAGGGATGCGCAAAGCACTCTTATCTCTGGGGTTTCTTTGATTCTCTCGGATAGCAATGTGCTGCTCCGGACTCAGCTGCGGCACTACCGGTGTATCGGACTCTTCGCTCTCCCTCGCTTGCAGCTCATCTGCAAAAACAATGTCTCGATGGAATGGCGCGGGCGAGTCCTGTGCTTTTTGGATCTGACTGGACTCGGATGATGTGTGCGAGTCCTGACCCTCGCTGGACTTTTGCGTCTCCAGCCCTTGTCCGAGACTGCGTGGAGGCCTATTGTGCAGTACCACGATCCTTCTGCCTCGGACCCCTTTTTCAACAGCGCTCGGATCCAGATCATCCTTGGCCTCGGTCTTCGTGCGAGAACGAGAGGTGCGAAAATTACGAGGATCCTTGACGATGTTCTGGAACCTTTTCTCAAACCAATACAGTCGAACAAAGACAACAAACGAATGGATGAAGATGGGCGTACACAACATCGGTACCATATACAGAATGACCTAAAGCCATGATTTAGCGGCGCCCCAACAAGTCATTGTGAAAAGTATTTGCCTGTTGGTAGGTATTCATATCATTGAGATTGCGCCTACCGTGTGGTCAGTCCGATATGGCACCAATGATCGGGTCTGCCTACGTATTTAAGCCACTTTGCGTAGCGCAACCGCTGGCAAAGAATAGAGCATCAATGTACTCCAGGCCGCCGGCGGGATAAAGGAGGATAGAGGCAATGATCGTCATTGAGAGGATGTATAGATCTGGACATCCATTCTCAGCAAATCGATTTGATGCGGGGCACTTGAGGGGACGTCTTGCAGTGTATGGTGATGAAGTTCAGTCGACGTTTCTTCAGGAGCTTGTAAGGGGCATGATCCGTCACCCATTGGAAAGACTCGAGCCATGGCACAAGGAACATGGCGGGCTAGCCTATGTGTGGTTTCTCCGACAGTCTTCGCCGCCACAGAGCCCTAATGCAGGTATTGATTGCCCAACCCTCACTTGAAGAAAGATCTTTTTATTAGTAGAGCACGGAGGCAAGACCCCAAGAGTGGTGATGAGGTTCATTTCGGCATCTCCAAATGGAAAGAGGCTCGCATTGTCGCTCGTCGTCTGTTCCAAGACGACGCTGGTCAGCGGTCGGTGATGCTTATCGAGGACAAGACTGTAAACGTTTGATGCCAGGACTTATTCGGTCATCTGGGGGGGAAATCCGAGTGGAACTTGAAGACTGTTGGCCAGGTTGCACAATGGTAAAGTGAAAGATCAAGTCACGGGGACGACGACACAACGAACGGAAAAACGCTCCGTTGAAAGATTAGGGCAAGGATGCTTCGTCGTCCATGGTCTGGATCCTGGAAACGTCATGGGCGCCCGCAATTAGAAGGACCAGTGTTAGTATCATTTGGTAAGGGAAAGATCGAATACCAAACGGTATCCTTGTACGGTATCAAATTTCATTACGTTTCATCCTCTACGCATGCAATCGGAAGCGCACCCGGTAGCGCTGGGGATTGACAATGCACGCGAGGTTGCATTAAAAGACGTTTTCACCCCATGTAAGCTATCTGGAAGCCCTTAGGCAAGTAGAATGGGAATCGCAGCTACTTTATCTGGACATTCTCCTATGATTAGTCTAATGCATTGGCTCTCCCTTGCCCTTCCGTTTTGCTCGATGGGTCTTGAAGCTGGCCTGCGAGGTGAAGTTCCAACCCCACATGATCCAGTGAAGTACACTTCCTCATTTCATGTGTCGAATCTTTTTCAGTCCAGCTGGGATACATTTCGAAGATTTCGATTTATGCCGTCCTTCAAGCGCAGGAGAAGCTTACCGACCTCTCTTGTGCTGTATACCTTGTACGAGTGAGCACGAGGGACACAACTATCCTGCTGATTCATTCGTGTTCGCTCAAAAGTACGGAGACAGAGGCGCAAGACATTCTAATAACATTTCTCAATGTTTGACATCATCTTTGCCGAAGCGACCATCACCGCTGCCATCAGTAACAGAGACTGGACAGAGCCCTAAGGCTGGCATTGCCTCAGGTACCAAACCCAGCCTAGGTTCATCATCAGGAGTAGAAAGTGATGTACGCTGCGATGTTTCAACATCGAATACCACCGCGCTTGTTGGCAATGGCTCGCCCGAAAGCGCAAAGCTTCGACCTTCCAAATCTCGACAAAAGCACCGGCATACCACAGCAGAAAGCGAAGTAACTAGTGGGAGACCAATAAAGACCAAGCAGGAGGGTCGAAAGGCAGAGAAAGGATCACCAGTATTGAAGCGGTCACGAGGGAAGAAGGTCAGATTCTCTGACATGGTAGAAGAGCGCAGTATTTCCAGCAACGATAGCAGTGACGAAAGTCTCATTGAATCGCAATCGTCCTGCACGGACCCACCAGCAGCTGAGGAACATTCAAGTGCCTACTATCATCCTTTTCAGATTGCAGAAGGTACAAAATTGAGGAATAGGCCATCCCAACAGCTGCCGGATTTTATGAGCAGCAAGGACTCTGGTTCAAATGCAAGCGCAATGAGTGACTGCAGTGAGTAGCTCAGTCCATATCAGCCATCGCACGACTACGCTGACAACATCGCTTCGTAAGGGAAGCCTAGAAAGGTGTCATGGAGCAGCAACGACACAGAGAGCAGCATTGACTGTTTGGAGCAGGGACTGGAGCAGGGGCAATCCTATCAACATGAGGATCAACCCACTCTGGATCCTCGACATAAACCCTTTGCAGACGTGTCTCGATTTGACTTACTGGAACCAGCTTACGTCGTCCTTTCTTAAAATGCGTCCTCATACTTGAAAGGACGCAAATCCGATGCCAGTCAAGTTTTCATTGTTGCTATCGCAGTGATCAAACCAAACACAAAGGGGGACGACAACCCACCATACATATCTAGCGACCAAGAGAGCTCTACTCGAAGTGCAGTCCTGGAAGGCTCCGCATTTGACATAAGGAAGATCATGGTGACGATGGCCGGATTTTGCCACCGATGTCATCTGTAAGCGTCCGGCTGTGAAGCCTCCTTGCAGGCCATCAATCGAGTTGTTCAAGTATGATCTTGAGCATTTCCTTTGGTGGCCAGGCAGGAACCCTGCTTCGAACGCTGAGTTGAAAGATCCCTCCCATGCGCAGAGCAAAGCTCATGCGAAAGGATTTGCAGATGACCATCCGCAACTCGAAGGGCAACCATCTGCTGAAATCTCGCCCTCCTCAACAACCTTACCTTGCTATTTGAATGATCCTAGGCTTTCCTGGCCGCTTTTGGTGCGATGAGATTGTTCCGAGCCAAAAGACGAAATCGTCTCGGAACGACTCAAGCCTGCACGATCGACGGACTTCGATGATTGAGTGCTTTTGCGGTCGTCTGGCTGGCAAGCTTTGCGTCTGCGCTGTTGGTACTGCATTGCATTCCATATTTAGAACGGGGTTCTTTAGGTGCGACACCATCAGAATCAGTGATTTGGACTCGTCGCCTACCTCAATCTGTCCGTTGAAATTACCAAAACTCCTCCTGCCTTCAGTAGGCATGGGAACGAATCTTGAATCAATGTCTGAGAATCCAGTACTCAAAACTTGAAAGATCGTCTTGCCCGCGTCCCCAGCATCACTACCCTTGACGCCGGGCACACCTAAAACCCATTTGAACTCCCCATTCTTGTCTGGAGGGTGACTAGGGGATGTCTGGGAGTCCGTGTCTGACTCGTCTGGAATGTCCGGATCATCCGGCTTACCCAGACGCTGATCTTGTGCTCCAAGCTTTCTTCGCTTAAACCTGGGATGCTTAGCATCTGCCTGCTCTGTATACTGCCCTGAGTGAGGCTGAACTTTTGATATCTGGCCAGGGGAAGCTGTTCGTTGCATGAACTAGGCATTGTAAATGACTTGTGCAATAATCAAGGATCAGTCTAGGGATAGCACACCTTCATATTCAAGAGGCGCGAAGACATGGCCTTGGGTGTACGATCAGGCCTGCTAGTGTTCGACATTGTGAGTCGGCGCCCCAATCAACATAGAGATTGTAGAACAGCAGTTTCACGCTCGAAAGAGGGCAAGCGGTCTTCAGGCTAACGGACGGTATCGGGTACTGTAAGATTGCTCGAGCTTACCATACCCTAGCACATATACTCGAACGGCCGCTAACCTTTCGCATTTGGTATCACAGCTACTGCGACCATCTTTCAGTCTGCTGCATGCGCCCAAGCTCACTGACAACATCGAACCTTCCAAGATGATTCGACCATTGACAGGTCCTACAAAGAGGTCACTACTTGCACTTCGTGTCTCGGGAAGAAACAACCGTGCTTATGCAACAGCGGATCGTACTTCTGATCGTGTTGCAACCAACGATCCATCTCCACCTGCCCCCGTGCAGAATGTCTCTGACAGTAACGCCGTGCCGATTTCTCCCCAAGGTATAAGGGATTCAGATAAACCTCTCCAAGAGCTGCCGGAAGACAGCGAAAAGCAACGTCTCATGCAGGCGCCCAACAGAGCAACGGCTTGGTCGAGAAGTCAGCAACCAAGGGAGAGGGCTATGAGCGGACCAAGATTCGAGCAAACTATCATGAAATATCAAGTATGGAGCATGCCTCTCATGTGATGCCACATGATTGAAGATGCACGCAATTAGCTAAGCATCTGGCCTTTTAGCCTCAACCGGAAGCCGCAATAAATTTGATTCACCAGCAGCCTGTTCGCTGGACCAAAGAACGAAAGGTGGCCTGTGATGGCGGCGGCGGGCCACTGGGGCATCCCAAGATCTTTATCAATGTCGACCGGCCTCAAATCTGCTGGTGTACCTATTGCGGCCTACCATTTGTGAGCCGTTTGGTCTTTTGCTGGTGTTGACCGTTGGCTAACTCACCCATCAAAGGCGCATGAGCACCACCGGAAGATGCTCCAAAGTCTATCGTCCACGACTTATCCACTTGAGCCTGTTGGAGCCCCGGCAGAAGTTCCCCAAAGTCAAAGATTGACCGACGAACCCTTTGGACAGCGATGATCCACATAGCGTGGGGAGTGATAGCAGTGATTCAGGTCCGTCAATCCGTTTATGCATCACTAGTAGCGTCGGCTTATCATCTGGATCCAGCGTCGCGTGTTTTCTTTTACAATCCCGAACATCACAACTATTGCATGGGTTTTACAGAGTCTCTACCTGAAGCTGCCACCTCAGCCAAGCATCAATTTGTTCTGCGTTTGCCATCCTGAATCATTTACTGGATTTTGCTGAACTCATTCCTGGCCAAATTTACCGCTTTTCAATCCCCACAAATGTTGAATGTTCCAAATGTCACGTTCCTTTGCCAAATTCGTTCGAGCCTTTGGTGGGTACAAGTCAGCATTGGTGAGAATGTTTGAGTAACGGGCCATAATCTTGAGGAAAGTACCCTCTAGGCTATCCCTTTTCCATCTCTTGCGTTTGCAAAGGAGTCCGAACCATATGTGGGTGCAAGGAAACCGTCGATTCTCAGAAATGGAGACCCTAGGTCCGCGCCTGGGAGTGGCCTTCCCAATGTTCAATTTCAGATTAAGGGAATTGGCCACGATCCTTCGTATACTTACAAAGATGAGGCTTACGTATGCATGACTCGAATTGGTCGATAGGTCAGTCGACATCGACATCATTAATAGCAAGAAGAGCGCTACGGGGCGGTCTTCTAAGTACATTCCATGCATGTCCACGAGCGTGATGTACAGCTTACGATTCAAAGGTCAACGGTGCAAGTCGACGTGTAACCAATTAATGGTGCGATGAGCAGTGGGTGCAAACTATCTTACCTTCAGCAAGCGAGGCCATCAAAGTATCCCGGCCTAACATTTTTCGTGATCGGTTTTATAAGATCATCTTGGCTGGAATTTCGGTCGAGTCGTACACCTGTCCGTAAGTAAAGCAAAGTCTGTTGTGGGGCTGGATTTCAAGGAGTTTGTGAGCTGCGGTGAGCGAGTGCAGTTCGGCGAGGATAAATACACGCAAAATTGTCTGTCGAGCACCGGCCTCTTCATGCGATGGACGTTCGTAGCGAAGTAGATTTATCATCCAAAATCCACAACATACAATCCCCGTTTTCCTCACATGTGTTCGCGATCCTAGCGTCTACAATTCATCCACCTAGTCTGAAGGACGTGATTCTAATGCGGAACGCAGGCAAGCGCAATATGAACTCACATGGTGAGCTTCGATATGTATCAAATCCGAGACCTTTCAAAGTTACGTACGAGACGAGACTTCCGGAATTCCGGACAAGTCGGGCCGAGTTCGGCAATTCATCATTGGATATGTTTGACGTGATTCATCCACGATACTTTGAATTGTGGTCCATGATGCGCTCTTCAGATATCTTACATCTTCCGGAGTGAAGCCGGCAAGGGACGCAAGAAGATGAGCTTCCCAGGCTTTCCTGGGACTGGTCGTGATGGCAGCGCTGCTGGCATGAGTGATCAGGAGGCTGCGATGGTCAAGGCGGTTAGCATTCTGGATCTACAATCAGGGTCTTGGGCAATCTTGCTACTAACCATGTTCGGGATAGATGCAAGCCGGTATGGAGAGCTGCCCAGTGAAGAGCATAATGTCTGGCGGCATGGGATTCGCCCTTGGAGGCATGTTTGGACTTTTTATGTCCAGTGTACGTTGAACCCTTACGGCCGTGCTAAAGCCATCAAGGGCGATGTTGATAAACGGGATGCCAGATGAGCTATGATACCCCGATGAGCACTGCTGGACAGCAGTTGGTGAATCTTCCACTTAGGGAACAACTCCGACGGGGGTTGAAAGATATGGGCACCAGATCGTTCAGCTCGGCCAAGAACTTTGGTTTGGTGGGGGCCATCTTTGCGGGCACAGAGTGTTGCATTGAAGGGGTGAGGACTCATGTGTTACTGGGTATTACCAATGATTGACCAAGGATGTACAGTATCGCGCAAAAAATGATCTCAAAAATGGTGTGGCTGCCGGATGCATCACCGGCGGCGCCTTAGGATCGCGGGCGGGTCCACAGGCAGCTGCTGTGGGGTGCGCAGGCTTTGCGGCTTTCAGCGCTGCTATTGATGCCTATATGCGCTCGGAGTAGCACCAGGCTTACACGTTCAGGCACCGTTTCAATCCATCAAGAATATCTATGCCTGGGACAAGTTGACCAAGGAAGCCGTGAGGATGAAATTAATGGGAACGCTCTAATCTCTTGCGGACTGCCATGCTCGATGAGTCGAGCGCTCAAAGCTTCAATCTGACTCCACTTCAGTGCAACCAAAGCTGTCCATGGGATCTCTCGAGATGGAGAATGTTCACGTTTGCCTCCTCACTTCCGGGAGAGGCCATCACGTAGGCCGACTCCATGTCTTGCATTACCGATCAAGGTTGAAGAAGCAGAGGGTTGCTATGTGCACCGACTTCAAAATGGCGCCTTGGCTGTCTCGTATCCGCGATGCAGGTTGACACTCTGAGGCAAGGAAATGCAGCCTGGAGCGAGCGGGTATCTGCGAGAGCAGCGGAAGAAGTTGTGGTCTTGCTTCAGAGATATGGTTCAAGGCAGCATGTTCAATGGCATTATCATATATATTTGTACGGATTCATGATGCCTTTCTACAACGGCGCATCAGCATGAAGTAATTTGAGTGACAGGGGCAACTTACCGGATCATATAAGGTTTTGATCTGCTGCATAAGACGTATCATGGTATCACTCCGGCTGTATCCAACGTACGCCTTCTTCGCCAGACCGAGACCATGCTCAGCACTTACGCTGCCATTGCGGCCCGCGATCCATTCGTAGACGAACGGCTCTAGCAACTGCTCCACTTCCTTGGCGTACCTCCGTGTGGCCACGTTGAGGTGCAGATTAGAATCCCCCATGTGACCAAAGCCCACGACACCTACAACGGGGAAAGTATCACCGTCTCCGACTAGACCGGCAGAGGTCAACCGCTCCCTCGTGTCTTCCACGAGCTTGTAAAGTTCTGGCAATGGAATTGAGAGGTCATACTTGTACACACCACCCCAATGGCCGACGCACTCGGAAATACCTTCTCTCCACGACCACAGCGATTGCATTTGAGTCTCATCCTGCGCAAGGACACCATCGGTAACAATGTCTTCGCTCATGACGTGCTCCAGGAATGCCTCGAGCTTCTCGCTATCGTGTTCAGGGCTCGAACCGCTGGTTTCAATCAGACAATAGAAAGGGTATCGGGAGTCCAAGGGCCGGGTTTTTTGGTTGACGAGCTCTACCATGCTCTGGCCTTGCTCGTCCATCAATTCAAAGGCGGAAAGAATCTCCGCAAGCTGGCTCTTTGCTACCCGGAACGCCTGCTGGGCCTTCTCAAAGCTCTCTAGGCCGAAGAATGCGACGTTACGAGCCTTCGATCGCTGCGGACAGAGTATCGAGACGCCCGTTATGATTCCTATCGTTCCTTCCCCGCCTATGAAAAGCTGCTTGATGTCGTACCCAGTATTGTTCTTGCGCAAGGTGCTGAGATCGTCCATGACGGTTCCGTCTGGCAAGACTGCTTCGATTCCTAGGACATTGCCATGCAAGCTGCCGTAACGGAGCAATCGCAGCCCGCCAGCATTCGTGGCAACATTGCCACCGATTTGACATGATCCCTTGGCACCTAAATCGAGGGGGAAGATATGGTTCTTCTCCGCCAGGAATTTGTCGACGACTTCCAATATGCAACCAGCGTCGACAATCAAGATGCCTGAGGTCCCATCAAATGACCTGATCCGATTCATCCGCGACATGCTGATCACTATTTCATCATAGACCGGGACCGAGCCACCGACTAGACCAGAGTTGCCCCCTTGGGGAACTACAGCGAGCGAGTTCTCGTTGCAGTATCGCAATACCTTGCTCACGTCCTCTGTACTTCCTGGTTTCACGACTAGCTTTGAACAGCCTTTGTACTTGCGCATCCAGTCGCTGTTGAAGGATTCCAGATCGTCCAATGCATTGTGAGAGACTCCATCAATAACTGCGGATGGCGCACCGAGAAGCTCTTTGAAATGTTGCACGTGATCGAGGCTCAACTATGGTGAAGGGTCAGCTCGTCATTTAATATACTGCCGCTGCGGCATCCAACCTCATTGAATTTCTTGTCTCGTTGGATATTTGGATAGCTGCACAGGGAAGGCTTGTTAATCGGGGCAGCTCTGGGTGAGGGATCCACGTACAGCACTCACGAGTCTGATGTGCGGCTGACAGGCTTTTGCGAGCCAGATGAAGAGGATGGATGACTATCATCGCTTGAAAGACGGGCGCCCACCACGAAAGGCGCCGAGTGAGATCGTGCCCATGGCAACCAAGGCCGCCACCGTGTACCCGAATTTGTAGTCAGGACCAGAGAGCGTCGGCAAGTCCAACGGGGAGTGATTCTGTGCAGTATGTGCATGATACATTCAGTGTGGGTCGTGACAGGCCTGGAGGTGGCTGCGGCTCAATGAGGGAGTGGCGGGAGTTGGAACAAGCATCTCTACGTTCTTGGAGATGGCACCCACATTACGTGCAGAATGATTTACGGGTTGAGTGATCAATCGGGCCCAATCTAGCGGCGGCGAGATACTTGCATCCCCGCCTATCACCCGAGGAGTGGTCGTATGGTACGAATTGCCAGCTAAAGGATTCTGGTCCGTACCGTAATAGCAGCGCGGCCTGTCCCGCTTATAGCTTTTGTATCGTAACACGTACCTCGGTGGTACGACTTCTGGCAAACGCGCCAGCGCTGCCGCCTTTCAAGCATAATAGTAACAAGCCCTTCACTTCCCAATCTGACCATCTAACGGGCACGTTTCAGTCCGCATCTTACTCTTGATTGCTCTATACCTAACTTCCAATTCCTCCGGTCCAAAGCTCTCGTTCCCAATCCGCCATCTCAGGCGCGATCGCTCGCTCTGCATCGAAGTTAGAAGGGTGAGGACCCTATCGAGATGGCTTCTGGTTATGACAGGGCGCTTTCCGGTAGATGTCTAGATACTCCTATCCGGGCATGGATACTGACATGAAATGCAGTCTTCAGGTGCTGTGCTTTGATCCTTGGGCGGCCTCCGTCCCTAGGCTAACATCTGGCCAGCCCAGACGGTCATGTGTTCCAGGTTGAATATGCCTTGGAAGCTGTCAAGCGAGGTGCGTCGAGATCATAGTTGGGGAAGGCTCGCTGAACTGAAGCTAGGCACCTGTGCTGTCGGTGTCAAGGGCAAAGACACGGTTGTTCTTGGCTGCGAAAAGCGATCTGCCATGAAGCTGCAAGACACACGAATAACACCTTCAAAGATTGGTTTAGTGGATACCCACGTCTGTCTCGCATTCGCGGGCCTCAATGCAGATGCTCGCATACTTGTCGACAAAGCGCGTTTGGAGGCACAGTCGCACCGTCTTACCGTGGAAGATCCTGTCACCATAGAGTACATCACGAAATACATTGCTGGCGTGCAGCAGAAATACACTCAGAGTGGAGGTGTCAGACCATTTGGCATCAGTACCTTGATCGTTGGCTTTGACAAAGGCGATCAAAGCCCCCGGCTTTACCAGACTGAACCGTCGGGGATCTATTCTGCATGGTAAGCAATCCGAAAGGCCTCTTCACCTCTAGAGCACAAGACAGCTGCTGATCCCATGCAGGAAAGCAAATGCAATCGGGAGATCCAGCAAGACGGTGCGCGAGTTCCTGGAGAGGAATCACAAAGAGGGGATGGATCGAGAGGAAACGATCAAGCTTACGGTCAAATCTTTGCTTGAAGTGGTCCAGACTGGAGCCAAGAACATCGAGATCGCATTGATGGCCCCTGGTCAGACAGTGGAGATGTTGCCGATAGAAGACATTGAGCGACATGTAAAGAGCATAGAAAACGAGAAGCAAGAGGAGGCAGCAAAGAAGAAGCCCGGCCGATCAGCGGCCACTGGGGCTGGCCCAATTCAGTCAACAGGTGCTGCTGGTACTTCAGATAGCTAATCATGTCTGGACCTTTCAGGCTCACGACCCCTGCCCTGCACACGCTCGTCCAAAAGCCTTCATTGCGTTTGGTTAGAGAGCGACTTTCAGTCACTAGTCCCTCCAAGACTGTCGACCAAGACAGTGCAGCAGAGCACAGCTGCTTGAGAACAAGAGCACTAGCCCAGCCGATGCGGTGCGTCCTTGACATCGAAGATTGACCGTGACTGCTCCATCTTCATGCGATCGTCCTTGAGCATTCGCGCGTCTATACGGGCATCCTCCCCCTCAATATTGAGCGTCGGCTTAGCAGTCTTAGCCTCCAGAACGTAGTGGTTATCGCAGTGAGGGCAATATTCGTCACTAGATAATCCTCGCATGAGCTTGAAGGAAGGGGAGGGGGGAGGCACTTTTCTGTCACCTTTCTTCGAATCCTTGCGTATCTTTGCGGAAGCATTTACGACATTTTTTACAAGCAAAGGTCTGATTCAGAAATCAGCTTGTTTGGGTTCGGGTACGCCAGGCATCCACAACAGCAAACCATGTCGAATTTCTGCAAAAGCTGATGATCTTCCTGCTCATGGTGACATTCGGCGCAATCGTACCATTTACGGCCTTGGTAGTTAGCAACTACGATCAAGTGAGAGGCAAACGTCAACAGTGTAGGTGCATTGATCTTACAGCAGGGTGCCCTGATAGATACCTGAGCGTTGAGAATGTGCTTGCTGGTCATGGGCGATCAGCTCCAGAAAGAGCAAAAGGGCAGTTTCATCGGACAAGATTTCACGCACCACATGGTCAAAGAGCCTGGAATTGTGGAATAAGCACGTTAGCATGGCTTGTCGCTGGGATCCGAAAGCCTTTACCATGCCTGATCTGATAGAGGCTTCCTAGAAGAAACGTGCTCTTATGATCCCAAACGACCTTGGTCACGAGGTATGAAGTAATGATAACTGTGTCGCTCTGATGAATGTCGACCCAGCTCACTCTGAGGCTACGGCTAAGCTGTGCATTGAGATTGTGCACCACACGGGGAGGTAGAGGCTGACTATAGTAACGAATGACGAAAGCCTATGTTTCAATACAGCGCTATGGTACTGAATACATCTAAGCTTTCGGACAAAGGAACATTGGTTTGTCTATTGCTCGTTGGACCCAACAAGGCGTCGTTGCTTAAAATTTGTTAGGTTCTTCGTACTACGTCTTACCTTAAGTATTCGCCTCCTGCTCCCTTTAATAGCCCGCGATAGATCACGCACTCAGTGCTGCCACATAGGTCCCGTCTACCTACCATACAAGATGCAACTCTACAGAAGCCGTGTAAATCCGCAAAAGCAGTTGGCTCATGTTCATCTATAATACATACCCTTCCTGGACCTCTGTGTGTAAGTCTATCTGGCCTTCTCTTCCTTGAAACGGAAAGAATCAGGTATTGGGGTCTGCTGCACCCAACAGCTCGACTGCTTAGACGTCGATTACCATGAATTCAAATGAGGCCGACGTCGCTCATGACGACCCGATTGTATGTGACACCCTCTCCTATATAGCATCTGTCATTGAACCAAGCTCCCCAGAAGCCGGTGTCCCTGTTAAAGTCTCATTTCGAAAAAATCGCAGCTCGTGAAAATGACAGCAATGCTTCTGTAAATCGATCATGTCCTGTTGCAAAGCAACGGCATCGACTCTCCTCTGGTCGTGGCCAAAGTATCTCCACAGTCTCGGAAGTGGCACACACGCCGCAGGTGCACCAAAGCGTTCATCGAGAGCTCGACAAGCCTCACGTATATCAGAAGCCCCAGAAGCCAGCGATAGTATTTCCAAAGCCACCTGCAGCCCAGATTTCTACTTACATGCCGCGTGCGCCATCGATCACCGTTGAGACACCATTCTCAATTCATGTGAATGGTCCTCAGCCAGCTTCAGTATCTGCCTCGCACGGAGAAGACCCTTCCCTTTCATCACTCGGGGATGTCTATAACGATGCTGGTACGTGGGATGGCGTCACTAATGATCCTGGATCGCCTCGAAGATCGGGCCAATTGGCCAAGCGACGTGCCCTGCAAGACCACATCCCTACGACTTCGCTGCACCCTCCAAACGAGGCTACAAGGCCTGCTCCTGGTTAGCATTACACTCGAATGATTTGCACATCTCCTCTAAAATAGGTCCAGGTAGCACCATGGCTCCACCTGTGGTCGACCGTGCGAATAAATCGATAGTGAAGCTCAGTCCATCTGCAGGAGGCAGTAAGGACCCGTCACGAGCGCCGGCTCCGTGTACTGATGCTGGAGTCTCCCCATTCAGTACACCTCCGAGCAGCGATGAGTCTGATATGGTTGATCGATGTTCAAATCCGATCAAACCCTCGCAGGCACCGATCGGTCTCAATTCAGGGCGGACAGCTCATCCCATCCGGTCAGGCGGTATGCCGCATGACTCGCCCCTCGACATTAAGCATAGTAATCTCGACAAAGCCGACCAGCGCTCTAAACCTTCGTTGCCACTTCGGAAACAGATTGGAAGGCAACAAGATGGCTTTGAGGTCCATCGCAATGCTCCGAAGGCGCCCACCTCGCAAGCTGCTTCATCCCACAGACCGGCAGATGCTCCGCGTCTAAAGGAGCCGACGTTCCTACCACCACCAAAACGCATTGCAATGGCCAGCCCTCCCAAAATTCCTATTCGCGACAGTGCTAGGAAGCAGGAAAGCAATCTTCAGGGGAAGCAGATCGACACCGTAAGTCCTACGGGTTCAACGCGTGCTTCTGCTACCTTGGATTCCCCCGATCCGTCACGCCTGAATCGAAGATTCCCGTACTGCTCCACAGGGCCAAGGACTATACATGTTGGACGTGATGCTCGGCTATTTGACGCATGCGGGACCTATGTATGTGCCATCGGTCACTTTGCTGAAGTATGGGATGTGGCAACAGGAGATTCAGTGTTTAATATTGGACAGTACGACAGGGATGTTAGATATACTGCCATTGCGTTCAAGCCTAGTCACAAGTCCGCGGACGAAGGATCCCGCGTCTGGCTGGGAACTAGCCGTGGAGATTTGCAGGAAATTGACATCCTGAGTCGGAGTATCACTTCTACTAGGACGGGCCCACACGAAAGACGAGAGATTGTAAGGATACATCGACACCAGAATGCGATGTGGACGATCGATGACGGCGGCAAGCTTTGTACCTGGCTCGGTCAGACCGATGGCTTACCAAGCCTTCAAGGAACACCCAACGTTTATCGCGTTCAAAAGAACCATATGTGTTCGTTGACCATTGAGGACAGGCTTTGGCTCGCGTCTGGCAAGGAAATATGGATCTATAGGCCTGGCGCGGGCGTCGAAGAAGACTTCACGGTTTTGCAAAAACCACTTTCTCAGCCCCACATCGGCTTCATAACGTCCAGCGCCATCGTCAACAGCCAGATGGACCGCGCATACTTCGGGCATACTGATGGCAAGATATCGGTATACTCGGTCAATACTTACAACTGTCTAGCTATCGTTGATTCGAACGGTTACAAAATCAATTCACTCGCTGGGGCTGGCTCTTTGCTCTGGGCTGCACTCAGCATTGGCATGATACACGTTTTTGACACAAGTACTCGGCCCTGGATGGTCATGAAACGATGGCGTGCTCATGCCAACAGTCCAGTTGTTGCTCTTGTAGCTGATCGAAGTAGTCTTTGGAAAGAAGGACATCTACGTTTACTGAGCTTGGGTGCTGATCATAACATCAGGTTTTGGGATGGGGCTTTGCAGGAAGATTGGCTAGGTGGGTCTCGCTCGTAGAATAGATCTTGCTCAGAAAGCTGACTGCTTTCAGAGCGCGAATTGTGTGCTCATGACGTCGAGTATTGTACATTTGCAGATGTCTCTGCCTTTGTCATGACCTGGAATGCTGGCGCAGCCACACCCGGTCAGCTGCGACACGATCACTCCAATCTCAGCTTCCTTGGGGATCTGCTTGGTGCGAAGGAGGTTCCAGATCTGTTGATATTTGGCTTCCAGGAGCTTGTGGATCTAGAGGATAAGAAGCTTACTGCCAGTGCGATTTGGCATTCAGGACCTTGCCACAAATAGAAGCTAACTATCCTAGGAACTTTGCTTAAGGGAAGCAGAAAGAAGGATTCGGCAGAACAAGAGGACATGAGCCGTCAATATAGAGCCTGGAGAGACTACCTCGTCAGATACGTGGATGAGCATACCCGTTCCCGTGAACCTTACCAGCTGCTACACATAGCAAATCTAGTCGGTCTGTTTAGCTGCGTATTTGTCAAATCTTCTCAGCAAGGCCGAGTCCGCAGTGTGGCCTCTGGAGAGATTAAGCGCGGTATGGGGGGGCTCCATGGCAACAAGGTACCCTTTCAAGACTTAGCAACACCCAGTACTGTTCTGACGAGTCACAGGGTGCATTGCTCATTCGCTTTCTCATAGACGACACTTCAGTCTGTCTCGCGAACTGCCATTTAGCAGCCGGGCAGACGCAAACCAGCAATCGAAATCACGATATATCGGCCATCCTTGAGTCGGAAGTACTACCCCCGGACAGCAACGCAACTTCTCGACTTGACAGTTTCACCTGTGGAGGCGATGGATCAATGGTCTTTGATCACGAGCTTTGTATCATCAATGGTGATCTGAACTACCGAATTGACACGATGGGTCGCGATACAATTATTAAGGCGATTGCCTCTGACAATCTCCCCAAATTGTTGGAAAGAGACCAGCTACTTCTGTCGCAACGCCGTTACCACATAAGTGGTGTTCGTCGGCTCCATGAGGCTCCAATTACCTTTGCGCCTACATACAAATACGACGTTGGTTCTGATCAATATGATACGAGTGAAAAGCGAAGAGCCCCAGCTTGGTGCGATCGAATACTATATCAGGGTTCTGGCAACATAAAGCAGATAGATTATCGTAGGCACGAGCTTCGGGTGTCAGACCATCGCCCAGTCACAGGGTTATTCAGGATGCGCGTGAAGAATGTCTCCCCTCTGAAGCGCGCGCGGGTGTGGTCAAATTGCGAAAATGACCTCCGTGGCTTTATGAGAATGCTCGCAGACGATTCAAGGCAAGAAACCTCTCCAATGAACATACTTGAATCTACTGACGGACAATGCGGACAGGGTCGCGTACTTACGGGACGTCCTTGGCGTGCCTCATGAAGAGGCTCGAAAGCTGGTATAAGATTAGTTGTTCATCATCAGGGCCTTGATTAGGTAATGCTCCCTCCAGAATGAAACTCCAACTCTTGATCTTTGCTGCTCTCGGATCGATGACTAGGCTGCCGCTATGACATTGAAGAACACATCTTCCTCAATATCGCCTCACTCTCCTCGCTCAGCAACCCATTGAATAACTCGAGCATCAGGTCCGAGATACTCTACATCGCTAGGGTTCCAACCGATCTCGTCCCAAGTTTTCAATGCGGCAGTGCACGCCCAGACTGTGCCCGTCTCCCTACTGACCTGTTCCCACAACGTGTGAAATGATGCCGGATCATGCCAGTACGCGGCAGACCTAGCAAGCTCCGTGATAGGTTGCTCCTTCAGACCAATGGTACCAACCTGGAATCCAACAATCATGGCATTCGAGCTGGAGAGTCTCACGAGCTGCTCCAACGCCTTGACCTGATCGTCCCATCCCCATTGATGCAGAACATGAGTGATGGAGACGACATTGATAGACCCTCGGAGTTCCTGCAATCTTGGACTGGGATCAAGGACATTGGATTCGATATAGTGTGCGGAGAGCCGATCACGGTCCCGAAACATTTCGAATCCCAGATTCCAGTGGTCAACGATATCGACAGCGTAGAGTCGGTCTGAAATTGCCCCATCAAACACCAGTCGTCGAATATCCTGCCCAAGAAAACATCCGACATCCATATAGGATTCTCCACGTTGCAAACGCCCGATGATGGTCTGATACACGGCGCATTTCGATATCATGGGAATGAGATAAAGACCTAGCTCAAAGGCACGGTCAGTGTGGGAACATCCCGTGCACAGTCCTGAGTCGTAGAATAAGAAAGCAAATATGAAGGCTCTAAACAGCGAGTCCAACGCAACCAATGCTTCTGAGAACTACTTACCCAGGCCAGTGCATGGGTAGGAACGGATAGCCCAAGCTTTAGCACGCTATCATCTGTAAGCTGCGCGCACGATACCTCTCAGTGATGAGGAAGCTGACGATATCGTAAACATGTTTGAGGACCTCGGCTGATGGAATTTTGCTGTACTCCTCCAGTAGCGTTCTGACCTGCAGTAATCAGGAGTCAGCTCCCACTGTTCATCTGCTTGAAACGTCACTCCCGAGCGGATCCAGGCTCCTCACCTCATTTGTCACCTTGTCGTCAATATTGTGGAGGTAGAAGGGAACATTGTTGACTCTACAATAAGCTGTCGCCCACTCTGGCTCCGAGGGTTTCGGGTTACTCCTCGTCAAACCCATTCTGAGGTCTTTTCCAAGCTTTTGATGGCAGAAGCTCCACAGTGTCGGTATTCGAATGGTGGTGGAAAAATGCGGACTGTTCGTCCTGGTAAGGGAACAGCGAATATGGATGGGAGTTCACGCTAGCCGAATGCGAATGCTACACGTTCGAATGGACGCACGTTGGAGGTCATTCATTTTACTCTATTGCCACGACTTGCTTAAATTCAGAACCAAAACGTGCCTGAGGTGAATTATCCCATCCGGTCAGGAGACTAACACCACTCCAGTCCTACGGTAACAGAATCCCCAACGTGGAGCCTCTCTGTGAGAATCTATTGAATCGCACTCCTCCAAATGTGTAGACGCAGTATTTCAAGCTCTTCCGGCTATCGCCCACTATCGAATGCCCCTCAGCACCATCAAGACTTTGAGCCTACGTTCTTCAAATTCTCAAGCTCCAGACCGTTGCTGACGGTAAGACCCTCTGTATCAGAGTCACGACGTTGGGGGCTTCGAGAGCGATCCGTTGATCTCAACGACAGTTTGGATCGGATACTGCCCATCAGACTCTCTGGTGACTTCCCTTGGAAAAGTGGTCTCAAAGTGGGCAAACATGCTGCTATGACTGCGGCCCCTGCCTCGACTGTACCCCATACGACAAGATTGGTTATATCGCCTAAGATGAGGTCCGCGTTAGCGTATGTAAGTCTATTGAATAAGAGATAGCCCACCTTTGAGGTCGCGGTATCCGAGCGAGGTGACTGGGGATTTTTGAGTTCAAGACCTCAATCAGTAGGGATCGGACTCTGACTTACAGTAGTCGTTGAGCACGACCATAACTATCCGGACGATGCCTGCAGCAACAGATCTGTTGGTCATCGTCGGTCAGACTGTGCTAATTTGCTGGGAGAGACGGTCACTTGCAGGAGACCTAGCAGGAAAACTCCACACAACCCTATCCTCTGCGGCGTCGAGAGCTGTAGTCTCCAGATGATAGGTAATGGCGTTGCTAGCAGGAGGAGATCAGTCATAACATCCGAGACTACAAACCCTAGGTCTATGGCATTGCTGTTATCGCAGTATTTCTCGATGGTCGCAGCATTTGTCCAGTAATAGCTGAGCTTGGTCCCACATTGAAAAGCGTAAGCAAAAGTGAATGACAGGGCCCATAGGACGACGAGTGCACTCAAAATAAGTGAGTATCGATTGAAAAAGCGTCCAACGAACAACCTCCGATACAGCAGGAGAACGCTCAGCTTCACAACACCCAGGGTGAGCACAAGCAGGATGTATGAAATCACCTCAAGCTGATGGTGTAAATGATTCAGTCTCGCAAACACGAACGTCCTGGGAGCTGATCACCTTGACTGCATTGCGCTCCTTGGAAGTTATGACATCCGCACCAGTCTCTGGGTCAATCACCGTGTGACCACCGAAGCTTCCAACAGCAGATCCTGGAACAACCTACGTAAGTATGACCACCCGCATTGCGTCAGGAGCTCACCGGTAATCAGTAATATGCCCAAGGCCCAAGTCAATACCTTTTGGGTTGAATAAGTCATTGGTCTTGAATATCGGGAATTTCAGCGTGGACTCACCAAGGCCAGTACCACCGACCAATCGTCGCTTCCACAGCTCGTCTTCTTTAATTTCCTCGCATACAAGCGTCCCGCTACAGATACGGTGGCGAAGCAGGGAAGAATGACCGCCGCAGCTACAACTCCTGGAGGTGATGGAGACATCTTGAATCTATCCAACAAAGTTTGCAAAATTTCAGCAAAGATTGACGAACAAAGATTTTAATATACAGAGAACATATATCAAATGAGCATCTCTGGGCTGTGCCACCGTCGGGTTACATCGACCATGAAACGTTCGAGACTGCCACCCAAGTCGTACTGCATTCACGATGTATGCACAGACGGGGGAACAAATCTTAGGTACTCTCGTGTACTCCGGTCTCCGGGAGAAGATAGTAAGATAACAGGCGCTCTACCCAACTCGGCACTCTTAGATCTGCGGCGCGTGACGGGAAAGCTGCCGCACGCAGGGAGCTTATTCACATGCAGGTTTTTCGGAAAGTCTATAAACGGTAAGCGCAAAGCCAATTCATAGAGGTGAGTCCTCTATCACGATTATTGTCGTACACGAAAATTGAAGCTCGGACGCATGACGTTGCCACAGGTGGGATCGAAAGTCTTCCCTACTCAAGCCTGTAAAATTATTTGTCGAAGAGCAGTATATATGGTTGAGCTTGTAGGCCAATATTGATATGCATCACCGTCGTATAGCTTCCCTTGCCTTCGAGCTGGCGCCCTTTTCTCTCTCTGCACTATATCTCCCAGTCGATGACATCTCATCGTTATAGAGCAATAGGCTCGTCCTCGCCGCTTGCCTCTACGTTTGGGTCATGACTTTCAAAATTGGGATTCGCGGTCGCAGCCATGCTCGAACGTTTGTCGATCGATATCGCATTGCTCAAGACTACCATAGTACAAAGGACGCTGCCCAAGAGCTTGACGGTGAGCATCTTGTATGTAACGCGATGGCTACGAATCTGTCAGCATTTACACTTGACGCTTGGTGAGGAAGACACACGCCACCGTGGATGTGGGAGCACTGAACGAAAGACACTTTGCTGAGAACCTAGCTGTCGAACTTTTGGATGTGAATGGTATGGTATTGGACGATCGGAAATGTCGCAAGAGGAGAATTGGGCAACCCATGGGCTTTATAGATCGACGCGTCAGAAAGCACAGTCTGAAAAAGGATCTGGCTGGAGCTCGCTCGATCACTAGGAGACAGCGCATTCAATAGCATAATGCCTCGGCGATCCATTTATCTTGACAGAAATATATGTTCGCTTATGTTTTGGCTGATAAGAAACCAGGCAACAGAGGCGTAAGCAGGGCACAACAAATCAAGCGTTGTGATAACGATGCAGGCTGATAGACGGAAGCATTTGCTTGGTTCGGGCAGTGCAAATTGGCGAGAAAAGGGGCACGAGTCATTTAGCATTGTCTTCACCGCTCATAACCACTCTGCATGTGCTTCTTGTGATGCGGAGCCTCTCGCATACGGCGCAGCAATCTCTCGCTTCCTTGCATAGGGTTACGTCCCCAACAATGCAGCTTGGCTAGTCGTGCGCCCAAGCGTCCTCGGACCAGCAACGCATGAAGACTTTGTAACATCTGGGTGACACCCCCAAGCTGTTCACCCCATTTCTGTATCTAAGATCTGGTCGCTTTCCTCACAATAGCCACAGACCAAACGAGGTCGCTATAATGAGTGAGCTCATTGGGGCATAACGCCAGCAGAACCTCATCATCAAGGACCCTCAACGAATGAAAGCGCGCCACTATCCTAGCTTCCAAATTCCAGTCGGCACTTAACAGAAACATGTTCGACGATGTTCCTACTCAGTCCCAGTCGGGAGAATCCTCGTCCACGACTCCATTTTCCAAAGCATTGACCCTTTTGCTCTTGGCTATAGTAGTCATCGAGAGCAGTTATCTGCTATATCGACCGATTGAACCTACAGCATCATATCATGTTCCAATGAGCAAGTAGCTGCTAGAGCCTGGGCAGGCTCCGATTCTGACAATTAATCTAGCTCACGTGTGCGATGATCGAAGTGCTTCACGTCGTGGATCTATCCCCACGCGTTTCATGTCTGCCAACCAGTCTGAAGCATCAAAGGCATGGGCCGGCATCAAAGCAGGCCACGGCTTGGTCGCCATCGACCCGCTCTGGGCCGCCAAGCATGGTCTACCGAATACCATCACTCACCCGCGAGTTCCTAGCAAGGTGGTCTATATTATTGAGGCGTATCACTCACTGCATTGCCTTGTAGGCTCCTCCTTGCTCCCAGCCCTCTTCCAACGCTTTCCTGCTACTCTTGGGGTACCTGAACATCAAGAAAGCCGATATGACGAGAGGAGCCTAAGCTGACAGACATGCAGAAGTATATTCGCAGACACTTCATCTCTGTTCTCTCCTCCGCTGATCCTCCGACATGGTCCCTTGAGCATGATCTTCACTGCTTTGATACTTTACGCCAACAGATTATGTGCCATGCCGACGACACGCTATTGTACACCACGGGTCATCGAGACGCTGGCGTCAATCAGACGAGACAGTGTCGAGACTGGGATGCTCTGAGGGAATGGGCAACGGAGCGCACCGCCTGCTATTTCGATTATGAGGCACCCATCGGGGAGACACGATGGGGAAAGTGTGACGGCGGGGATGACGGGCTGCCGAGGGGTAGTCTCTTGGACTAGAACGGCTGAAATAGTAAGGAGCACCGATGAATCGAACCGATACCATTCCCAATGCAAACAATTCCGGTCATCTCATATCTCTCGCTCAACTGAGACGGAAGTACCGCGGCCTTTCTACCAGTATGGACCATACCTTACAAGCCTGAAATTACTCCATCGACACCTGCTTGAGCTGCCCTCGTTGCTTGCTGCCGCCTAGACTTGGCCACTTCATACAGTAGCCTTCTGTAAAGCCAAAGAATTAGTGGTCTGTAATAATATGAAATATATAGCTATTTGTATATTTTGGTAATAAATTAATTATTAAGGAGAAAGAAAGTTAGCATATTGAAGAAGCTTGCAAATGCTTAGTAAAAAAAATCCAGTGCACCTCTCGTATAAGCCACTTGAATAATTATTAAAGATAAGGTTTTCCTGGTTAATTATTGCCCAAAATAAGTCAATTGTGAGAAATATGGGGGTTGTCTGGCCGGCCACGGCGCGAGGCTTTCAAGGCGGGAGAAAATTTACTACGCTTAAAGTCACACCGGACCGCCAATGCTTTTCGGGCACGCCGGGGGTCACCCCCCGGCGAAGGACCCAATACCAAGCTACGCTTGAATGGTGCAATGACGCTCGAAC